>CM045459.1:34335546-34648957 GCA_024666655.1 Dascyllus trimaculatus
ATATTTCTTCATTCACACGCAATTGATCAGAATGTTTATTTTTAATATGTAACAAACGTCTTTTGAAAGGCTGCAAAAAAAAAAAAAAACTGAGCGTAATCAGCACCAACTGGATGACGGACAGCGCAGCTGAGGGGGAGAGCACTTTAATTCAAACAGCACGTCTCTGCTAAATCTTTAAGGTGAAATAAAGAGCAACAAGGTGGAAATAAAAGTTAATCATTCATTTATTCATTCATTCAGCCTTTATTTAAACTTGGAAATGCATTGAGGTAGAGACCTCATTTACAATGCAGCTGAGTGAAAATTAGCCGAGTTTTTCTCTCTATTGTGTTGCCTGTGTGACTGTGAACATCTGAAGTGGTCACTACTGAGAGCTGTATGCACGCACAAGTCAAAACTGGGAAATAACTATACCTGGAGCACACGGTTTATGCCTCGTACGCTCGATTTAGTATCTGTGCACACATTTTACTATTTCGTGTGAACGAATTAGTATCTCATGGCCACAATTTATTTATTTATTTTTAACATGTCATCAGGGGGACTTCGTAAACATGCCCAGTGCAGGTGTCGCAACGCTTCGCCCGGTGACAATTTTTACAAATTGATCGCCTGGTGAGTCAAACATGCTGGGAAAAGCTATACTGTATATATAAATAAAAATGCATTCAGTTTTTTGGGTGTGCCAGGTGGCTCTGGGGGTGGCACTGGCACACCCTGGTACACACGTGGCTACGCCATAGATTCTATGGTAAAAACTACATACAGGGGCTTAAAAAAGACAGAGGAAGAGGTGATGCGACAAAACTAAAATAAACATGGGATCATTTGACTGATGGAGACAAAGCCCTGCTAAGATATGAGCCTGAGAAGTTATACTGCCGATACAGTGGGGTTAATGACTTTGGTTTCTGTGGAAGTTGTGACTGTGAGGCCGACATTGTTACTCCGCATCAGGGACATTTTCCACATTTAAAGCTGGTGCTGTGTTTGGTTTCTGCTGGCAGGCTTGTTGCTCTGCTGCTCTGATGAAGGGGGCTCCGAGGGGGGGCCATATATAAGCTCGGAAGGGAGGGTTGTGTGTGTGTGTGTGTGTGTGTGTGTGTGTGTGTGTGTGTGTGTGTGTGGTGTGTCTCACCAGACTGACGATACAGATGCCATTTCCTTTGTTTGATGCCCAAATATAGGCTCTCAATGGTTTTCTGTTGGTCATTCTGGATTGTTGCTCCTTTGGAGGACAACAAACAAATTAATTCATGCCCATCTCAGTTTACATCAGCCTCTTTTCAGATGCCCTGTACAAGAGCAGAGCCAAATGATTCTTTTAAATATGCCATCAAATAACCTTTTTCAAAGTAGCCTACCTGAGGTCCACTGCCGAACATCACACACCCACTGCTTGACTGTGTCTTCGTTTAGGGAGAGTTCAGCCGTGAGTTTCTCCAGGTCCTTCTGTGCTTCTTCAATCCTTTGTACAGTCTGTCCAAAAGAAATATTTGTGTTAACACATGCAGAGACACAATTTAAAAATAAAAATGTTATAATACATATTTGCTTAGTTAGTACCTTGGTGTGTCTTTTGGCCAGTGTCCGGTCAAGGCTTTCTGCCTTTCGCTTGTTCCAGCCACTTGCCTGGATTGTTAGCATGTCTGTGCGGACTTGAAACACAATGTATGTGCAGTAATTTAGGTTCACAGTGAGGAACTAAGGTCGGATACTACATTGATCATTCTCTAATATCGTCAAATAAACGTGGAAAGAATCATAAACTTAATTAATGTGACAGAAGCTAAATTATTATAAAGAGAATCTTGATAAGTGTAGAAGTGCTGAATAGACAATTGTTTTGAAAAGGAGCACCTATGCATGGAACTTAATTGCAAAGGCCAAGCATCAGTGTTTAAACTCCCTTCTCAGAAGAAGGAATACGGGAAATATTTAAGTGTGGTGATGTTTGTCTACTCAGGAGTTAGACACCTGCAGTGTCTCTATTATAGAGAGGTCCTACACCTTCCGGTTTGGTCTGTGTGGAGAAGGATTCATACTGCAGCATTATCACACCTAAAAGCTCTAACAGAACCACTTCAAGACCAAAGACAATGACAACAAACAGTGCTAAATTCAAAACAAACAAAAAATATGGCAGCTTGTGGTCTCCATTTGGACACAACTGTACATTAAAAATTCTTACCGGCTTTTGACATGTACTTTGAACATATGGCTGCTCGGGAGAGGAAGCTGTTAACCTGTTCAACCTCCTCCCCGATTGTTGTTCCCGCTCCTTCTTGGTTACGCCCCCCCCCATTTTAACTGTAACACATTTACAAAAACAAACAAAACAAAACAGAGGCAGAGGACAGAGAATCATAATGTGAGGTACAAATGGTAAGAAATACATTTATATTCACTAATTATCATTATTACCTCACACATCCATGAATGCGCTTTTGCATGCATGATGGAGAGAAATGGGCGCATGCGCAACAAGTCCTCCATCTCCGGACAGTGGTCAGCAACTTTCTGCAAATATGGCCAATATTTGCAGACCACATCTGAGCAAAAAAACTGGACGGTTCTTGAAGCCAGCTCTTTTTGCAGATACATGGGGTATGCAAAGATTTCCCCACGGAACATATTCAGTCCCTTCAGCAAAACCCCATGCCGGCAGACAGCCACTTCAACGCCTTCCTCGTCCAGTTTGCTGTTGCTGTTGGAAGACTCTCGTGCTGCTGACCACTGACCGCCACCACATCTCCCTTTGTCTGGATTCTTAAACAGATGACGACAAATACAGACATTTCCAGTTAGTTAAATTTCACAAAATAAGCTGTAAATCATGGTATTACGGCATTTGATGCAGTAATGTCACTCCATTACTTAAATAAACCAAATAATGTTTAAAATTTGAAAAAATAGAGTATTGTTACTCATGAAGAAATATAAATTTAGCTTACGTGTCCAGTTGTTCAATGGATGTAATCAACGAAGGAGGACACCTCAGCATCACTGGCCAAAAATACTCCATCAAAAAACCCTTCAGGTCTTGAAAGAAATATATAGATGTGGGTTACATTTACAGTATAAAAGTAATTTGCGATTTGCATTTCATCTTACATGAATGTTACACACCCTGGTTGGCTTTTAAAACGATACAATTTCCGGTTCCCATCCACTGCATCTGCCAACATGGAGGGTGTGCATGCGGCGCACTGAAAATGCTGCACCTGGGACAGCTTGTCAACCTCAAATTTGGCATAGGCCCATTCGAGGAAGGCCCTCTGCATCGTGTCCCCACATATCTTACCGCTCTGTGAAAAAACAACACAAAGCAGTAAGTAACCCTACAGTTATTAATACATAACTGATGATGTGTCAAAGGTTGAATTCACACCGTGGTCACAGTGAAAGAAATGGCTCTGACAAGAAATGTGTGCTGAAACTTTGGGATTGTAAGGACAAGTCCTAATGTTGAATCAGTTATTTAAAAGGTGATCCAAACAAGATAACTTAAATTATGAATCTACTCACTCTCCCGAAGAGTTTTGTCCGACACTCGAGCATGCTGACGAAAGCTTGTCGCGACATCCCTGGGGCAGTGATTTTTAGATCCTCATACGTGGTGAACAAGTCCACCATGTACAAGGTCTCAAAATTGACAGTGGCTGGCCAGTAACCACTGTCAACCAGATCACTTATGGTCACTGGCAAGATTTTTCCACAGGAGCAGTTCACCAATGGAAGGAAGAGGTTGTATCTTCCTGAAATTTCAGAGAAAAAATAATTATCTCTTAAAAATAAGTAAATAAATAAATAAAACACAATAGGAAGAAAAAATAGTTACCATTCATTCCAATCAAAATTACTTGTTTTCCCTTGGAAAATGTTGTTTGACCCGTGGAGCAGTCACAGCAGGGAGCAACAATTGGTAACAGGCAATCTAAAAAGCAGAATTTTAGTAGTGTATTTGAAACCAAACAGTCACCAACAGTGAGGGTGTTGTTTCTATCAAACAAAACATCATCCAGCATGTTTGTTGGAGTAAACCAGGGCTCCTGTAAAATGTAAAACAGTCTATATAACCTGAGACTTAAAAACTACCTTTTTCTTGATAAGAGAATTTCCTTCCTTCGTGTTGCTGAACAAAAGTGGATGGCGGCAGGTGTCTGAAGAAACCCTCCACCATGGATGCTCTGTTATGCAGCACCAGGGCCTCGTGTGTGGAAAGGTCACAGGCTGTGCAGTACAGTGATCGTGGTAAACAGTCCCTACACATCACGACTGCAGCCTTGTGTCCACAATGATGGCAAACCCCCTCCTTGGGCTTTTCAGATGACAACATATTGTTCACCATGAAGGGCCTCATCGCTGTCCAATTCTCCAGAGAGGAAGTTTGCCTGTCCTTCCAGTGTGAGCGGAGAGGTTGTTCAGCACCACTTCCCAAGAGGTCTCGAACATCTTGAATGAGGGAGTCTGATAATTAAAAGGGAAGAAGGCAATGGTAAATCTGGGCAATTACCACATAACAAATAAGGAAACAAGTATTAATGGGGAAAAAATCCTAAATCGGTGGTCACAGTTTCTCCTGTTGTGTCAGTAGATGGAGCACAGGAGGGTGTTACGCTTTCTGAAGACACTGCAAAAGTATGAATATCCATTTAGAACTTAATCAATGAATAATGAATGCAACTACTGATGATAAGACAAAGAACCAACCAGTGGCTGAGCCTCGTTTTCTCTTCTCGCCAGCTCTACATCTTTTTTTTGGCAGAGGTCGGCCATCTTTGTCCTCATCAAGCCAAACAAACGACGTTGTCGCCTCCGTTGTCGCCTCCGTTGTCGCCTCCGTTGAGCCTCCTTGTTCATGAAGATCTGCCTAAGTAAACAATTGACCCACAGAATAAACAACTGCCCACCAAACTTAATTAGCAGCATGATTTTTCCACCACTGAGATATTATTATTTACCTTGCACTCATCCAGGAACACATCTGCTATGAATAAGACATCTTCGGGATCCATTCTTCTTCTCTTCCTCTTTCTTCTCCTTCTTCTCCTTCTTCTCCTTCTTTTCCTTCTTCTTCTTCGCGCCCAAGAGGAAGTTAAATGCACAGAGGATCCGGTAGATTTCAAAATAAAACATATTAGCGATCATAACTCATCATCACTTTGTCAACATTAGTTTCTCTGGCTGCCACGGAGTAATCAAATCCACCTCAGACGCAACACACGCAGTGGCGAGGGTTTGATCCGTCAGACGGAGCGAAATAGCAAGGGGATCCTATGTGGAATCGGGGGCAGCAGCTAAATGCTAGGCGATAGCAGCCTCCATAGCAGCCAAAACGTTGCAATTTCACATTATCCTGGCGAGATCCGAAAAATCTAGCAAGCGAGTGATTATGTACATTCGCTAAGTAAATATTACGAAAATAAAATATATATTTCTCACTAGAAATGAAATCAAAAACAATTTTAATGCAGAAACTAACTCAAAATATTGATTTTTCCACTAAAAATTAGAGAAATGTCAGCCGTGTTTTTATGAAAACGTTACAGTTTCACATTTTCCTGGCGAGATCCGAAAAAAACTTTGCAAAAAACGAGCAAGCGAGTGATTATGTACATTCACTGAGTATCTATTACGAAAATAAAATATATATTTCTCATTAGAAATGTAATCAAAACCAATTTTAATACAGAAACTAACTCAAAATATTGAGTTTTCCACTAAAAAGATAAGTGAATGTCGGCCATGTTTTTTCTTCTCCCAGCCAGAATCTTGAAAGTCACGTGACTTGGACGCAAACCAATAGAAAAGGTATAGGCAGGAAAAATGTAACAGTTCCACATAAAATGAAAATTATTGTAACCCCTCTACGTTTTTCACTGTGGACCAACGTAGTCAGGATACATTTTCCTATGAGACTGGGTTGTAAAAGTAGTGCTGCAGGCTACACCGTGAAAGGGAGGGTGGTGCAATTTGGAGGGTTGGTCCAGACCCCAGTTCTTACCTCAGATGCAAAAAATTGCACATGTCTGCCAGCAGGGGGCGCTATAACCACAGTCAACATGTTTTGGGTTATAACTCCCACACCGTATGTCGCACATTCACAAACCTAACATCCACAGATTCCCTGAATAGCACTGAATCATCTGGGATAAGCCACGCCCATTTCCGCCTATAATTTTTTTTCGCAAAATGGCAAAAACTGGAAAATGTACTTTTTCGAACTCCTCCTTGGGTTTTTGTCCAATCAGCGTGAAACTTGGCACGTACAGTCTTCAGTTGGACCTGATCTAAACTTATCAAAAGAATTTTGTTCTGTCTAAATATGCGCAAATTACTATCGCAAAAATTTTTATAGCTAGCAATAAAAATGCTAACTGTTGCATATCTTGGTCAAAACAAATGCTAATAACACCAAACCTGAGATCTCATGTTGTCATGTGACTGTGGGGGTATGAGCCAAATTTGGCTCATGTTGGCCACTAGGAGGCGCTGCAACTATTGGAAATTTATATCTATTAAATGGCAAGACCCATTTTCCCCAAATTTGGTAGGTATGATGCTGGGTCACTCCTGAGGCCATATCTTAATGTTATTCATGAATGGTCAAAGTGGGCGAGGCTTATTAAAAGGCAAAATACAAACATTTATTTCAGCTCAAGTATTATGCTGAGGACTGTGAAATTTACAGGGTATATATAGAAGAGCACACAGACCACCCACACCAAAATATGTGCGTCTACTCCACTAGGTGGCGCTATAATAGTTGCAAATGCACTTTGGCCTGTAACTTTCACATTTTAAATCAAGTCTTGGTAAATTTTACATCTACGTGTTCTGTAAATAGTGTCGCATCTTCTGACATAGGCCACGCCCACTTCCACTGCACATTCCTCGTTGTACATCAGTACACATGAAAAACTCACTTTTTCGAACTCCTCCTACAGTTTGCACTTCATCTGCACCAAACTTTACACATATAATCTCCAGATGTGCTTGAGCAAAAGTTATCAAAAGAATTTTGCTACTTCAAAAAAATGTGCGACTTATAAATACACAATTGTTTCTGCTAGCTAAAAAGCACATACTGTTGCATTATTCTGTCAACGTGAAAGCTGTTGACATTGAACTCAACTCACTTGTGTCAGAGGTCAACCGGAGGCTCTGTGCCAAATTTGGCGCAAATTGGCCAATAGGGGGCGCTATAAACTGGAGCAACATGAAAGTTGATCAGATTGGCACCAAATGAAGTGAGGATGATATGGGCTCGCTCACAAGGCCAGCCGTGAAATTTAGTAATGTTTGGTCAAAGTGGGTGTGACTTGTTACAGCTGACACAGCCTTTCACGCTTCCGCTGCTCCTGCTGTTACTATTACAGCACTGCTGGTGATACTTTGGCCGGTATCCTGACACTCGCCCCGTGCCTGTGGTCCTTCTGGCTGGACCTCCGTGGGCTCGGCGAGACCCGGGGACCGAGTCGCGCAAGGGGGCTTGGCCCCCTTTCATAACTGCTTGCAGTTCTAGTTATTATTACTTTTTTTTTTTACAGGATTTACAAATCTGTTTGCCAAAATATTTCTGGCTTTTCATTTTTGAAAAGTTTTTCTGTTTATTGATGTACGGTTCACATCACTATAAAATCTTAAAACATTGCTAATACCACATTAGTGTCTGCACCAATTTGGTACGCTGCAGTCTAAGCAAACATGAGAAACAGACAAAGCACAAGCAAACCACGAAAAATCTTTGCCAGTCTCACAACATGAACTGACTTAAAACAAGTTCAGTTTTATTTATTTATGTAGTGTATATTTACAACATATGTCATCTCATAGCGCTTAAACAACAAGTGACAGCAGATAGCTATAGATAGACTATAACAGAAATGTTTTGAGGGGCATTAAAAAGGGACTGTTATAATTTAGCCTGCCTGCTAAAGCCCAGTGATGATCAGGCAACTTCGTCAAACATGTAGTCAAAAAATCAGTTCTGGATCATCTGTTGGAATCTTCAGAAAAGTTTTCAAGAAAGAGTATTCAAACTGTCTTCAGAGTCTGATTCGAACATTGTTTATTCAATACAGAGACTGTAAGAACAAACATGAGCAAAATCTTGACATTTTAATTCACTAAACAAAGCATTACATTGTCTTATATACTTATACAAACTTCTTCTAAATTCTCCTCTTTTGTCTGCTAAACCACAACCCATCCTTCTTACAACCAATCACGATATCTCAACCATCATTTTGTTTGAATCTATTAATACCCTGGGTGTGATCTAATTGTGTCAAAAGTTTAACCACCTCCCTTTCTTAAAAGCCACTCCCTTTTTTTCTGCTTGCTACCCCTGTTTTTCTCGGCTTCATGTCCTTGTTGGCCATTATGACCTTGATTTCAGCTCATACCCGTGTACAGAGGTTGAGCATCTTGCCTTCGGCCTTGCCATATTGTGAAGGTTTTTATTGGGTTGCAGTTTACACAGGATTACAGTTTACACAGAATTGCAGTTTTATCTTTTGTTTCGCGTTTTGGTCTAATTTTAAGCATCCTGTTTAGGACTGATATAGCCTCTTGGGACCCAACCTTTTCTGGGCCTTGTTTTGATTTACCCTAATTATTTGAGATTAGTAGGACCTAATAAATATAAAAAATAAGCTTTGTCTTTGAATAATAAATAGTCACTAGTAGTAGTAGTAATATGAATAGTCATAAGTAATAGCCAATTGCAGCCATGCACTGCGCTCGCCTACAGCGCACAGATACAGCGCACAGCTCCTGAAGAGTCGCAGACTAGCTAGCACAATAGGTGGAATTTTCAAAGTTTTTCAGACTTCCAGAGTTAGGGTTATGGTGCAGGGAAGCCAAAATACGATGTCCATGCATGTGGACGCAGGGTCTCAGGAAGCTAAACATCCTATTTCCAAATGCTGACATTGGCTCTAGTGCAAAATCCCAGAACAGGACAAAGCTGTAGCTGTTGCACACCTGTTTTGTATGGTGATTCATGAAGATATTTAAATCTGCTGTCTAACAATGGTCTTGAGATAATTAGAATTAGCTAAAATATATATTTTTTGGTTGTTAAAACATTCTGATCACAGATTCAGATATTAATACAGATATGTGCTGATAACTCTGTAGTATTTCTGAATTTGGTTGTCTTTTTTGGTTGTGTTTTCTTTATTTGCAACATTTTTTTCTAAATGGCATGTGCAGTGCTGTGACAAAGTATTTGCCCTCGACAGAAATCTTCTTTTTTTGCCTATTTCTCACACTTACACAATCCAGATCATCAAACTAATATTTACATTTATTTGATATTAGACAGAGATAACCTACAAAACACAGCTTTTAAATGATGACTTATGAAAGATTTATTGAAAACCTATAAATACCCTTTGAAAAAGAAATTGTCTCTCTAAACCTATTAACTGGTTGGGCCACCCTTGGCAGCGACAACTACAGTTAAATGTTTGCGATAACTTGTGATAAGTCTTGTACATCACAATGGAGGAATTTTGGATCACTCTTCTCTGCAGAATCATTTTAATTTAGTCACATTAGATGGTTTTTGAGCATGAACTGCCCTTTTAACGTCTTGCCACCGCATCTCAATTTATTGATTTAAGTATGGCAAATAGACAAGGAATTTGAAGAAGGGCCGATACTTTTTCATGGCACTGTATATATATATGGGCCATTAGTCATGTGAGCTGAAGTGGCGTACATCTGAAACTCTCCATCAGTCAGTTATAACTGAAGAAGCCTCTTGGATGATAGGTGAAACGCCTTCAAAAACCTGAAGTCCAGTTGCTTTTTACTGAAGTTTCTAGGATTTCCAGGACCTGGATGACTGAGAATCTATGTGAAATGCTTTCAGACATGCACTCCATTATGTTAATCTGAAGCAATTTAACGTGTTGGCTTCATGTCTGAATGTGCACTTTGGTCATGTTACTGTAAAAGTCACATGATGATGTTACAAGGTCAAACCTAGTAATGATTCCACAACATTTTAAACATGGTGCAAGTCTGATCTTAACATTAACAGATAGGCATTCACAAGCAGCTGTACTTTGAGTTTTATGAAGTGATTTGGGGAAGTATTTTTCTACATTTCAGCATCAATAGTTGTTCGAAAACATCACACAAAGTGCTTAATATACGATTTGTTTTTGTTTAGTATCTCCAGCATCAGACAGCTGTGGGATCCAGATGTGTGCCTCCAAAGAGAAAGAATTGCACTCATTTGCACACAGCCTGGTAATGACTTAAATCGCAGAGAGAGCATGGAGAGCGGATAAGTCTGAACCCAGATCAGACGACAAGACACACAGTGTAGACCTACATGTCTTCACATCAGACAGGTGAGCTGTCACACACAAAATTGCAGTTTGGTTACCAGCTGTTTAGGACTTTTTCTTCGTAATTTATTACAAACCTGTAGAACAAACAGCTGTAGGATCAACGAGTGTCTCCAAAGAGAAAGAGCTGTGCACATCTATGCAAGGAGCAACAGTAATTATCCCTCACATGGAGAAACTGCTTAAAAAAATCAGAGATAAACTAGACTGCTTGTTAACTTAATTTTAGTCTGTTGTTGCATTATTATTTATTATACATCACGTAGTGTATTGACTAGTGGGAATGGCAAACATTGCGTGCATACTGCAGTGTTCTCCAGCACTGTAGGGGTATGTCTAAATGCACCCGTAAAGAACATTAACAGAAAAGTCACCTATGTCTAAATGACTGAAATGCCATCACTTTAAACACATGTAATGAAACCAGCAATGTTCCATGTCCCGTATCTGAAATACCTGTAATAGTTTCTGTCCTGGGTCACCTCTCATTTGTGATGATGACAGATGTGCCAATATAATGCAGGATCTCTCTGTGGCTCTCAGGTGATGAGCTGGAGCTGGAGCTCTGGCTGTTACAGCTGTAAGAGGCTGTCTCTTTATCTTGGTAACTGTGGCCATCTGTTATATGGCTTACTTTGGTAAAAGGGATGGCCTTAATTGAGTCATGTTTGCCTAAGACTTGGTGAAACTTCAAAGACATATATGGAGCTTGGGGTGGAAGTCCGAGCCCTGCAGTCATACCTATCATCATTCTCCTGTCCTCATCAGCAGACCTGGACTGCAGGTCCGTGACAGCTTCATGTTCTTGGTGGCCATCAGTAGGTTGTGGATGTCCTGCACCTTGTTGGCTGTATGGATTCTCCAGCCTCCTTTTCTGCTCCAGCAATAACTGCATAGGGAGTGATTGATCTACGCCGTGTAATGACCTACACTGCTCACCTTTATCCAGTACCAGGCTACTAAGGAGAGGGCAGGCCAGGGCCTGGTCACCTTGAATTCCCCCAGGACCTCTTGTACGATGTTGGATATCCTGACCTAAAGGCCTATTCTCCTTGGTGCCATGAGGCCTGAGATGCGGACAGACCTCAGATATCTTGCTGTGGACAAGCTTATAATGTTCATAGGGTTCTTCCTTCAGCCTGGTAGTAGAACAAAGGTTTCTGCTGCTGGGACAATCATGAGAGAACCCACTTTCAGCTGCCAGCACCGGCCCTGATGAGAACAACAATATTCAGGAGAGGATTTACACAAGAACTGAAACAACAACAACAACTCTGCTTACACATTGTTTTCAGTCCACAAATAGAAGCTAAGCTTTATGTAAACATTCTCACCAGCAGACAGATCTGAGACCACCATCACATTTGGTGAATATACTTTGTTTGTCCTATCAGCAGCAAAGTTTACCTGCCTAATTTTTGTTGGAGATGTGACTGGTAATGGCGGAGGGAGTTTCATCTGTGACCGTTGTAAATTCCCCTGGGTGTAACAGAACTCAAAGGTTTTCAGGAATTCAGAATAGAATGAGCAAGACATTTTTATTTGCAAGCAGTTTAACCAGAATAATGTATTTACAAAACCAATTATTATATCACAAAAACTGATACACACTTAACAATCCAAAAGTAAAAATCTTTGTGGTTTATGTTTATATATGAGAGTCTATGTTAATGGAACATGTCTCTGGAACTAGTAAAGATGTAAGGTATGTTTTTCTATATAATACTACATATAAAAATACATTTTAGGATTCAAGTTTTAGAAAATAATGTCATACATTAAGTTAAGCCACTTAAATCTGTAGTACTGTTTAAGATATTCAAGTTGAGAGAGAGTTAATGCCCAGTGTCTCATAGGTGTGAATGGGACTTTTAAAAATAGTTTGCCTTATTCCTCCTCGATGGTCTATATGTCTTCCCTACAAATAGAGAAACCACAGCATGTGTGAGACATGTGATACTCTTTTCTTTGAATAGCAGTACTTGTCAATTTATGTCTTTGGTTTCACAGGTTTTATAAAAATCAAGAAAGAATTCCATGAGGGCAAAATATGATTAAGTAATTTGTTCATGTATTTTTTTTTTAAATTTTAACTTCTGTTTTGTACCTTGCCGTCAGCAACTGCCAATTAGTTGCTTAACATGACACTAGTTTGTTAAAAGATATGAAACATAACATCCTAAGTAATTCTAACAGTATTCAGCTTGCTGTTCACCTATATGAGTGTCTGTGACTCCTTAACATTACAGATGATCTCTTCAGTTCTGTACTGAGATGATCAGCATTAACAAAATCCTGATGCACTGAGCTACAGTCAGTTGTGGATCACTTCTAATCACTGGTGTTAATATATGCTTTCTATCTGACTGTCTTTTGTTTTGTAATTATAAGAATGACCACTGAGCATTATCTAAACATTTTAGTTTCATCCTCACTTGAAAAACTGGTAATATTGAGTTGCACTTATTTAATTATTTTTACCATACTATTTTAGTAAATAGCCCTGTGATAGGCTGGCGACCTGTTCAGAGTGTCATCATTTTAATCTGTTAATAACTCAGATTTAAAGACCACCTTTCAAAGTATTGCCTGAAGTCAAATTATCTAATTTTGCTCTGTCCCAGAAATTGGTTATTATTTGAGTGATATCTGACACTGGAAATATGGAGCCGTTTACACATTAAGGGAATTCTGTCAGAAGTAAAAGTTGAGGTAAAAGATCATTAATAAAGAAAACAAATCTACAGAAAGCGAAATCACCTCTGAATGAGATTTAGTCACGGCAACTTAGGCTACGTTCAGACTGCAGGGCTTAGTGCTCAATTTGGATTTTTTTCTGAAATCTGATTTTTTCGCGAGTTCGTTCACATTTCCAATTAAATGTAACTTGTATGTGATCTCCTGTGTAAACTTCACTCAACCCAAAACTGTGCCGCATGTGCAGAAGAGGATACTACGACGTCACCTGCAACAAGCGTTGCTCAGTGTTTGCGGAACATGGATGGTAACGGTGGTGAGTATGTTACGATTTTAAAACTTTTTGTCCAACCGGAGCCAGCACATTTACAACCTAATCATTTAAAGGAGAAGACTGAAAAGGAAGAGAGCCAAGTTTTTGGCCATGGCGTTTTGGTGGTGGGGTGGGGTTGGGGGGTGGTTATGTGGCTATTGTTTTTGTTCCTGCTCCTGCCTACATGAAAGCAGAATAGAGATGTTTGTGTATCAATGACGTGTAGTTCTGATAAATGCGACCTGGTCGTTCAGACAGAAGTCGCATGGCAAAAGATCAGATACCTATCAGATTTAGGACCACATATTCAAGTGGCCTGGGTCACATTTGAAAAAATCAGATCTGTGTTGTTCAGACTGTCATGAAAAGATCAGATACAGGTCCCATGGGGCAAAAAAATCGGATTTCGGTCACTTTAGTCTGCAGTCTGACGTAGCCTTAGACCTTGCAAGATAGTCAGTGTACCTAGGTATTTGATGTGCGATCCAACAGGTCCTCTTCTGTGCAGGGGGCCAATCATCTGCTGGGGGAGCTGAGAAGAGGAAACTGAGCCAGGCAGCTGGCTCTGACCACCCAGAGGCAGGTAGTTAAAGGGGTAGTGAAGGGTCAGATTGTAAGCAGGGTTGCAGGAACCCTGACTTGCTTCTGGGCTCAAACTGGAGCTTTGCTGGGTAACCAGGTACAAAGATCTCTCCTTATACAACCCTTTCTGTGGTGAGCATCTCAGGTGGTCCAATGGTTGCTATCCATAAACAAACACATAATAGAAAAGGTCACTGTCTCTTTCAGAATGACACTTATATTTTTGTATTTGTAGTAGTGGGTTTGTAATAGCCATTAATGGAGAAATGTCTGTCCCACTGGATCCTCATTTACTCAAATATAAGAGATAGTCTGACAATTAACAAAACTGTGTGGCATTTTGTGACCTGAAATGAGACTGTTGACACAAGCATGGACCACGCCATCATTGCTGTACACAACTGTTTATTTAGTGAGAAAGTAAGTGTGATGTTGATTAGAAGCAAGGTAAGTGGCTGCATTATGAGGAAGGCTTGCCTGAGGATCAGCAGTGGCTCCTGGGCTGGCAGGCTCTCAAATAAGCCCTCATAAAAATGAGGAGAAGACTCAGCATTGCATGGATCTTAGGGCTGAGGCGGATGTAACAAACAATAAGCATGCAAAGACCAATGGCCCAAAGCTCAGATTTCCAATCTCAGTTGGTGTTGTTTTGCTTGAGTGGGTAAACCAGGCAGTCCTCTGAGATACAGTAAAGGTTGACACAGTAGCACAGCAGTATGGATCAAATTTAGCATATGTTACAGCGCAGAAGGAAACTGGTGAAGTTAGAAGAAACACTGATTCCAGCACATGCACCAGGTGGTTAGATGTGTATTCGGAAACAAAAAGTAATGATGCAGTTTGAGAGGAATGAACACATGGAGGTTATCGGTCATGACTTAATGACAGACTTGTACTGTGGTCACATGATACTGATATGTTTAGCTTACTGCTTGTGCACCAAAAAAAGAGTGTATTTATTTATTTATGCATTCACTCATTCATTCATTAATGTTTCCTATCTCTACCATAAATGTGAGCAGAAGATTGTTAAAATGAGGGGATCGCAGGGAGAAAATCTGGCATTTCTAACCTCAAGTAACTGTTTTGGACAAAGGAAAAGGGGATGAGGGCAAAGATAATGCAAATCTGGTAATCCTGTGCCATTTTGGTTTCTGATGTAAGGACATGGCATGTGGTGACATCACAGTCAGTGGCATTGTTGTAACCTCTTTCTGGATAGGATTTCTTTGGTTTATGATGAACGATGCAGATTTCTAGAGGTTCTAGAGTTGAAACTTAGCTTACTATCGCAGCAGTGATAGTAAATCCCTTTTTATGTGTAGATTTTCTGCAGAACAACTTCAGTCCATTCAGGAATCTTGATGGGAGAGTTAACACTGGGAGACTTAACTAGAGCATGTGTAACAGGTGTGTTAAAATAATGTTTATTTCACCAAAGATCCATCCCTCGTGGTCAAATGTATATTTTCTTGTGTACATAATGTCATGCATTTTTGTAATTTATTTTGGAATCTTCTATTTTCTTGAATGACATTGGTCTTTCATTGACGTCACTACCTGTCAATTCGCGCTCTCTCCTCAGTTGCCTGTAGGCCCCGCTGAGGAGAAGTAAGTTCAAACTGTTGTTCCGGCCATCACAAGTTAAAATATATCGAAGCGAATGTGGACCAATACTAGATTTAAAATGCAATAACACAAATGCTTTTTCATTTTCACAATAACACTGCATTTTTTGACTCATAAATAAAATTAATAATCTATCTGCCAAACTGCATTTTCATTTTCTTCTTCAAGACTGCTCATTCTGTTACTTAATTCAAATGAAAAAGAAAAGGGCATTTAAAATTTAATTCTCAAAAGATGCCCCAGCAAATAGTTACCAAAATTCAATTTGAAATGTCGAATTTGAAAATTAAAATGCATTAGCAGAAATGCTTTTTCATTTCAAGGTTATGGCTGCATTATTTGACTCATAAATAAAGTTAATAATTAGTCATCCAAACTGCATTTTCATTTTCTTCTTTAGGTTGCACATTTTCGGAAAGAACTAAAAAGCAAAGACAAAGAGGAGAATGCTTTTTCGTTTTCAAATCCGCCCCGCAAAAAATGGTCCAAAACTCAATTTGACTTCGCAATCCCAGGCAGGGGGCGCAGGAGAGTGACGTCACTGGCCGCTCTGCTTCTTCTGGTCGTGCTGCGCATCTGATAGACTCAGAGGCGGTGTGCATACTTGAGCTGACCTCTGCCTGAGCTGCCGAGGGAGGCCGCAGGCCGCCTGCCTGGAGACTCTTTCACCAGATCACCGATCTTAGCCACACCAGCTGCTCAGATTCTGGCCGCGGCCAGCCTTCACTACTGCTGGCTCCCAATCTGTTTCCTGCCAGCCTTCCCGAGCCGACGCTGCCGGACCAACCTGCAGCGGCGCTCACTCGCCGCTACGATTCTGCCCCACGCCTGCCGCTGACCAGCTCCGACTCCGATCGCCGGACCCTGGAATCCTGGCCCCCTTACATCGGCGACACACTGCCCGATTTTGCCCGCAGCCAGCCTCCACAGTTGCTAGCTCCTGACCTGCCTGTCTCAGCCCTACATCGGTCTCTGCCGGATGCCGGCGGGTCAGCCGGCCGGTCCAGCGTTCTCCTGTCTTCACCAGGTCCAGCCTCTCTCGCCAAAACGAAATGTGCTGGTTAAAATAAAACACATATTTTTCAGTACGGTGAGAGGATTCGAACCGATGCCATCCAGAGATAAAACTATAAGTCAAACGTCTAACTTGCTACGCCACAGATCACTACTGCATATTGCGCATCACATGTATACCTCATTTGTCATTGTGCCAGGTGGTCAAAGCTCTGTGATAATCCGGGAAACGCTCCCAGATCAACTGTGATAGTCACAAGTTATTATGGGCAGCCTGTTTAATAAGGAGACACAGAACTAACTATTGTCTGACCAAACAATATCTATAAGAGAGAAGCTCATCCTCTGTTGTGTGTTAGTCTGTGGATTCACTGGAACAGATCCACAGCACAACTTCAAGTTTAACTCGGGTTTGTTCACTGCAAGGAGAACGCTGGAGCGGCCCGCCGGCATCCGGCAGAGACCGATGTCGGGCAGAGACGTTGATGGCGAGTGGTGTCGGCGGGAAAGGACAGGCAGGTCTGGAGCTAGTAACTATGGAGGCTGGCTGCGGGCAAAATCGGGCAGTGTGTCGCCGATGTAAGGGGGGCAGGATTCCAGGGTCCGGCGATCGGAGCCGGAGCTGGTCAGCGGAAGGCGTTGGGGCAGAATCGTAGCGGCGAGAGAGCGCCGCTGCAGGTTGGTCCGGCAACGTCGGCTCGGGAAGGCTGGCAGGAAACAGATCGGGAGCCAGCAGTAGTGAAGGCTGGCCGCGGCCAGAATCTGAGCAGCTGGTGTGGCTAAGATCGGTGAGCTGGTGAAAGAGTCTCCAGGCAGGCGGCCTGCTGCCTGCCTCGGCAGCTCAGGCAGAGGTCAGCTCAAGTATGCACACCGCCTCCAGCCTATCAGATGCGCAGCACGACCAGAAGAAGCAGAGCGGCCAGTGACATCACTCTCCTGCGCCCCCTGCCTGGGATTGCGAAGTCAAATTGAGTTTTGGACCATTTTTTGCGGGGCGGATTTGAAAACGAAAAAGCATTCTCCTCTTTGTCTTTTCTTTTTAGTTCTGTCCGAAAATGTGCAACCTAAAGAAGAAAATGAAAATGCAGTTTGGATGATTAATTATTAACTTTATTTATGAGTCAAATAATGCAGCCATAACCTTGAAATGAAAAAGCATTTCTGCTAATGCATTTTAATTTTCAAATTCGACATTTCAAATTGAATTTTGGTAACTATTTGCTGGGGCATCTTTTGAAAATTAAATCTTAAATGCCCTTTTCTTTTTCATTTGAATTAAGTAACAGAATGAGCAGTCTTGAAGAAGAAAATGAAAATGCAGTTTGGCAGATAGATTATTAATTTTATTTATGAGTCAAAAAATGCAGTGTTATTGTGAAAATGAAAAAGCATTTGTGTTATTGCATTTTAAATCTAGTATTGGTCCACATTCGCTTCCATACATTTATACAAATAAATGAATAAATGTATTTATTTATATTACAAATAAATACATACAGTGGTCGTATAGCTCACTGAGTTAGGGCGTCACCACATGGGCGTGAGTTCAAGTCCGGCTCACGACCCTTTGCTGCATGTCTCTCTCCTCTATACCCTCTTTCACTCTGTCTATCAATAAAAAACTTAATAAAAATTTAATAACAACTTAATAAAAAACAAATATTATAAATCTCCACAGATTTTATTTCTGATGAGGATCACTAAATACCTCCTGCCTGAACAGAAACCAAATATAATTTATGTTAAACATGTTATCAGATAAATTGGTGGAAGTAAACCAAGAAAAGCGAGGATAGTCATGTTTTCACTGGTCTACAGAGAGAATTACCTCCAATAAAGGCTCCATTAGGATTTAGTAACCATTTTACGTCACCTCCATATAATAATTAAAATAAGGATTAAATATGTGTCAATTTATGAATGAATACGTCGTTTTTGTGGTGGCTGTGGTCAGAAAAAAATAGCCACGGTCTCGGTAAAATATAGCTTAAAACTGAAGCTGTACAACTGGAAAGTTTTTTAAAAATTACGTTTTAAATTGCAGCGGCTCACATCAATAATGTAACTTAATTGTTTTCTTTAAAACAAATTTTAATGGCTTCAACATTTGTACTATCGGAATGAGCAGTAACACAATACACATATTTAAAACTATAATCCTCCGCTGCTGATGAATCCATCTTCTCTGTCAGCCGTCAGCAGTTAAAACTCCAGGGCCCATATTCACAAAGCGTCTTAGACTCCTCTAAGAGAGCTCCTAACTTAGTCTTAAAATTCCTAGCAAGGAGTCTTAGCTTAAGAGTGATTCAGGAAGTTTCTGAGAGCAACTCTGAGCAAGGAGGGTACAGAAACTGTTATCTTAGTGAGGAGGTGTGGTTGACCCCGTTGCTAGGTGTGACTATCACTGTACAGCCATAGCGAAGGTTCATATTTTGCCGCACTGTTCGTCTCAGGAGTGGTGTTGCATATAACTTGTTTAGATGTTTTAAAAGTTATGTGACTGATGTTTAATGATTTCGTTGCATTGAAGTGAAGTTTTAGCTCACCCGTGTAGGTGTAACGGGTTTGAGTGTAGCCTGTGGTAACTAAGATGGCAGCTGCACTGTACTGTACTGTACTATTGCTAGGAGTGACCGTGGCTGTGGGCGACCGACTGGGATTCTCCATTTGTAAGCAGGAATTGGATTTGACGTCTTCTACACCAGTAAGATCTCTCCATCATTTGTGGCTTTGAGGACCATTTCTAAAAGTGACATTTGGACAGAGCTAAAGTTGTGCACAACTAAAATAAACTGAACTAAGAGACTTAAGCTGCAACAAAACTTTTTTTTAATAAAAAATTTATTCTGGCCAGATTTTGCTTTTTTTATTAAGGGGAAACTGAAATTGTATGTGCTTCTGGGGACATATACATATGTATGTAATTTTTGTTCACAACTGTAGTTACATTTTCAAGATATAAATTTCATACCAAAAATCACATTTTTGTTAAATCAAAGTCTCACCTCAGGATAGGGAGCTGGTCTCAGTTTGGTCTTCATCTTGACTGCTTTGGTTCTGAGTTGTTTGCGGTCGTCCTGAGCGGAAGTGAGGCTGAGACCAGGACGGCTGGCTCGACTCTGGTCTTCAGATAATTGCAACTCCTTGCACTCAGTGTCACTGTGTGCAAACAGACAGACATGCACAGCGTATCTTGGAACTGGTTTAAGTGAATGTTTGACATGGAGAATTACAGAGGGAGGGTGCTAACTCACGTGAGCACGTAGTTCACACTGACAATGCAGTGAGGTCTGGAGGAACGGCTATTGTGGACGATCGTGGCGTAACTTTGCACCCACACCCAGCCTCCATGTTTTGATAACATGCGGTAATATTTGGTGGTGACCTGACCCTTCACCAGTACTAAAGGAAACAGGTTCAAAGAGAGAATGCTGGTAAAATTAGGCTCTGAGAGTTAGAAAGAGTCTCTCTTTATAGCCCAGACAATGCTTCAGTTATTCGAAGAAGTTGACATTTCTAACTAGCTGTCACTTTAACAGACAAAAATGCAGTGCATCCACAGTAGTCACTGTGTTTCAAGTTTTTCACATTCCATTCAGAGATACAAACTCTGATATATTAGCAACTGTATTCTGCCATTCCCAAAAGACCATTCATCCAGCTACATCATGTTTGGATTTGTTGTTTTCCTTGCACTGCCACTTTCCCCCACTAACTCATTTCTCCCCACCCTACAAGTTTCACAAAATATCTGAAGGACTCACATAAATGGTGAGCATAGCGTAGATGGAAAATGTCACAGGCATGGACATGGTGGTAGAGAGTCTTCTCTATGAGGTCCTGAGGCTCATAGCCTGTCAGCTCTGCCACCCTTGCTCCAGCACACAGAGAAGAGAAAATAAGTCGGTGACTAATAACTGAATGTCATTATGCATCATAATGTACAGTTAACAGCAATCTACAAATTTACAGCAGCTAATGATTTCATATAGTACAAATATTTAAGTATGAATGTTTTCAAAACATGCTATCTCATACATGCGAGGGTTAATGTGTAATTTGATTATTTTCATGATGACTTTTGTAATGTTGTATTTGAAACAGGGATTATCAAGACCTCATAATATTATGGCTTTTATGTATTTATCCACTTATTCAGTCAAATGTCTCTCCTACCTCATGTCCAAAAAGATGAGTTTAAAGTCCAGGCTGGCCCGGAACATGAACATGTTGCTGTAGAGTTTAATTTCGGTGATGCCACTAGAGGGCAGGGAGTGACCAACTGCTACCAGACCCACAGTCTGATAACAGGATTCATACAGCGCCATGTCCACCATGTACTGACGCACTTTCAGATAACCACTGCAGTGGATGACCTGAGAAACAACAGCATTAAACACAATATCCTAATATTTCCTAAATCAACTGCATTGTGTTCAGCGTAGGAACTACCATTTGTACTGTGTTGCTGCTGTTGTCTTGTCCAACTAATGTCCAGATGCCACATATCACATACTTTTATTTTTTTAGTTTACAGTTAATGTTACGAGTTGTCTGATGTGCATAGACTAATACTGGTAAAGTTAACATTTTGGTTATTTAACTGACAGCAAATAAAAATTGGAGAAATAATAGTGTATTTAAAGTAAGAAGTTCATCCATCACAGTTTACTTACGATTTAAACACTAAAACATTTGTCCATGTGTGAGGACAATTTATTTGACAACATATACTTAAATGTGTTTTCTTTTTTTTTTTAGCTAGTAAATTTGGTGATTGAAGAGGTCACATTCTGTAATGTATCCAAGGGCAAAAATAATGTCACTGATGCAAATTTCCTGCTGTTGAACACAGTAGTCTCACTAGTAAAAAAAAAAATTGGATAACACAACAATATTTTGACTTCATAAATGGATCAGATTTTAACAGAAAAATAACAGTCAGCTGTAATTAAGCTCAAGATTCAACTGTGTAACAAATGATTTAATTGTAGGTTATAAACTGTGCCTGTGACCTTTCTGTAGTAAAAATAAACATATGCTGTCATTTGTCGCTAGATCCTGACCACATGTAGGGGATAATTTGTAATTATAAATACTGAAACTTATGATGAGACTTATCAAACTTATATAAACTTCGCCGCTACCTATTAGACTTGATGTGGGGTGGTCACTGAGATCTTAGGGGTGGCCATGGCCCCCTGTTTGTGTGTTCACCACAGCACTGACCAGCTTTGCTGTCATGGGACCACTGCTATGCTCAGACTGGCTCAGATACTGTTTGAACAGAAGGGCTCCTGAGCCCCTAGTCCAAAGACATGTAACCTGGATGTATAAAAAGCAATGGGCCAGGCAATTTCACGTACATTTTCACATACATACATATTAGACATCATGCATAACTTCCCTACTGTTTGTGATAAATATGTGATTTTAGATGAACCAACACTCCAGCTTTCTTCAAGTATTTTCTCTATGCCTTTCTAGTTTAAGTTTGTGTTTTCCCTCTCACTTGTTGCACTATACAATCACACCACATGTGTGCTAGTAATGTTTGTGAGAGGTTCTGCTGATTGATGTGACTGCAGCTCTAGTTACTTACTAGTTACAGTTAACTGATTTCCTAAAGACAGTTCAAAACCACAGAGAACAGCATACATCCAGTACATCTCCAGGTGTTGTTGCACAGAGGCTTGACCTCACATCAGTAAAATGAGCCTTGATACATAATCCCATGGTTGTGTGAGAATGACCCAGAGGTAACAATTAATAAAAATAATCCAGTGGCTGTACGTACCTTATATCCTCCATATGTCAGTCCTGCATTTCGTTTAGCAAGAACACACTTCATCCTCAAGAAGAAGGAGCGATCAATTTCATACTCTGTCCAGAAAGACACATATTAGGCATTAATCCCATTATATAGTACACAGTGTTTAAGAATGTAATATCCCGGTACCGTGGTCAAAGTAGCACTTCTTCCTCTTTCTTTTTAATAGCCTGTTTCTTTTTTAATAGCTTATTTGTTTTTACAAACCAATGTATGTATGTGCCGCTTACTTACCAGTGGCCATAGGAGGGACCAACAGAGATACTTTGAATGCTTACCCAGTTGCCACCACTGCCCTGACCCAAATTTGTAGAAACATTCCACTGTTCAGTCCATCCAACACAATATGTTGTCTTTAATACGGATTTAATTCTTTCCAAAAGCTGTCTGACTTATGTTAACATGGCTGGAAGAATCTCATAACTGTTACACATTTACTCTGCAAACACTCACGGTTTAATGAAACTGATCAAGTCTACATTGGTCATCATGGTGTTAGACAATCAGTCAGAAACTTCTTGAGCACCATTTGAAAGAGCCGACCAGAATAATTTCAAGGATTGTGAAACATACCCTTTAGCCCACCCTTTAAAACTAAAGGCAACCTGGTAAAAATCAAAGTAGTATATGCTGAGGTCCCATACTACAACTTTCTGTTATAAAAGGCTTTCGGTTATTAATTTCATACCTCCAACCCCAAGCTGGACTTAACCTTACTCTATAGCCTACCCTGATTTTTCATCATGCAGGGTGTCCGTGGGTCTTAAAAAGTATTAAAAGTTGATAAATCAATTGTGGGAAAATCAAGGCCCTTAAAAAGTCTTAATCGCGATTTTATGAGGTATTAAATTTTATTGGTATTCAAGCCTTGACTCCAAAAAGTAACCATGAATATTTATTTTCCTCCGCACAAATATTACAAACAACGATGTGTCGGTGTCGTACTCGGAGCTAGGCCGCCTCGGGACCACACGCGTACAGGTGCGACATCACGCAACAGCGAATGCAAGGTACTAGCCACAAGACTACTGTTGGCCGCAGACAGCAGCAGCTGTCAATAGCATCTTTCTGTGGTCCATCTTCAACACGACCACCTGGTAATGTGACAGATGAGCTAGCCAACACAGCTACGACTGCGACCTCTGCCTCATCGTCTGCTGACATAAGGGTGGCGATGGGCAGCACACCAACGCTGCGTGTGGAGGTTATCTGGTGTCTCAAAACTGAAATCTGCAGCCAGGGGTATGTGGCTGCAGATTTAACATGTACAGTGACAAAAAAATGATAATAGAAATCAGGCAACATCAATATAAGCTGTTTCAGTTTTATTTCTCTTGTATCTCATGTCTTAAATGTCTACATCATACCTAGACATGTGGCCCAACAGAATCTCTATTGTAGTGCACTTACAGAATAAAACATTAAATGCCACTAATTCAGTATTCAGATTAAAAACTGGAGACTGGTGGCCTTCAAGTACCTGAAGAGAAGTGATGGTGTGGGGGTTGGCGAAGGCCCAGAACTGCTGTCATCTCATCATGGTCCGATGGGTGGATGTACTCAAATATACTGTTTCCTGTTAGCTCCACCTGCAGCACACACATTTACAGCATGTGGTCATGAATATGTCTGAATGTGCTATACAACTAACCAATCAAAATGCAAGACAAAAATACAAATATACTGAATACAAAGTAAAGAGCCACATCCCAAATATTCAGCAGCCTTTCTGATTGTTTTTATGCTTCAAAATGAACTTTAATATGTGATCCCCAAAACCAACAGAGGTGGAGACAGACTAAAAACTCTGACACAAAGAGAAACTTTCTGGATTGAGACTCTGAAAGCTACCATTTTCCCTGGCCTCAGTGAGGAGGTTGATTTTTCAATGTTCTTATGAATTGTCGACCACCTTGTTCTCACACTGCCTGCTATTGATATACTATGTGTGAATTCTGACCTCTATTGCTTCCTGATCACTTAGGTTTGATGAGTATTGTAGATTTGCCGTATGCTGTGTACAACTCTTTCCATTTTTAAGACGTTGTGGTGACATGGGTATTTTCTATCATTACTACATTCTTCTGGTCCCTCAATTTTTAAAGTTTCTTTTCTTGTTTTTTTTCTCTGCCGCTATTCTACCACCATATAGTGATGCCCTGTTATCATTGTGATGTGGTCATGTGACCTGATTTTACCCTTTATTAGGCACACCTGTGCCCTGTATTTTGTCATTACGTTCTGATGAAGGTCCTGAGGTGGCCGAAACGCGTCAACTGCGATCCATGATTTATTAAAGGACTTTTAAGTTACTTATCCGGAGTGCCTCGGACCTCTCTCTTTTGCTATTATAATGTTTTTTTCCCACTGATCCTGAAGAGCACCCGCTACACGACTTCTTCTACCCACTGATGCATTCACCTTTCTCCTGTTTTTAAACTTTAATTAGTGTTTACACTTGTGTAATTCTCCTAGTTTGGGTTCAGGGGGCAGACACCCTCTCTTCTTTTAAGATTAAGCTTAAAACTTTCCTATTTGACAAGTCTTATAGTTAGGGCTGCTCAGGACCACCTGAGCTGTCCCTTAGTTAAGCTGCCATAGGTTTAGACTGCTGCGGGACTCACATGATGCACTGGGCTCCTCTCCTCTCCTCTCTGTACTGTCATATATCCCAATTACATATGACTAACCTGTTTCCCCAGGTTCTGTGTCCTGCTTGTTTTTTCCGTGGATGTCTCTGGATCTGGAGCTCAGCGTCCCTGATCTGCAGTCCTCACCACCTCCCATCCCCACCCCAACCTCTCCTACTATCCCTCCCTCCCTCCTCTTCCCCACTCCCAACCCAACCGGTCAAGGCAGATGGCCGCCCTCCCTGAGCCTGGTTCTGTCAGAGGATTTTTTCCCCCTTCCCTACCATAGGGGGTTTTTGGTTCCTTCCTACTGTCGCTGATTGCTTACTCATAGGGAATCCAAAAGCAACTTTGGATTGTTGGGTTTTCTGTTTCCTGTTTTTCTGTTTCCTGTTCTTTCTTACAATGTTTAGCGCTATGTGACGACTTATGTTGTAAATATGCGCTATATAAATAAAATTGAATTGAATTGAATTGAAAGTGCATAATAATAAGAGTAGTAGTACTCTCTGTACTTTTTTTTATGGTACTTCTAATAAAGTTTGGACAGAATTTGTGCCTCATCTATGTGTTTCTATGCAGACAGTACTGGTTTAGATTATGGACACATTATTCTATTACTTTTTATCTCAATTTAAGCACTGACTTACTTTTACACCTCTAAATCATTATTTTGTACCGAATTAATTGACTCATGCCCATAGTATACCATATCAGAAAGTTTGCTGAACTGAAGGAGTCTTACCTGTGACAGGCCCAGGTGGACTGATGCTGTTTCCGAAATGTACATGATTTTACCATCAGAGGCAACAACAAAAACAAAGCCATCCAGAGTCTGAGGGAGCAGAGTAACAAAATGAACATTTTAATCAGAAGTTAGTAAAGTTAATGATTTTTGATTTTGTAGAGTTATGTGACCAGGATGTGTAAAAACATATGGTTCCATAGAGTTTAAAGCCGTCTCCTACAATGTTGCTATAATACAGATATTCTTCATTAATTTTATATTAATTTATACATTTGTTTTATTCACCTTTCACTATCCTTTGTTAGACCTTTTCATATTTTTTTAGTTTTTATTAGAAAAGACATCTGTGACATGTATGTTACTCTATTTTGATTTTTTTTTAATTTGCTAAAAACTTGATAAAATGCAAAAGTCAAGATTCACAATATATTCTTAAAAATATCATTCTCAGTGTAAACATTGATTCCTATTGACGTTCTTATTAATTGCATAATTAAGTGCCTACTCTAGATCCAGGTGTTTTAGCCAATTGTAGGCCCATATCCATCCCCCCTTTTATCTCTAAAGTTCTAGAAAACGTTGTTGCAAGCCAATTATGTGATCATCTGCATATAAATGGTTTGTCTGAAGAGTTTCGGTCAGGATTTAGAATCCATCACAGCACAGAGACAGCATTGGTAAAGGTCACCAATGATCTTCTAATAGCCTCAGACAGTGGACTAATTTCTATACTTGTTCTTTTGGATCTTAGTGCTGTTTTTGATAAAGTTGATCACAGCATCTTACCACACAGACTGGAACATGTTATTGGGATAAAAGAAACCACTCTAAAGTGGTTTAAATCATATTTATCAGACAGATTCCAGTTTGTTCATGTTAATGACGATTCTTCCACCAACACTAGAGTTAGTTATGGAGTTCCACAGGGTTCTGTATTAGGACCAATATTATTTACTCTGTACATGCTTCCCCTAGGAAACATTATTAGGAAGCACTGCATAAATTTCCATTGTTATGCAGATGATACCCAGTTATATTTATCTATGAAACCCAATGAAACCAATCAGTTGGTCAAACTCCAAGCATGTCTGAAGGACATAAAAGCCTGGATGACATAATTTTCTTCATTTAAATTCGGATAAAACTGAGGTTATTGTATTTGGCCCTAAACACCTCGGAAACACACTATCTAACCAGATTGTTACCCTAGATGGTATTGCCTTAGCCTCCAGTTCCACCGTAAAAAAAACCTTGGAGTTATTTTTGATCAGGATATGTCATTCAACTTACATATAAAACAAGTCTGTAGGACGGCATTCTTTCATTTACGTAATATTGTCAAAATCAGAAATATCTTGTCTCAGAGTGATGCTGAGAAACTAGTCAATGTATTTGTAACCTCTAGGCTGGACTATTGTAATTCTTTATTGTCAGGATGTCCCAGTAACTTTCTTAGAAACCTCCAGCTGATCCAAAATGCTGCAGCCAGAGTTCTGACAGGAACCAGTAAAAGAGATCATATTTCTCCTGTATTAGCTTCTCTTCATTGGCTCCCTGTAAAATCTAGGCTAGAATTTAAAATCTTGCTCTTAACGTATAAAATTGTTAATGACCAAGCGCCATCATATCTTAAAGACCTTATTGTACCTTATCATCCTAACAGAGCCCTTCGCTCTGAGACTCCAGGTTTACTTGTGGTTCCCAGAGTTTCCAGAAGTAGAATGGGAGGCAGAGCCTTCAGTTATCAGGCTCCTCTCTTGTGGAATCAGCTCCCAGTTTGGGTTCGGGGGGCAGACACCCTCTCTTCTTTTAAGATTAAGCTTAAAACTTTCCTATTTGACAAGTCTTATAGTTAGGGCTGCTCAGGACCACCTGAGCTGTCCCTCAGTTAAGCTGCCATAGGTTTAGACTGCTGGGGGACTCACATGATGCACTGGGCTCCTCTCCTCTCTGTACTGTCATATATCACCATTACATATGACTAACCTGTTTCCCCCCTGAGGTTCTGTGTCCTGCTTGTTCTTTCCGTGGATGTCTCTGGATCTGGAGCTCAACGTCCCTGATCTGCAGTCCTCACCACCTCCCATCCCCACCCCAACCTCTCCTGCTATCCCTCCCTCCCTCCTCTTCTCCACTCCCAACCCAACCAGTCAAGGCAGATGGCCGCCCTCCCTGAGCCTGGTTCTGTCAGAGGATTTTTTCCCCCTTCCCTACCTTAGGGGGTTTTTGGTTCCTTCCCACTGTCGCCGATTGCTTGCTCATAGGGAATCCAAAAGCAACTTTGGATTGTTGGGTTTTCTGTTTCCTGTTTTTCTGTTTCCTGTTCTTTCTTACAATGTTTAGTGCTATGTGACAACTTATGTTGTAAATATCGGTATATATAAATAAAATTGAATTGAATTGAATTGAAAGTGCATAATAATAAGAGTAGTAGTACTCTCTGTACTTTTTTTATGGTACTCCTAATAAAGTTTGGACAGAATTTGTGCCTCATCTATGTGTTTCTATGCAGACAGTACTGGTTTAGATTATGGACACATTATTCTATTACTTTTTATCTCAATTTAAGCACTGACTTACTTTAATTAATTGGGGGTCGAAAGAGCTGCAGCTGTGACAGTTGCGAAAGCAACCACTCAGGTGTGGCTGGGGTTCAGAGAGAATATGGAGAAGGACTTTTGTTTAGGCTCGAGGAGCTTCTGGAAAACTGAATCTGGAGAACCACTGAACTGGACTGGGGACATTGTAAAATACTGAAAAGGATAGTGACTTTTTAAAAAAAGACATTATTAGATATTACTACTGTTGGTAAGAGGAACTCCTTAACCTGGTTAACATGTCCTCTGCTGAGGGCCAGAGCCTGAAGACTTAGGGGACACTTTGTTCATATCCATGGCAGAACTTGCCAAGACAGTCAAGCAAATCCTCAGTGTCAAGGCACCAGGTGTGGATGAGATTTGCCCTAAGATTCTGAAAGCTTTGGACATTGTTGGGTCTTGAACAATGAGGCACAGTGCCTGTAGAGTGGCAGACCAGGGTGTTGGTTACCATTTTTAAAAAGGGGGACCGGAAGGTGTGCTCCAGTTATCAGGGTATTGCACTGCTCATCCTCCCTGGAAAAGTTTACTCAAGAGTGCTGAAAGGGAGGCTCCAACTGACTGTCAAACATCTGATTCAGGAGGAGCAATGCAGATTCTATTATAGCTGTGGAACAGTGGATGAGCTCTTTATCCAGGCAAGGAAGCTGAAGGGGTCATGTGAGTCTAACCAGCCAGACCAAATGTTTTTTGTGGATTTGGAAAAGGCGACCATGTCCCTTGAGGAGCCCTGTGTGGGGTACTGTTGTAGTATGGTTTCAAGGAGTGACTGTTACAAGCCACCCAGTCCTTTTACAACCAAAGTGAGAGCTGTGTTTGCATTCTTGGCACAAAGTAATGTGTTTCCTGTGGGCATTGGACTCCACCAGGTTTGCCCCTTGTCTCTGATCCTGTGGTATTCATGGACAGGTTCTGAAGGTGCAGCTGGGGTGAGAAGGGTCTTTGGGGACATCAGAATCGCATCTCTGCCTTTTACGGACAGCGTAGTTTTGTTAGCTTCAGACGACCTTGAACTTCAGCACATGCTGGGGCAGTTTGCAGCTGAGTGTGAAGAGGCTACAATGAGTGTTGGCACCTTCAAGTCTGAGGCAACAGTTTTCTGCAGGAAACTGGTGGATTGGTCACTGTGGACCGGTAGGGGGAGTTGCTGCCCCAAGCAAAGGAGTTTAAGTATTTTGGGATCTTGTTTACATGAGATGGACAGATGACTTGATGCAGCATCAGCAGTAATGTGGGTGTTGTACCAAAACTTTCTTCTCAATCTCAATTTACTAGTCAGTCTCTGTGTCAACCCTCTTTTATAGCCATGAGCTCTGGGTAGTGACCAAAAGAATAAGGTGACAGTAACAAGCAGCTGAAATAATTTTCCTCCGTGGGATGGCTGTGCTCAGCCTTAGAGATAGGGTAAGGAGCTCAGACACCCAGAAGGAGCTCTGAGTAGAATCGCTGCTCCTTTGCGTTGAAAGTACCCAGCTGAAGTGCTTCAGACATCAGATAAGGATGCTTCCTGGGTGACTTCCTTTGGTGGTGAAAAGGACTGATCCGACGAATAGTATGATTTGCTGCATGTTCTCCCCACCTTTCCTGTTGCTCTATGAATGCATTTAAACATTAAGGCAAAAATTGCCCCTCAAAAATAAAATGATAGAAAAAGGAAAACAGTTTTTTCCAGGTATAATACTTATTGGATTATACTCTATCAGACAAATTGCATCATTAACATACCAGCAAATTTTTTTATTTTTTCAGGTTAATATAGTTAGATTAGTCCAGTCAATTTTGTTAAAAAAAAATGTGCACTAATTATCAGATGTCCCAGGAATCTTGTCTCCCATGCAGTGTATCAGACAATGTGGTTACAGGACTACTACTGGTCAAACAAGATGCAGTGGCAGAAATATTCCGATAATAATAGCATTGTTCTGAATCTCAGGTTCATGGTTATGATATCAATAACAAGCAATAATTGATAATGGATTGTTTGTCTTTGCCATAAAAAAAATCAATATCATGTGAAACACCTACATCAATCACAATCACAACGCCAGAAATATAAACAGAATTTACAATCTAGGAAGAATCACTAATTTCTATTCTGTCTCACTGACATTACTTCCAAGTTTCAAAATGAAATTTTTAAGGATATAATTTACAGTGTAAGTTTGTTCCATTATTCAGTGACCAATAATAATATTTCTGAGAAAAGGAGAAACAAATTAAGGTAACATCCTACGGGCAAAAGCACAGCTTTTTCATCATTAGTAAAATTTTAGAAACTGGAAATATTTACTTCCATAACATGTCTTATCTCAGCTTAAATATCCAAAATAAACATAGAGGTGTTTATCTTATGAAACTTTGTCAATTGCATATTTTTGCAAATTTGAACTCATTTATTGAGATATTACCTGATTTGTATAATTAAACATAACATTTCAGGGCCACCGTATAGCTGACTGAGTTACCATGTGGGCGCAGGTCGCCAGCAGCAGTCATGAGTTTGAGTCTGACTCATAGCCCTTTGCTGCATGTCTCTCTCTCCTCTCTAACCCCTGTCACACTGTCTCTCCCTATCATTAAAATGGAACCCCCCCCCCCAAAAAAATTTGAAAAAACATAACATTTCACAAAACTTGTAAAGCAATATTTAATTTTTTTTTTTTAAATGCAAGTAATCAAATGGAGATGATTAATGGTGATATCCACTAGTTTTTTCCCCAGCATATAGTGATTTCCAATAAAAAATTAATGGAATCACAAAATTAGTTTTTCTCATGCTCTGAACGAGAAATCTCGCCTGCTGTTACCCTTACATACGCTATACTTTTCAGTTCTATTTTTATATATATTCTGAAGGCTTTTACTAAGGGGTTTGTTGAAATAGCAGTGATTTATACTACAAACATTGTGATTTTTTTCTGCCTGTTGACAGTATTTTCTAAATTGGAAATATATTTTGAAGCTGCCTTTTCCCGTGTTCAGTGGTCTGTTAGAAATTATTGCACATTATGTCATTTTTAGATCTATAATATCTCATTTGCATATCTAAACTATCAGTTTCAGTAAATGTTTAATACAAATTAAAGCATTTTGTGGAGTATGACTGCTGTCCTTTTAATGAGACTTTTCTCTCTTTAATAACAAAGACAGATAGGATAACAAGAGTGTGGCTTTCATCAGTCACACTTTCAAGTGATTCTTGTAAGTAATAAAAGAAGTTAGAAGTTGATATTTGCCAGTTAAAATGGACAACATTTACCTCTACTGTCTCTCTTGAAACTACTATTTAGTATTTTTGGAAATAAAGGATTGCGGGTACAGCATCGGGATCAGGATGTCTGATAAAAAATTATGTTGACATCCCTTGTTCTCCTCAAGCAATTGCAGAATAAAAAGTAATAATTTAATAATTTAAATTAAATAACTTCAATGGGTAACTTCAGTTTTAGTCCATTTATTTTCCTCCTCTCACTTTAATAGCAAATCAGAACATATGCTTGTATGCGCTAACGTAATTTGGCACAAGGTATTAGTAGACTACAAAAAGGAGAATATAAATGAGCATACTGCAGTGCTCAAGCATAGTTTGTTGTTTTGTGTACTGACTTGTAAAAGGTGAGAACCCAGTTCTTTCGCTATGCTGTCCAGAGAACTGAAACTTGTTGACTGTCTCCAATCGTCACCCAGACCTACAGAAAGGGAAAGAAACAATAAGAGTCAGAGAGAAAAAGATTGATTCTCCATCCACCATGCAAGAGAAGAATTTTCAAAAACGTATGGACAAAGTCCTACGTTTTTATGTGCTTTCACACACAAAACGTCAGCAGCACAATGCGCAGATACAGGACCCATGTTACCGTTGCTGTAATTTTTTCACAAGGTTTTGTTGCAAAAAGGAAAACTACGTTGAACTAAATTGCCAACATCTATAACCCAGAAAAAAAGTTTCAGCATCAATAGAAAGAGTTCATAATAATTAAGGCCAGAGATTAAAAGTCATGAATGAGAGAGAAATAGTTGTTCTATGTAAAAATAAAAAAACAACTATGGTGTATGCTATATATAGTTTATTGTGGGACTAGAAAAGCACTTAGAGAGCCCAGACCTCCACCCAGCAGCTCATTTCACCCCATATTGGAATTTACACCCAGAAATAATAGTCCCAGGATTTTTTAATTTACATTATTATATTCCTTGACCAAGAAAACATACCCTTAGCATTTGGATTCACATTGATATCATTATTAGTTCAATAGTTATTCACCAAAATCTTTCCTGGAAAATTTTGCAAAAATGTTCTGGATCCAGACGGTGATCCGGATCACCACCAAAATCTAATCATCTGTACCTTGTCCCATTATTCACCTAGCCTTAACAGTCCATCAAAATCCGTTCATAACTTTTTGAGTTATCTTGTTAACAGTCAGACACACAAACGGACAGACAGATAAATGCCGGCATAACATTACTTCCTGACTCTTGTCAGAGGCAGAGGTAATAAATAAGGTTTAAAAGATAAATAATTAAAGCTGTTTTAGGAAGAATTCATGTTTTTGCTTTGCTGTCAATGTTAAAAAAAAGGTACTTGAGCAGAGGTCAGATGCTGTGCTCCTATTGGTTAATGTCTGTGGCAAGAGAGGAGGCATGTATGGAAAGCAAGTGCACGTGAGAGGGAGGGAAGAGTGTCCTGGTGTGGCAGTGAAGAGTTGGAGAAATGTGTTAGCTTTGCTGACAAAGTAAAGTTTTATGTTCACGTTAAGACCTTTTTTTGCCTTGGACCGTCAACTCGACATCCTTTGTATGGAAATGTGTTTTTCCAAGTTTTCTGGAGCAGTAAAAGAATCAAACATGGACTTTTGTTAGCCTGTTTCACACACTAGGAATGCCCACTAATTAAGTACCACATTAAGCTTTACAGCACATATATAAAGTGAATGGACAATCAACCACCACTTGGCTAACAAAGCAAACTCTGAGGTTCCAGGTCACTCAGAGTTACTCTGGCCATGTGGAGGGAAGGACATGGATGACTAGACTCTCTGGTACCACGAGGTCTCCACTGACGTGTAGAGACGTCACCTTTTCACTGCCTGGACACAAGCTGACAGGTTACCACATTAAACCATCTATAGAAGAGTGGAGAAGAGTGGCAGAGGGAAGCCTGAGTTTGGAAGGGCAGTATAGGGAATGCGGGCGGAGGAGGTGTGTGGCGTGGCAGGGATGATCTCTTTAGCAGGTGCAGGAGTCAGGAGGGAATCCGTGCAAGGTAAGCTGCAGGTGGACCAGGTACGGAATGGCAAGACAGGAGTAGAAGTGAAGCGCAAGCAAGGAATATGAGTAGTTCAACAGTACAGTGTCGACTGTTGGTCTGAGCCCAGCTTTTATGGTTAGAGGTGATGAGTTGCAGGTGAGCCACTCCTCACTGCAGGTGTCCATGATCAGGTGATTATCCAGTGAGCTTAACTCGCACACATTCCACACACACACACACACACACACACACACACCTCGCTCATGCCCACATGAGGAAAAAGGCAAAGGCGGTAGAGGAAAAGTGAGAGGAAAGGCTGCCACTAAGCAGAGGAGGTAGAGGGCATGACATTTATTTCATATTTGTTGGAGACTATATTGTAACTTAAAGGGGAAATACTTTTAGGTTGGTTAAGTTATAGTATTTTTATTTATGAGCTACTCCACAGAAATAAATCTAAGATAATTAACACTAGTTTTCAGGGTTAATGTTCAAGATACCATTTTTGGTGGAGGAATCTGCTTTTACACACACAGCGGTTGGTGTAACGATGTGACAGTGATTCAACAGTACTGTTCTCCTTCTCTGGAATCTTTATTCATAAACTGTAAACCCTTCCACTCCCCCCGTGAGTTCGCTTCATTCATACTGGTCGGAGTTTACATCCCACCGCAGGCCAACGTGCAGGAGGCACAGTGCACGCTCGCTGACCAGATACTGTGTGTGGAGCGGACATACCCGGACTCTAGTTATTGTCCTCGGAGACTTTAACAAAGGTAACCTCAGCCATGAACTCCCCAAATACAGAAAGTTTATTAAATGCTCCACCAGGGAGAAGAACATCTTGGATCACTGTTACACCACAGTGAGCAACTCATTCCATGCTGTTCCCCGCGCTGCACTGGGATGCTCTGACCACACCATGATCCATCTGATTCCTGCTTACAGGCAGAAATTAAAGCTCTGTAAACCTGTGGTGAGGAAGTCAAGGCAGTGGACCAGTGACTCCACTGGAGGAACCTTCAGGCGTGCTTGGACTGTACTGACTGGGATGTCTTCAGGACTGCTACCAACTGTCTGGACGAATACACAGAAGCTGTGACATCATACATCAGCTTCTGTGAGGACTGCTGTGTACCATCACGCACCAGGGTGAGTTATAACAATGACAAACCCTGGTTCTCAGCTAAACTCAGACAGTTAAGGCTGCAGAAGGAAGAGGCATTCAGGAGTGGGGACAGAGACAGATTCAAGGAGGCTAAGAACAGGTTTAGCAGGGCGGTGAAAGAAGCTAAACGACTGTACTCTGAGAAACTTCAACAGCAATTCTCAGCCAACGACTCTGCCTCTGTCTGGAAAGGGCTCAGACAGATCACAAACTGCAAACCTAGAGCCCCCCCACTCTGCTAACGACCTGCGCCTGGCCAACAACCTGAATGAGTTTTATTGTCATTTTGAAAGACAATGTGTTGGTCCTGACACCACCGCCGCCCACGACTCCATTCAGCATGACTCCATTCAACAGTCCAAGCAAACCAGTTCCACCTCCCCCATCTCAGCAGGGGCCCAGGCCTCTTCTTCACTGCCTACCTCAGTGACTCCCTCCCCTCCCTTCACCTCTTCATCTACAGCGACGCCTTTCTCCATCCTTGAGCGGGACGTCAACAGACTCTTCAAGAGGCAGAACCCCCGTAAAGCAGCCGGGCCTGACTTGTCTCTTCATCCACCTTGAAGCACTGCGCTGACCAGCTGTCCCTAGTGTTCACGGACATCTTTAACATCTCACTGGAGACTTGCCATGTGCCAGCCTACTTCAAAACCTCCACCATCATCCCTGTCCCTAAGAAACCAAGGAACACAGGACTTAACGACTACAGACCCGTCGCCCTGACTTCTGTGGTGATGAAGTCTTTTGAGCGCCTTGTGTTGTCTTACCTCAGATCCATCACAGACCCATTCCTGGACCCCCTGCAGTTCACCTACAGAGCCAACAGGTCTGTAGACGATGCTGTCAACATGTCCCTCCACTACATTCTCCAGCACCTGGATTCCCCAGGATCCTATGCCAGGATTCTGTTCGTGGACTTCAGCTCTGCCTTCAATACAGTCATCCCGGCTCTTCTGGAAGACAAGCTCTCCCAGCTCAGCGTGCCTGACCCCACTTGAAAGTGGATTACAGACTTCCTATCCAACCGGAGGCAGCACGTGAAGCTGGGTGATCATGTCTCTGACTCCCGCTGCATCAGCACCGGTTCCCCCCAAGGCTGCATCCTTTCTCCTCTGCTCTTCTCCCTGTACACCAACAGCTGCATCTCCAGTCATCAGTCGGTCAAGCTCCTGAAATTTGCAGATGACACCACCCTCATCGGACTCATCTCTGGTGGTGATGAGTCTGCCTACAGGTGGGAGATTGACCATCTGATGACCTGGTGCAGCCAGAACAGCTTGGAGCTTAATGCTCTAAAGACAGTGGAGATGGTGGTGGACTTCAGGAAGAACGCAGCCCCACCTGTACCCATCACCCTGTTTAAAACCCAGGTGGACACTGTGGACTCCTTCCACTTCCTGGGAACTGTCATCTCCCAGGACCTCAAGTGGGAGCTGAACATCAACTCCATCACCAGGAAGACACAGCAGAGGATGTACTTTCTGCGGCAGCTGAGGAAGTTCAACCTGCCAAAAGCTATGATGGTGCACTTCTACACCTCCATCATAGAGTCCATCTTCACCTCCTCCATCACCATCTGGTACGCTGCTGCCACTGTCAGGGACAAGGGCAGGCTGCAGCGCACCATTCGCTCAGCGGAGAAGGTGATTGGCTGCAGTCTCCCATCCCTCCTGGACCTGTACACCTCCAGGACTCTGAGGCGAGCAAGGATGATTGTAGCTGACCCCTCCCACCCCAGACACAGACTTTTTCAATCACTCCCCTCTGGCAGGAGGATGCGGTCCATCAGGACCAATACCTCACGCCACAAAAACAGTTTCTTCCCATCTGCAGCCAGCCTCATCAACAAGGCCCCTGACCCCCACTGACACCCCCACCCTCCCACCCAGAGACACTTGTCATGGACATGAATGCACATCTGCTTTTTTTGCACTGTCTCGCACTATCCACCTGACATTTTGCACATATGCTAGTGTACTTATCTGCATATATTTTATTCTATTCTACTTCTTCTTTTATATTCGTAATGTTATTTTATTTCTTGCTATCTTAACTGTTTGCACCAACAGACCAAGACAAATTCCTTTTAGTGTAAAAATTACTTGGCAATAAACATGATTCTGATTCTGATTTTAAAAGAACTCAGGGCTCTGCTCACCTTTATTTTATAGAGGACAGGAGCACTACATATATATTCAAAGATTTTTTATTAATTCTGGCCACAGTCAATCCACAAAGGTACACAATTCTGTCTTTATCAAGAGTAGTCTGCACTGGAAAACATTGTTGATGTTTTACAATATATCTTTTGTTAATGTACTCGAATTATTTGAGGAAATCTCTGTTGTTGCAAAAGGTCTGGGTGCAATCACACAAAAAATTTCTAATCTAAGCACTACATAAAAAAAATTTAAATTTTCAACTACATCACTTGCTAATTAGCCATGTCACTCTATCCTGCCCATGTGCTGTCCTGTTCAAACCCTCTACTGAAGTGGCTGTTCGGAGCTGTGGTCAGAGGTCACTGGTGTCTGTCATGGTGGCAACCTAAAGACCCGCTGGTGGTAATGAGTGGTGAAGGAGACCGTCAGGGTGAAGTAGGAGGCCTTTTAGGCTTGGTTTTCCCTGAGGTTTCCAGAAAGTAGAGGACAGGCACAGAGGTGTCACAGGGGCTGCAGCTGCGGCAGTGGCAGAAGCAAAAGATGATGACTAAATGATGACTTCCACCCATTGCACTGCCACTTTCAGCTTCTTCCCTCTGGACGGAGGTTCAAAGTTCCAAAGTTCAGAAGTCAATGATACAAAAACAGCTTTGTTCCTGCTCCTGTCACAGTATTGAACAAATTGTAGCAGGATGTATTACATATAAGTTATTTTCTTATTTCCTTTTATTTATCCTGTATTTATGTATCATCTGGGTTTTTACACTTATTTATTTTGTACTTCGTTTAAATTGCTTTTTAAAGGGTTTCTAACTTTCTTTTATACCTCTTTTTAGCCTTAGTTTTGGCCCAGAGGTTTTTGTCTTATTCCATTCTCTCTTTTATCTCTTTATCTCTTTAATCTTTTCATCTTTTATGTCCTGATTTGTGGAACCAAGGGTATCTTAATCATGTACAGACAGCTCATGTTGGTCTGCTTGTTACATGTTTGTGCTTTGAGTGTTAAAAGGATGACTTCACCTGACTGCAAAACAAATCTGTTACGCCCTCTAGCTATGGGTCAGTGTCTACCTCAGCAAGTCTGGCTCCTTTACCTATATGACTTGACTAATTGCCTTTTCTTTTGCCTCCAGTGTTGAACCTTTGCTTGCCGTGGTGTGTGCTGTGTCTGATAACAGAACAGATAAAAGATAACTAATAACATCTCACTCACAGATTTTGTAATTAATAACACAGCAGTTAATAGATAACAGATAACATCTCACTCAGCAGATTTTACATGGATAACAGAACAAATAACATGCAACATCTCAGCCATGTACATCTTTCCTCTCACTCATGGAATGCACAAAAGCAGTTCTTGTTCTTACTGAGGCAAAGGTGAACATAACACTTTGCACACTTGATTTCTGTGTGGCCTTTGCATTTTGTGAATTTGCAGCATTGGCGCCCACTGTCAATAGCTGGCCAGTTATGCTTTCTTCTTGTAGAAGAGCTGGCTTCTCTCTTGCAGCTTGTGCACTGGTGCGAGCATCTTGGTCTTGATTTTCATGCATGTTCTCATCATTGCTGCTCCTGTAGTCAGAACTCTGTCTCTACTGCTGTCTTCATCACCTGGCTTTAGGGCATCTTCTTCATCGCTGTCCCACTGTCACTGAGACAGCTGTCGTCGCTCTCCTCTGGTTAGCTTGGTATGAAACACTGATGGCTTCATTTTGGTCTGCATAAAAATAAAGAGCAGAAATTGCATTATATCCCAGCATGCTATTTTTTTTAAATATAAATATTACTGAAAATAACTAGAATGACATTTCCTAAAGAAAATCTGTGTGAGTCCTGAAAGCCATTTCCATATGGATGGCGGTATGCACAAGTGTGCTAACCCACGTTTGGTCTCAAAATGATTTATCACCTTTATACAAGTCTGCAAGTATCTGGCTTCATCCTTCATCCTAGCAAGCCCACAAACTCCTAACACACCATGCTAAACTACAAGCATTCTGAACCTGACAGATTTATTGGTAACACAAAGATCCATTTTACGCCATTATGTGAAATGTGGGTTAGCCCGCTCGTGCATAGTGCCATCCATATAGCGCTGTGCAGCGATTGGCCGCATTCCGTTATGGCCGAATGTCGCTAATTCACGACAAACCGAAATATTGAAATAATTTCAGAAATATTCGTCACACAGAGTTCACCTCATTACGTAGACTGTAGAAGCACACAATAAACGGGTGAGTATTTTTATCTTAGCACAACTTACCTTATATGCAACAATTTCTCCACATTTCCAGCCTTGTTCTGATAGCGTCGCTGCTGGCAACTTCGTCTTGCATCAACTGGATGTAGGTCCGACGCCGACCAGTCTTAGTAGAAACAAGTGCTTGCCGAAGGTTCCTAGGTCTGTACTGAATATGCACAAACTGGCATTGGGGGAATACAGATGCTATCTCGGCTGACTGCGTAATAGAAATGGTATGTCGCATATTTGCGACAGTCGGCGTTAAGGGGTTAATAGCTCTCCTCATTCCTAGGTTGGTGTTACCGTGTGTTGGTTTGACCCTTGTAAATAGTTCTTGTTCATTAAAAATCCTTTATTGTGAAACTCTTCGTGTTGTGTCTTGTTGTCCTGCACCTGAGCTTCTGGACGTTTGTAACAGTGCAGTCCGACCAAAATGAACTTAGCAGGCAACAAGACCGGCACTGAAGCAGCGCATTTAGAAAATCTTTTACAACGAGCCATAGTTGATCAGGGCGCCGTCTTAGGTCAACACGAGATGCTGCTTCGTAACCTAGTAGACAGCAATCATGCCTTGCTAAACCAGGTTTCGCTTCTAACTGGGAAAGTTTCCAGCTGGGTGGAGCTGTAGTTCAGCCTGCCCCGGCAGCTAGTCCAGTAGTTTCCCCGCCACTACGGGAGCCTTATGTTCCCACTCCCGAGTGGTTTAGTGGAGACGTCGGTTCTTGTCAAGCGTTTTTAACTCAGGTCTCTTTAGTATTCGACCTTTGGCCACTGTCGTACTCCACCGACAGGTGGAGTAGCCTTTCTAATTAGCTTACTCTCCGGGTCAGCTCGAGAGTGGGGCACGACAGTCTGGAACCGACAAGCTGCTATCTGTAATTCCTACCAGTCATTCATGTGTGAAATGAAGAAAGTGTTTGATCACCCTGTGCAGGGGAAGGATACGGGACACAGGCTGCTATCTATCCGACAAGGAAATCACAGTGTGGTGGAGCTCTGTGTGGAATTCCGGACCCTGGCCACAAGCAGCGGATGGAATGACCATTCGCTTCAGGGAGCATTCTATGCGGCCCTCCAGGACTCCATGAAGGACAAGCTTACCACCCAGGACGAGACCACCAGTCTAGATCAGTTAATTACCCTAGCCATCCGGATCGACAGCCGTATGAGGGAACGCTGTCGGGAGAAAAATCAGCATTCCGAATTCCCTCAGCTACCAGCCCCACCAAAGCCGGCCCCGGCTCCCACACCACGCCCTGTGTTGGACTTGGAACCCATGCAGTTGGGGCGCATTCAGCTCTCAAGGCTCATTGGTAATCGGGGAGATACTGGTGAGCCAAACCTCGACTTCTTCCCCTCCTCGCCTCCAAATACCTCCTTCATTGTGTTGGCACACTCAGTCTGTTCCCCTGTTAGCCCTGATTGATTCCAGAGCGGAGGAGAATTTCTTGGACCGTGACCTCGCCAAGCAGATTGGGATTCCCCTGGTCACCCTCAAAGCCCCCCTGGAAGTCAAGTCATTAAATGGTCTGCACCTCTCCCAGGTTTTCCAGAAAACCAAGCCCGTCACACTCATCCTCGCAGGTAACCATCATGAGACCATCACATTCAATATTATTGACCATTCCCAACCCCCTATGGTCCTAGGTTACTCCTGTCTCCAAGACCATAACCCCAAGATCAACTGGAGAAAAAAGGAGTTGGTGTCCTGGGATCTCTGCTGCCTTGAGACCTGTTTGAGATCTGCATTTACCCCTGCCAACACCACCTCCCCTAGTCCGGCACCTGAGGTCAAGTTGGAGTCTGTTCCCTGTGAGTACCATGATCTTGCCCCAGTATTCTCTAAGGAAAGAGCCCTGTCTCTACCACCACACTGCCCATATGATTGTGCCATTAATCTCATTCCCAGAGCAACTCTTCCCACCAGCAGGTTATATAATCTGTCCAAACCGGAGCAGGCCACCATGGACACCTACATCCAAGAGTCTCTAGCAGCTGGTATCATCAGGCCCTCATCATCCCCTGTTGGAGCTGGATTCTTCTTCATGGACAAGAAAGATAAGACCCTACGACCCTGCATTGATTTCTGTGGCTTGAATGATATCACTGTCAAAAATACATAACCTCTCCCATTGATTAACTCTGCTTTCACTCCATTACATGGTGCCACCATCTTTACCAAGCTGGACCTGAGAAATGATTACCACCTGATCCGCATCCGCCAGGGGGGCAAGTGGAAGACGGCCTTCAACACCCCTCTAGGTCACATCGAGTACGGTTCAGAGAGCCCAGGAACTAGACCCTGACTCTGGGGGAGGACCCCCAATCACCTGTTTTTCCCGGATTCAGTTCATTACCAGGTCTTCCTGTGGGCCCACTCCTCTCGACTAACCTGTCATTCTGGAGTTACACGGACCCTGGAGGTATTAAGGCAAAAGTTTCGGTGGCCTTCTATGGAAGGGGGCACGTGAGTTTGTTGAAAGTCTATTCCAGAGTACTGGAGAGGAGGATCCGGCCGATAGTCAAACCTTGGATCCAGGAGGAACAATGCGGTTTTCGTCCCGGTCGTGGAACACCGGACCAGCTCTACACTCTCCATCAGTTGCTTGAGGGTTCATGGGAGCTTGCCCAGCCAGTCCACATGTGCTTTGTGAATTTGGAGAAGGCATTCGACCGTGTTCCACGTGGCATCCTGTGCGGGGTGCTCCGGGAGTATGGGGTCCGGGGCCCTTTGCTAAGGGCAGATCGGCCCCTGTACGACCGGAGCAGGAGCTTGGTTCGCTTGTCCAGCAGTAAGTCGGACCTGTTCCCGGTGCACGTTGGACTCTGACAGGGCTGCCCTTTGTCACCTGTTCTGTTCATAACTTTTATGGACAGGAATTTCTAGGCGCAGCCAGGGGTCGGAGGGGGTCCGGTTTGGGGACCGCAGGATCTCATCTCTGCTTTTTGCCGATGATGTGGTCCTGTTGGCTTCATCGAACCTGGACCTCCAGCATGCACTGGGGTGGTTTGCAGCCAAGTTCAAAGCGACTGGGATGAGGATTAGCACCTCCAAATCCGAGGCCATGGTTCTCGACCGGAAAAAGGTGGCTTGCCGTCTCTGGTCGGTGGAGAGACCCTGCCCCAAGTGGAAGAGTTTAAGTATCTTGGGGTCTTGTTGAAGAGTGAGGGGAGGATGGAGCGCGAGATTGACAGCCAGCGTCTGCAGTCATGCGATCGCTGTACCGGTCCGTCATGGTAAAGAAGGAGCTAAGCCAAAAGGCGAGGCTCTGTATTTACAGGTCAATCTACGTTCCGGATGCCTTTGGGACGCCTCCCTGGGGAGGTGTTCCGGGCATGTCCCACGGGGAGGAGGCCTCGAGGTAGACCTCAGACACGCTGGAGGGAGTATGTCTCTTGGCTGGCCTGGAAACGCCCTAGGGTCCCACCGGAAGAGCTGGAGAAGGTGTCTGGAGCGAGGGAAGTCTGGGCCTCTCTGCTTAGACTGCTGCCCCCACTACCCGGCCCCAGATATGCGGAAGATAATGGATGGATGGATGGATGGATGGATGGATGGATGGATGTACCCTCTGTGCCACGAACTTCAACGCAGCGTAGCTCAGGTCTTCTCCAGCCACTGCCTATCCCTCATCGACCTTGGTCCCACATCGCAGTTCAATTCAATTCAATTCAATTTTGTTTATTTAGCGCATATTTACAACACAAGTCATCACATAGCGCTAAAGTCCATAGCAGTGGACTTTGTCACCGGCCTGCCGGCCTCACAAGGTAACACTGCTATCCTTTACCATTGTTGATTGCTTTTCTAAAGCTGCTCACTTCATTGCTCTCCCCAAGTTGCCTTCTGCCATCCCCACTCCAACCTCTCCTGCTATCCCTCCCTCCCTCCTTCCTCTTCCCCACTCCCAACCCAACCAGTCGAGGCAGATGGCCGCCCTCCCTGAGCCTGGTTCTGTCAGAGGTTTTTATCCCCCTTCCCTATCATAGGGGGTTTTTGGTTCCTTCCCACTGTCGCTGATTGCTTGCTCATAGGGAATCCATAAGCACCTTTGGATTGTTGGGGTTTCTGTTTCCTGTTTTCTGTTTTCTGTTTTTGTTACAATGTTTAGCGCTATGTGACGACTTATGTTGTAAATATGCGCTATATAAATAAAATTGAATTGAATTGAATTGAATTAACTGAATTGAATTGAATTGAACTGAATTGAATTGAATTGAATTGAATTGAGACAGCTGACCTCCTCATCCTCCATGTGTTCCGGCTCCCCGTAATCCCTACAGACATCGTCTCTGACCGAGGGCCCCAGTTCACATCAGAAGTATGGAAAGCTTTTTGTTCTGCCCTTTGCACCTCTGTTAGCCTTACCTCAGGGTTTCACCCCCAGTCCAATGGACAGACTGAGCGAGCAGATCAATCTTTAGAGACTTTTCTCAGATGTATGACATCCGACAGCCCCTCTGCCTGGAGTAAACTACTGCCTTGGATAGAATATGCCCATAACTCCCTGTCTAATGCTTCTTCAGGCCTCTCTCCTTTTCAGTGTTCCCTGGGCTATCAACTGCCACTATTCCCCTCTCAGGAGTAGGAGATTGCCATCCCCTCTCTTCAGACCTTTCTCTGCCACTGTGAGAGGACTTGGAGGAGGGCCAGAGTGGCTCTCAAGAGAGCGACCCAAAGGATGGAGAGTCAGGCTAATCGTCACCGGTCCCCTGCTCTGGTGTATGGCTCAGAGCAGAAGGTGTGGCTCCGGGCCAAGGTCCTACCCCTGAGGGTCGAATCCAGAAAACTGGCGGCAAGGCTTTTGGGCCTGTTTATCATTGAACGCATTATTAATGCTAATGCTGTCCATTTGAAGTTGCCAGCTTTCCTGAGGGTCCACCCTACATTCCACGTGTCACAGATTAAACCTGCCAAAGAGAGCCCACTGCCCTCCCCGTCCATCCCCTCCTCCACCCAGGATGGTGGACAATGCCCCCGCTTACACCGTGAGCCGCCTATTGGATGTCTGTCAGCGCGGATGCGGCCTTCAATACCTGGTGGACTGGGAAGGATATGGCCTGGAGGAGCGGAGATGGATACCCAAGCTCCTCATCCTGGGGCCTCATTTATCAAGCCTGCGTACGCACAGATGTGTGCATAATGAGTGTGTACGAGCATTTCCACACAAAGTATGGGATTTATCAACTTGTACTTGTGCGTAGGAACATGCATAAATTTCCGCACAACTCTGACCATGAGTACACACAAAACCTAGTGGTAGAACAGTGAAACTACAAATAGAATGCACTTAGAGAATCAAAGTGTTCAAAAGCAAGCCTAAACTAAACAAGGATTTCACGCCATCGCCGGATAACCAAACATAAATGGAGCAATAGGTTGCACCCACATCTCAGTCAAAGCACCATCACACAATGAATTCAGATCTGTGAACAGGAAGGATTTCATTCAATCAATACAAAAAAAATAAAAAATTGCAATCCACATCTGTCTCTGTTAAACGTTGCTGCCCGGTGGCCTGGTGCACGACTCATTCATTCTGCAGAACAACTTTGTGGGTTGAGGATGGCTGGCTCATTGGTGAGTGTTACAACATTTCAAAATTATTTTCTGGGCTTCGTATGGTTTACTGTAACATCTCCATAGGAGATCGGGTAAATCCACTGAAGCAGTGGCTAATGATCCCACCTGTCCCACCCTCTAATGTCGCTGCCATTCAAACGAGAGGATCATACAGAGATTTTAGGTAAGTCTGCATGTTTTAGATTCAAAGTGTGTGTGGGAAAATAATCTCATCACTCAACATTTTTAAAGTTTATTTAACATTAGAGATGTGCATGGATCAATCTATGCCAGCGACTCGTTGATTTGCAGTAAAGTATTGGCGATGTTGGTCAGTTGATCGCTTATTTCATTTATGGATTTGGTGGTGTCATGTTGATTCTGCAGCACTGCCTCCGTCAGCACCCTCGCCCCACCAGGACGCACTGAATGGGTTTTGGATCGCCCCAGCTGCTCCTGTTCCAACTCCTCCGGCTCCTCCACCAGCTCCTCCTGAGCTCAGACGGGACTGGCTTGAGTTTCTGAGTTATTAAAGAAACATCAGATTATTGTCACATTTATTTTAATTCAGATTCACAAATTAAATAAATGTTTTTGAAACACCTCAGTCCAGCTTTTTATTTTACCTGTAGTGTGACTGGTCGATGGTACAGCTGGTTCTGTTGGGAGAGTGTCCATATTTCCATCAGGAATAATCCCACATAGTGCTGTGTCCCCAATGATGCTGGCAATACAAGCGTCCATGGGTAAAGCTGGGTTGTTGCTTGTCCTCCTCCAGTTACAGATATTTCGCGTCTGTGTGATGCGTTTTCTGGCACCAAGTTTGATATCAAACCATTTCTTTGTAATTTCTGAGAATGATCTTTCCTCTGACCCAACAGAATTAACAGCAGTCGTCACCTTCTCCCACGCAGCATTTTGTTGTTGTTGGTCACACCTGCATTTAGTCTTCCAAAAAGTATTTTTTGGTTTGTTTCAACTTCACCTAGTAATACCTCAAAGGCGTTTCTGAATGCAAATGACTTGAACCATGCACGAGCATGGTCGTTAGGAACAGGTGGGATTTATCATCACAGGTTGATTTGCCCTGAAGTGCAAATCACATCAACAAATCACTAAACACAACAGCAAATTGAAAAACACTACAACCAATGAAAAAAACACAAAAAACTAAATTGAATAACACAAAAACAAATTAAAAAACACAGCAACAAATTGAAAAACACAACTACATTAACTACTGGTTGCCCTGAAGCGTAAAACACAACAACAAACTGAAAAACACAACTACGTTAACCTACTGGAAAGGATAGGTACCAGCGGGCAACATGAGACATTGCTGATTGGACGACGGTGCCGTTAGGCTTTTGAACCGGAAGTTATTCTGCCTTTCGCTCGTTTTTCAAAACATGAACATTATCAGTGCTGCCGCTATCCAAGAATATTTTGATTCAGGACATATATACGAGGTGATACTGGTTATGCTCAGGACTAATCACGACATTTCAATTAGTATTTATATTAGCATTTAAAAGCTGGACTGTACAGACGACACAACTACTCTGCACTTCTGAAGTGAGACATGCCATCTCGACTGAGCTGCAAGGACCAGGGCAATTGTTCGGCTATCAGACCATGTGGCAAGTTCTCAAACAAAAACACAAGCTGGTGTTAAACGTGACGTAGTTATGAGGCTATTGAGGCAACTGAATACTCAAGGAATCACTTTGAGAATTCGCAGGAGGTTTACAAGACGCACTTATCACTACATATGGCATGTAGATGACTACGACAAACTGAAACCCTTTGGCTTGACCCTCTCAGGATGTATAGATGGCTTTTCATGAAGAATGATGTGGCTTGTTTGTGGAACAACAAACAACAAGCTTTCTGTCATCGCTTGCAATTATATAAACTGTGTCGAGAGTCTTGGTGTGTTACCAATGAGACTACAAACAGACCTCGGGACAGAGAATGGGACTATGGCAACAATACAGTGTACCCTCCATCATGTGCATATGGACTATTATGCTGGCTCATCAAGCCACGGTTACTAAACATCATCAAGGAATCAGCACATTGAGTCATACTGGTCTTTTCTCAGAAGAGGAAGGTGGGTACATATGTGTGGTGGATGAGATGTACAGTCGAAGCTGATCAGTGCTGATTTTTATAACAGTTTCTCGTTTTGCTGACTATCATTCCATATAGTTGCTACCAAAATTAATTAATTACCATCAGCGATTATTGTGTGGTCAAAATTAGTGGTTTCTGTTGTCCAGTTGAAGAGGGTACACCAACATGTTTTTTAGACTATGTCTATGGAAAAGTAATAAGCATTATTTTGTTTATGACATTCATTTGTAGCATGCTTTAAATATGATCACAAATGGAACACGGAAGACATTTTTTTTAATCACTATAAACTGAACAAGAACAAAGCCGCTTTGAATCTAATGTATCCCTAGGTGTCAGTTTTGGATGGACTTGTTTGGAGACCTAAGAGACTCTGGAAACTTCAGTGGAAGCCATGAACAGCAATGCTTGCTGAGATTCTGCTTTATCAGCGTTCTGCAGAAAGACCTGGATGAATGCAAAGACCTCTGGAACAAATGCAGGGTCCGGACAAGCAGATTTGCATAATGTCCTGGGGGGATTACAAATGAACTCTACCTCTTGCCTCACAAGTAACTGACATCTTCACAGAATGAAATGACCTTTTGCATTATACAAAAATGTAGAGCGTTATGTTATAGCATAAGTTGGGAAATATGTTTTGGTCATTGTACAAGTAGTAAGATACAGCTGTTTATTTATAAGCTGTCACTGCTAGTGTTCACTTATGCAATTCCATGTTTTCAGAAAACAAATCTGACATTTCAAATCCTTCACAATTCTATCATCTCATTTTGCAAATATGGTTCAAAGGACTGTGGATTTGTTGAGGAGATGGAACTGGATGTGTTCCCTGAGGCAAGGCAAGCGCTTGAATTGTGCAGTGACCCAAACATTGAGGAATACCTACAACTGGCTGTACAACAAAATGGACTACAGCAGCCACAAGACAGGGAATAAGCCTCAGAACTGTATTTAGCTCAGTAGGACATAGCCGAGTTTTAGACATGCACTACTTGAACCCCTGTTTCTAATCTTTCTTGTGTTTCCTGTTCCTCTTGCTAAATTGAAAACTGATATTGATCACATTTATCATTTATCAGTACATACACACCGACAGGTATGGATTAAAACATTTATTAGCACTGAACCTTATGTACAATCTAAACCATCAGGAAAAGCTTGACACTCTACATTCTGAATAAAATTCTTTGCAAAAAGAGTCCAGCATTTGTGTCAACATTTGTTCATGTTACACACTATCTAGCTCCGAGAACCAAAAAACAGAAAAATGTTTAACAAAACTGTTAGGCTGCTTATCATATCAATTTGTTACAAAGGTAGCTTTACAGAGGTAGTATGCCAACAGCAGCTGAACGGGACAGGATGAGAGTCAGTAACTGACATGTGACCTTTGAGATTTAAATACATCCAAATGCCGGAGCATTTTGTATCACAAAGTCCATGTTTGCCTTAAAGACACTGTATGATTCCAAGAGAGGTAGCTTCAATGTATTTGCACAGGTGTTTGCAACTGGAAATGGTGAATCACTGAAAAACTTAACCAGTGTCATGCCTGCTGGTGGAAGTGGTGCCAGACCTGTGGCAAACATCAACAGATCTTCTAGGGACACGGCTGTCATTTCTCTGAAAGAAGAAAGTCAACATTGTTGTGCATTGTTTGTCTCTGCATTAATGAAAATTCATTTTCTTATTTCTGCTTTCCTTTCAGTCAAAATTAAAAAACTAAGATTTATAAACACAACAAAATTTGGAACAATAAAAACACATCCATACAAACCTTCACAATCAAGGAGATAATCTGCCCAAAAGCTGAGTGTTTTGCCCTCCTTCTGCCGCCTGTTGCTTACTGCTGGGCTGAGATCTGGTCTGAACATGCTCTCCAACTCTGAAGCAGTCAGGGCCTTGGCAGAGAAGCATAGGACTGGGGCCAGAACACTGGAATGCTGCTGCAATGCAGCAAAAAAGTGAAGACTTTACAGTCTATCTTTGAATTTTTTTAAGGATAGATACATAGCTGTTTTATAATTGGTTTATAGCATAAAAATGAGCTATTGGATATCCTGCAGCACCGTGTGTAAATGCCCTTACCGACCAGATGCTTAGTTGAATATATTTGGAAATTTTTTAAATGCATAGTCTCATACCCTAGGTAAAGCCAAGCTTTTTATAGCATCACTCATACACAAAACCATTCATAGTGCTCAGAAACAAATAGTGACAGCAAAAAGAAGAGATCATTAGGATTTGAGCATTTTTTTAAAAATAGTGCTTTCACGCTGGAATAAGAAGACGTGTGTCAAACAAGGGATAGCCACTTTTTAAAAATCACTTTAAAAAAGCATTCATGTAGCATGGCTTTATGATTATTCAGGGTTATTGTGAGTAATGAATATAAACACAGCTATCAGTTCTTGTGTGAAAAGGTTATTAAGACAAAACCTATTATTAAACATATATTTTCTTAGTGGATGATAAAAGTGGTGGAACTTATAATTTGGAGACTATTGTACAATATATTCTAAAATTTTAGCCAGATTTTTACCAGAAGGGGACAAAAAGAAGAAGTGGCAACTGAAGATTAAAAAACATCAAAAGAAAATAGCTGGCTAAATTTGATATCTGATCAGGTAATAATTTGTTGTTGTTGCTCATCAGATCATAGGGATGCTACTTAGTCAGCCTTTTCATAAATATCTGAAGGTCTCACAATGTCAGTGGCTGCTGTGATGAGCAACTGGCAATACTGAATTCATATTGAGTATTGAGCTTGGAATTTTGGATTAGTTTTAAACACTACACCATATTTCGATAATTAATGGCAGACAGGTTATTAATTACTGTTGAATGGCACTGTGGTTTCTGTCAATGATGTACTATCTGAAAAACTGCTCTATGAAAGCTCGTTTCTCACAAGTCTTATTTTGCAAAATCTTATTTTGCAAAACAGCACAAGATTTTGCAAAGATTCCTCTGATTCTGTTTCCAGGACCTATAGAAAAGTTGTTTACTGTAAGAAAAACTAAAAAAAAAAAAAAAAAACTATTTCACTTCCTTTCTAATGAATACAAATATAAGATAAAAAAATTATTCAATTTGTTATTTCACTTCTGTTGTTAAGAGAGGTGGAAACCTGTCCTTTCAAACAAATAAATAAAACAATAAAATGTAATCTTGATCTGAATCTGAAATAATCTCTGGGTGTCCTTTTAAGTAAATCCATTCCCTAAGCCTAGGCCATTTCCTACCTGATGTAGAACTTTCCCTATCTCCTCATCTTTCACGTCTTCTACAGTGGTGCTGAACCTCGGATTCCCTATCATGTGGTTGACCAGGTTCTTTGAGAGGAAATGTGGTGCTGCTCCTCCGTGTACAATGGAGATCCGCTAATGAAAAAAACTTATCAGCAAATGTTTATTAAAATTTTGGTTTTAATCACACAATCACTTCTCGAAGGGGAAAAAGACCCATCTTTTGAATTATATACAAGATAACAGCTTTCTGGAGGTCCATCGAAGATGAGGTGATTTCTCAGCTGCCTCACAAGAAGTGTGAGGAATTCACACCTCGGACCACCTACATCCAACCCTTCTTCAAAGCAGCCAGCATCATCATTAAACTTGATGAACATGTCGTTCCTGTCAGAGTATGTGCTGCATCGAAATCCTTGAACAGCTCCATCCCATACAACTGACTGTAATATATTGAACCTGCTGACCTTCTTGTGGTCAATTGCCAGTGCCAAATGTGCAATAGGTTTAGGTGCCTGCACATTTGTGTCTCTAGAAAAAAAAGGAAACTTATTTTAGACTGAGTGTGTATATACTTTTCTACTGATTACTCACACTTTGTATAATGTAATTATGTACAGAACCAGATGCTGGTTAATTGAATACAAATGCCTAAATTACTAACACAGGATATTTTTGTTTGAGTGAGATCTTCAATGTCATCTTTGTCGTCAATTTACATTGGGTTCAAACAGGTTGGTGTAGTTTCTGCAGAGTGAAAACATCGTGTACACACAGTATAGATGAAACCAAACATAAATGCATAAACATGCAGTTCCAGCTTTGTAGAACTAAACATCTAACTTGTGTCAAGAGTCAAATGTAAAAGGGTCAAAGTAAATACATTTATAATAATTGTCTGTATCTATTATTTTGTCCAACCCCCTGGAATAATTACACATGAGACACAACACACCTGTAACAGAGCTCTTGACAGTGAGACATTCACTGGTGCCTGGATTGCTTCTGTTTTTATCCAAATCTATAACCCGAAAATGCAGAAATGAGGATTAATGAAAATTAATATTTGACCAATTGATAATTATTTTAATATCCCAATAGATTACTTAAGGGAATGAAATGATAATCTGTGGATTGCAATATGAGTAGATGAAATTCAGTGGAAGACACTTTCACAGTCAGCATCTTTCCCTGCGAACATAAAAAAGTTGCTGTAACTGTAACAAATATAACAAAATTGCAAATTAAAAAATATATATAAAGCACATATACATATCATTGCTGAGGGCAGATCATTATAGATCAAGCCTATAACTTAATTTTTCTTTGCATTTTTACAACCTCTACATAAAAAGAATGTATATTTATCTGTTTATACACAGTATCTTGATGAAAAAGTCATGTATGACAGTATGAAAATTGAGGATGTGATGAAATGTAATGTATAATAAAATTGAATGGAACTGGCAAATGGTGAATCTAATAGCAAAGTGAAGGCAGTGAGGATGGTCTCCTGTACTCTGTTTTACTAATAACATAGTTTATTAACTCCGCCAAGGAGGTTATGTGATGGCCTGCGTTTGTTTGTTTGTTTGGTTGTTTGTTTGTTGGTTGATTGGTTGGTTGGTTTGTTTGTTTATTCGTATGCAAAATAACTTGAAAACTCATGGACAGATTTGGATGAAATTTTCAGGAAATGTGTGAAATGGGACAAGGAAGAAATGATGAACTTCTGGGACTGCTCCAGATCACCGTGTCGATGCAGGATTTTTAAAAAATCTAACTGTAACCGGGTGGACAATTACATGCGGTTTACTCCAAAAGCCACCAGAGGGCACTCTTGTTTTTGGGGTAACCCCCTGACATTTTGTTGATTTAATTAAATGTGTTTGTAAATGGAAATGAAAATTAAAATACACCCGTGGAAAACTTGTTTGTCTATTTCCTGTTCATTTCGGCTCCGTGACCCATCTGACTTCTGATGAGGAAGGATCTGGTATCTAAAGCTCCAGTGTTAGCTCACTGTTAGCAGACCTTGCTGTGTGCCGTGGTCCCTTGGCACACATTGTTCACTATTTCACAGTGGACTTTTCACCAGCGTGGAGTTTATTTGTCTTTACTTGTGGCTCCGCTAGCTCTGCCACTAGCGCTAAATCACTAGCATTTGGCTGCTTCTTAAGACGTTTTTTGGGTTTTTCTTGGTGTTGTCTGCCGTACGTTAGTGTAGCAGAGCTTTCTTATTAGGGCCCGAAGCACTACAGTGCGTAGGACCCTATTGTTCCTCTAGTGTTTGGCGGTTTGGCGGTTTCTTTTTCTTACGCCACTTTGAACCTCAATTTGACCCCCTAAACATGCTCAAAAACTCACCAAATTTGGCACACACATCAAGACTGGTGAAAAATTTGATATTTTGGGGGAATTACACATATGAATGGCAAAATGACTCAATAGCGCCACCTAGAAAATTGGGCTTTAGTGGAGTTAATACGGCTAGTTTCACGTAAACTCATGAAATTTGGTACACAGGTACAGTAGCCCGAGACAAAAACATTCCTGCTTTTAAAATTTCAAAAAAGGCTCAACAGCGCCCCCTAGAGCACGCACTGTGCAGGCATTGAAATTTATCGAACTCCTCCCAGGATTTTTATCCGATCTTCACCAAATTCGCTGTGTGGCATCTAGACCCATCCAGGATGAAAAGTTATTAAAATCTTGTGGCTGCGTCACACGGTGTGGGCGTGGCATGGCGGCCATTTTGAACAAAAAAGCTAAACAGCGCCAACTAGAACACGTGGTGCGCAGGCATTGGAATTTAACAAACTCCTCCCAGGATTTTTATCCAATTTTCACCAAATTCGCTGTGTGGCATCTACACCCCTCCAGGATGAAAAGTTATTAAAATCTCGTGGATACGTCACACGGTGTGGGCGTGGCATGGCGGCCATTTTGAACAAAAAAGCTAAACAGCGCCAACTAGAACAGGTGGTGCGCAGGCATTGGAATTTAACAAACTCCTCCCAGGATTTTTATCCAATTTTCACCAAATTCGCTGTGTGGCATCTACACCCCTCCAGGATGAAAAGTTATTAAAATCTTGTGGCTGCGTCACACGGTGTGGGCGTGGCATGGCGGCCATTTTGAACAAAAAAGCTAAACAGCGCCAACTAGAACACGTGGTGCGCAGGCATTGGAATTTAAAAAAACTCCTCCCAGGATTTTTATCCAATTTTCACCAAATTCGCTGTGTGGCATCTACACCCCTCCAGGATGAAGTTATTAAAATCTCGTGGATACGTCACACGGTGTGGGCGTGGCATGGCGGCCATTTTGAACAAAAAAGCTTAACCTCGCCCACTTCAACACGTGGTGCGCAGGCATTGGAATTTAACGAACTCCTCCCAGGATTTTTGGCCGATCTTCACCAAATTCGCTCTGTGGCATTTACACCCCTCAAGGATGAAAAGCTATTAAATTCTTGTGGCTGCGTCACACGGTGTGGGCGTGGCATCGCGGCCATTTTGAACAAAAAAGCTTAACATTGTACAATGGAACACATTGTGCGCAGGCATTGGAATTTAACGAACTCCTCCCAGGATTTTTGTCCGATCTTCACCAAATTCGCTGTGTGGCATCTAGACCCCTCCAGGATGAAAAGTTATTAAATTCTCGTGGATACGTCACATGGTGTGGGCGTGGCATGGCGGCCATTTTGAACAAAATCGCCATGCGGAACGAAATGGGTTTTGGAGGTAAAGGAATCCATGTAAAATCACCAAATCCACACAAATCCTCATTAATCTCAAGACCTAATATTTAATATACAATTCAGGAATGGACGTGGTCAAACGGCTCCACAGCGCCCCCTAGAAATATTCAAATAGTCATATAAAATCACTGCTTTATCCTACAAACATAAAATTTGGTACATACATATAGTATCCCAAGACGAACAGATTTGCATAGTCGAAATTCTAATCGGCTCTACGGCGCCCCCTACACAAGGTCGTGTGGAGAGGAGTGCGGTGAGGAGCGAGGGCCCGTCTGACGCTGCTTGCAGCTTTAATTCTTCTTCTTCTTTTTAAAAGGATTTTTATTTCATGACCAGGGTTAGGGTTACCAGGGGGGTGATTTGAGTTCCGGGGTTAAACTTAATGTTAAGGGGTTTAAAATAAGGTTTAAAGAGCTTTAATTCATACAATGGACTGTATTGGGGACTGTAAAGTGGGGGACAGAGGTTCAATAAAACGTATAATATTTTCATATCATAGTGGTTAAAAATTCATTGGGTGGGTTTAATAATTTATAATACTTTCACAGGTATTTCATAGTTTCAGGGATTTCATATAATTTTGAATAAGTTAAAAAAAAAATTTAAAAAGTGGAGGCAGCACTGTGGGGATTTTATTTCATTAAGGGGTTTGTTTGGAAGTTTTTTGGTTTCATTCCCCACTTTTCTGTTCATTCTTGGCCTTCAGTTCATAAGAATTTGCTATCCTTATCCTCATATTAAATAATACACACCATTCCTTATTGTTTATGCAGACAAAGCTCACACTATAACACAGACACGAGACAAGAGATACGCCGCATTGTCGGTAACACATTTCAACTGTATGTAACTACATTTCTATCTGTAACATTCCATACAAAATATGTGAATTGGGAGATTGTGTTGGGGGTGGACTGAAGCTCCTTGGCGGAGGTATGTGCTCTCTGAGTGCTTTTCTAGTTACCTGTTGTAACTTCATTTGCAAGCACAAGATCCCAACACCATTTCTTAGCCCTTTTGCTTAGAGGGCAAAAAGGTATATATTGTTGTGTACTATGAAAATATATTGTTGACCAAACCAGCATCTAGACAATAGACAAGAAATGCAAGTACTGTATAGTACATGTTCCAGTACTCACATACTGTATGAATGACTAAAGTGTATAACAGCCGCTGGCCTCACCACCTCCAACCCCCACCCCAACCTCTCCTGCTATCCCTCCCTCCCTCCTCTTCTCCACTCCCAACCCAACCGGTCAAGGCAGATGGCCGCCCTCCCTGAGCCTGGTTCTGTCGGAGGTCTTTTTTCCCCCCTTCCCTACCATAGGGGGTTTTTGGTTCCTTCCCACTGTCGCTGACTTCTTGCTCATAGGGAATCCAAAAGCAACCTTGGATTGTTGGGTTTTCTGTTTCCTGTTTTTTCTTAGAATGTTTAGCGCTTTGTGACAACTTGTGTTGTAAATATGCACTATATAAATAAAACTGAATTGAAATTGAATTGAACTGAATTGAATTAAAGTGTGCATGTCATTATTATGTGCTGTATGCAAATGCATTAAAAGCTAAAATTTCTTGGATACATATACACATACCATGCTATGATATGTCCTTAAAATATAACTTACTCTGTTTCACTTTTTGTAAAGGACTGTTTTCATGCTGAGGTTCCCATGGCTGAATAAAGACACACAATGTATTTCAAATATAAATATTTACGTAGTTCTACTGAGCTGAGGTAAAAAGTAAATGGTGGTTGTCAAACAACCTAAAAAGGATCAATAAAATATTTTTTAAATTGGATTCACCAGTGTATCAGCAAGATCAAACTCAGAGGAACTTTTAAAAAAAAATCTCTGACTCTGAGTCAGTCAAGTCTGACAATTCTCCAATTGCAAAGCACGAAAACAAATTAAGCTAACTTAATTTGTACTAAGTTATTGTCACGCCCTCCACCTCTGCTGCCTGAGTGGCAGTCTCCTTTCCCCTTTTCCCTCTTCCCCTTTCCCTCTCTCTCTTGCAGGTGGGCGTGAGCAAGGTGTGGGCAGCGAGGAGCACGGCAGGTGCAGCCAATTCTAATCAGTGGAGGAGGCACGCGTGGGATTGGATGATCAGCCCTCACTCTCCCGGTTATAACCACGCTCCACATGCTCCTCGATGCCAGACCGTCGTTTTGCCTCAGTCAGTCGCCAACCTCTGCTCTCGTTCTGTCTGCTCCGTTTGCTCTGCACCCTCGCTATTGCTAACGCTATTCCCTCTCCGCTTCCAGTTGGTTCCCCGTCTGCCATCCACGTGTGCCTCCCCCGGTTCAGCTCAGCCACTGCCTCCACTCCGCCAGTAACCCAGCCACCGCCAGGATTCCAGTCGTGGATCGCCACCCCCACTCCCGGACCTCAGCTCACCACCCAGCCTGCCTGCCTGCCTGCCTGCCCCCGCTCCCACCTGCTCCGCTCACCTGCTCCGCCGTGCCCCCCTCTCCGTTCAGGTTCAGTAGCATTAGCATTAGCATTAGCGTTAGCCCGTCTGGCTCAGTTTCCCAGTGTCTTGGTTGCTATCAGCTCATAGGTTTTCGTAGCTCGCTTTTTGTTATATCAGCTCGTTGGTTTTTGTAGCTCGCTTTCTGTTACCTATTTGTTTCTCAGCTCGCCTTTTGCAGCTCGCTTTATGTTGTTACTTTTAGTTAGTTTTCAGCATCTGCTCGCTTTTAGTTTCGGTTTTGGTTTATTAGTTTGGTTTCCTGCTGTGCAGTGATTTTCTGTTTTCCGTTGTTGTTAAATAAACATTGTAATTTGTATATCTGTGTGCCGTGTTTCTTTGCCTGCGCCTGAGTCTCTGCACCGTTCATAACAGTTATAATACTATAATCGGTCAAAAATAATAGATTAAATCCAAAGGCATAAAGACAGTATTGGTAAAAACTCATGTCTGCATTTCAAGTTTCCAGGAAGCAACTTGACATTTACGAGCTAATTTAAGTATGCTGTTGACCTGGGTGATTTATGCCAGTGATGCTTATGTTTCACAATTTCAGAATTTACAGTTGTTTAAACTAAGACAATATGTGTCAAACTCCACACACAAACATCACAGCTTACCTTGTTCAAAGTCCCTTTTCAAGCAGATGAAAACAGTAATCCTTTGATATGGCTTGCCAACTTCAGCCTCAAGCGTAAATGGTCTTTGTGTCCCAGGGATATTAATTACCTCTGTGCCATCCGCATACAGGAGGAGGAAAGGTCCATCTCTTACATCTTTGTTAAAGTCCTTCATTTTTTTCAGTCTGATAGAGCAGACTTGTGGCAGTGATGTCAGGGTCTGTTGTTAGGAAAATAGTTCTTCCACATTGTGGCCTACAACCATCCTTCTGAACGGCCATCAAGCCAACGTTTATCTGTAAGGAAAAAGATGTGGACGACTGAGCAATGTTTAAAGATCAATGTCAAACTTTTTTAAAATTCCTGTTGTGTTACATGTTGCTATAAGATCCAAATGGACCAAGGTGAATTACTAATATCACTCAAAGCAGAATGAGGCAAACTTTCACTTCTAAACTGCAGATTTGGATACAAACGGTTGGTAATAATGGTTGTTAAATCATTCATCAATAGCTGATTTACCCTTTTGACTGTTCATTGTTTAACTAACAAGCAGGGACCTTCTTGACAACCTAAATGTACTATTACTAGCAAACAATTGTTCGTATTCTGCGTAGCTTTGCTACATTGAACTTTCTTCATACCACACCCTTCAGGAATGATGAGGGAATGTCATTAGCTCGTTAACAGCTGCTTATTCTCAGTTGCAACAATGGCCAACTTACTTGAACTTTTCTTTTTTTCCTTTTTTCTTAAACCCCATTCTCCCTAGGGAAAACTTTAGCATCTCCTCATTTTTCTTTTTTTGGTATTCTAGGGAGGTGCTGAAGGTTGGAGTTGGGCAGGGTGGGGTAGTCTGTAGCGCTAAAGGGAAGCAAAGGAAAAATGTACTACAATGTCACACATCACAGGCACATACATACAGGCAACATGCCATACTCCATACAATATGCAAATCAGGACAACACAGAATCATTTCCCTAGAAAATAGCTCACAAGGATGCTACTACACTCATAATCGACCAGTAAAATGCTGCTGCCATTATTGAGCTGTAGGTACAATAGTAAGTCAGTATTTGAATTTACCACGCCCAGTTAGCCTTGTTAGTGTATTTGATCTGATTTGATAAAATACTTTTGGGCCTACATGTAGGTTTAACTGTACAAACACATATTAGCGTTGCTTCCAAAAGTCGACCAAACGTTATAAATGTACTACTTTATTATCGTTTCAGTTGTGAAAGTGCTGAAGCCTGCTAGGTCTGGAAACAACTTACGTTAGTAAGCTACTACATCCATAAGCAACATAAACCTTTCATTATGCTTATTAACTTACTCGAAGGTTGTGGGGTGTCTCCGATACTAGATATTTCTTGAAGCCTCTTGACACAGCTGCTGCAAAAGTTCGGTGACTGCTCAAACCAGCTCTTTTCCGCAGTTTGAGCAATACATTATGCTGTCTTTCCTCCTCTCCAAACCATTAACGAGCAAAAGGCAGAATAACTTCTGGTTCAAAAGCCTAACACTTGAAATGAACTGCAGGCCTTTTATCTGCTCCTTGTAAATGAAATAATGAGGGAATAACACACACCTGGCCATGGAACAGCTGAGTAGCCAATTGTCCAAATACTTTTGGTCCCTTAAAAAGGTGGAGGCACATATAAAATGTATTGTAATTCCTACACCGTTCATCTGATTTGGATGTAAATGCCCTCAAATTAAAGCTCAAAGTCTGCACTTAAAGCACATCTTGATTGTTTCATTTCAAATCCATTGTGGTGTTGTACAGAGCTGGAATGCTGAAAATTGTGTCAGTGTCCAAATACTTATGGACCTAACTGTATATGCCTTTTAACCTTAGACAGAATAGGTTCTACCAAGAGTTTTACAATCTCTCTCTCTCTCTCTCTCTCTCTCGTTCTCTCTCTCTCTCTCTCTCTCTCTTTCTCCCTCTGTCTCACACACAGACACATAGACACATGCACATACATGACACAATGATTATAACATCCATTGCTAATGTTTAAAAAATTCTGTTATCTGTGAATGACCACTAGAGCAAGGTTAGTTAAAAATTGTGTTTTTTTTAAGCAATTTTAAACAAACAAGTATTAATTAGTGACAAAATGCAAAATCCACTCCATGAAAGACAAGTCCTACATTACCATTAACCACCCTGTCCTCCACACTGTTACTTCCCACTCATACATGTAAAACTACTTAATACATTGGAACTAAATGTTAACATTAGATTGAATTTTAACCCAGTATCCAACACACATAATTCCTGCACTCTAAAAAGCAAAGGGATCTATTTCCATTACTTCATTAAATGCATAACTGCAAGATAAAAGATTAAATTTACTGACTTAGATATACCTCTTAGGTTTCAAGCAATATTTTGGTGGTTTTTGTTAAATATTGTGTGTGATTTAAGTTCATATTTCTGCATGAGTTGATTTAAGACTTAATTCAAATTGCAGTAACTAGATGAAATTCACTTGATGACTTAATTTTTCTTCACCTTGAGTTCAGGATTTCAGGTCCCTCCCCTACTAACTGAACATGTCTGGACAATATCAGACGGTTCACACTGTGTGTTAGAGGCTCTGTAGGCTGTACAAAAATGATGCAAAGGACTTTTCAAGGCGCTATTGCATCTAATACAAATAAATTTCACTAAGCAATAAATTTGGGAATATTTTCAATTGTCATATGGCTAACAGTGTAGGGAGTATAAGCTACACTTGCGAATACAGTTGATGAAATATGTGGCACATATTAGCACTGAAATTTGTCCATCCTACGATTCAGATTAGCAAAATATGAATAAGAAAGATAAAGTATAATTTGATAAATCTGCTCAGCAAGAGATTTAATTTTTGGTCAAATTTAAATGAGTGTTTGTGCTTTAAGGATTTGAATATCATACTTTGAAATACTTAATTCTGACATTGAATTCATTCCTTTCTTAAATGCTACAAAATGAACAAAATATGAAATTCTGAAACCACTTAAGAAAATGTAATTGGAGCAAGTTAGTATTTGAAATGTTTGTTAACTTACAATCAAGTGTTTGTAACAGTTCTTTGTTATCCCAAACATGATTTTTCCTACATTATAAGCTGTGGTGCATTTCCATGTCAACAGCCAATCTCTGAGGTTAAGACTGTACCAATGCTGTTAGATTTTACAGAAACTGCCTTTACATGAGAGTTGAAGTGCATGGCGCAGAGGTATTATGTGATTAGACCACTTATTCCACATGCTGTGGACAGATTGCAGTGCTATAATAGATGCTGCAATCTGCAAAATAGTTCTGTAACTACTGAAAATGTGCATTTTTGTTATGTAAAGCTGTTATTGAAAGAACAATCCTGCATAATTTAATTCCAACATCATTTCCCTGTTTTGTACCTATCCACATCCTTGCTCATAACTACTAACTGTGTCCATGACTGTTTTTAATTCTTACAGAACAGATGCAGACTTAGAGAAGGTAAACATGGTACATCAAAGTTCAAAGTACATTCCTTTTCTTTTTTACAGCTTGTTGCAGTGAAATGGATATGTTATACATGCATATAGAAGTAAAAAAGTTGAAGGATTTCGTGGATTTCACAATACCTAATATCGCACTTAGTTACTTATGTTGATTTGTTGAGGTTTTGTGATGTTGTGGGCTCAGGTCTGACTTATTCATCAAAATGATGAATAATTTCAACTACAGAGTCACACATCTTCTAAGGGCACATTTTAGTTTTGTAAAATCTCTAACTGCAAAGTCACCAGTGACTGCAGAATTCTCTGTAATTCTCTGCAGCATTACAGAGAATTAGTTCATGTAATTTCAAAATAGAAACACACTGAACTGAAGTGCCAGTCTTAGTTGTGCTAATACAGTATTTTAGCAAATACCTACTGGCTCTGAAAATTACATTATAATGGCTTCACATGCGATGCAAAATTAACACGAACTCTCCTTTACATCAGAAATGTGCAGTGTGTCTCTAAAAATTGCATTTAAAACAAAACAATTTTATTTCTTTATTTTTCTCTCAGTTTATATAGGTAATTATGTGAACCAGAATTAGCTCAAACAAATTTTACCAAGCAGTGACCTTGCTGAATCCCTAATGTTCCTCTTCCAATATGGCTTCTAATTACAACTTTACCCAAATAGCAATAGGCTAAATCATAATATCAATGTCCTCTCAAATTAAAGACCATTCACATTAAATACACTGAATACATGCTACAGTAGCAACCACATTGCCAAGATTAATACTTGTTTTATTACTGCCGTTTTTGTTTTTGTGTTGCTTTCTTAAATCCGTAAAAGAGAGTAAAACAGGCAAACATATATATACAATCTGTATTTTTTTCTCTTATTTTCAAATAGCACTGACATCTTTCAGAGCAAATTACTAGCAGGCTGATGGGTGCAGCTCGGTGGCTTCGCCATTCAATAGTATACAAAATAATAAGATGCATTTTTCGGTCGTTGACTGCTTTGTACTCAGTTTGAGCTACCGTGATATCTGAGCACTGAAATGCAAACGGAAGAAAAGCGCTCCGGATGATCAGATGAAACAACAGCTATTCAGGTTGGTAAACAGATTCAGGACGAGTTGACGATGTGTGTAATGATGTTTTTAAATTGGAATTTGGATCGGCAGCCATCAGCGTTAGGAGATGGATGGATGGATGGATGGATGGATGGATAGATAGATAGATAGATAGATAGATAGATAGATAGATAGATAGATAGATAGATAGATAGATAGATAGATAGATAGAACTTTATTTATCCTTTCAGGCAGTGCCCTCCAGGAAATTTAGATTTAACAAGCACACAGTACAGTACAACATTAAAAAAAGAGATGAAAGACAGAATATTAAATAAGAAATATAAAAAATATAAAGAAAATTTAAAGAAAAACCAACACACGCCACACCACCGGAGTATTAGAAACAATAATGATAAACTATTAAGAGTATTAATGTATAATGTATTGACTTGAGGTTGATACAGGCTGTGTAAATTATTCCTCCTTATCTCCTTATTATTCATCTTAGGAGATGTATCTAGTATGGAACAAAACCTATGAAATATACATTCAAATAAACAGTGAGTTCAGCGCTTCTTTCAAACTTTCAAACAGGTGATGCAGTCATAAAAGCATCAAACTTTATTATTATTATTATTGTTATCATCATCATCATCATCCCTGCATTATTATTATTGTTCTCGTTGTTATTATTATTTATGTTATTATTATTATTAGTGGTGGTAGTATCGTTGTTGTTGTCCATAAATCCATTGTTTCTTTCGCCTGCACTGGGGGGCTTTGCTGACATTCTGTCATTTTAAAATACACGACTGGACCAGGCCATTTGAACAATAACAGTAACGACAATTCAGAGGCCATATATAAATGTGCAGGCCTGTTGTCTCTGAAGCTCTACTGCGTCTTGGACGGACATGTGGCTCTGACGGCTCCGCTGGCCTGCGGCGGGGACCCGGCCGTGACAGGCCGTGTTCAGCCTCACCTCATGGGTGATGACGGCGGGGAGAGACTGGCTCCGAACCGGCTCTAGAGTAGCGGCATGCTGCCGAATGAAATCATTCGTCTTGATGAATGAGTGAGGCATTTCAGAGACTTTCATTCACACTGGGTTAACAACTTCCAAACTTTGATGATATCGTTATTTTAAAAACTTTATCAATTCAAAATGCTGATTTATTAAGGAGCAGCCGTGCATCCAGAAATGACAACTTTACTACTCCCTTTACGAGCGATCATTGGAATCCGATAGTCAGAGTAACAATAAAATGAGGGAAACGTTAATAATAATAATAATAATAATAATAATTATTATTATTATTATCATTATTATTATTATTATTATTACATTCTTTCCTATTATGCGATGTGATACTAAAGCTTTTAAATTTTGTTGCAAGCTCTGAATAAAGACCACAAAGAATGGCCTACCTTATCAGCAAGTAGTAAAATCAGTAGACCGTGGATCTGTTTTCTTCTGTTGTCCCCATTTTGTCCCTCCTTTTTATCAGAGACACGGAGTGAAAACTATATTTGTCCTCTTAGTTCATTGTTTTTATAAATACTTTCCTTATTCCTCTTCTTAAACACAGAAAAGCTCACCTGTATATTGAAAACTATGTGCTACGTTTTTCATGCATTTATTTCAGTCCCTCTTATAACGTTATTTAGAAAAAGCAGAGATAGTTCCATAAAGTGACCATTAGCATCCTAAAACAGAGTCTTGTATCCAGCTTTTATGCTGCCACTTGGCCAGATGATTACCTGGTTAAATAGAGGGTAAATAAATAAAAATAAATACATAGAGACGATAACGTGGGATGTTTGTTCAGGATGTGTTTTCAGCATATCGAATTAGATGTTCAGGACATAAATATAAGACTTTACTGTATGTCTGTTCATTCTGTATTATGGGTTTTAATAAGCCCTGGTGTTAAACATTCACTTTGTCTGAGCGCAGTTTTAAACTGAGTGCCTACCGTCGGGAAAGACTGTCCTCATCTTGAGGTAACTGCTGGTCAGCCGGATGATGGAAGCCTTGTCCAGCTGGGAGGTGATGGCCGCCGGCAGAGGCAGCAGCTTGGCCAGCTCGTACAGCTCTCCGTTCTCTTTCTCTCTCCGCGTCTTGGCCGCGTTCTTAGATTTTTCCTTCATTTCTGGGAGTTTCAGGCAAACGATTGTTGCTTAAACGGATACCACAGGTAAGTTTTGTCACATAAACTCATGCAACAAAAAACCTACAGTTGGTTTGTTTTACTAATATATTCAAAATCGATCTTCCAACATCTTGATATGGACACTCCTATGATAAAACTTGAAATAAGCAGCAGGATTTTGTTATCTGGATTGAAAGAGCAAACTAGACCAGATCAGAGGAATGAGTTCATCCCATCAACACTCAGGGCGCCGTGAGAACCGGTAGCTATACGGCCGACTCGTCTCCGTTAAAGCTCTGCTCAAGTCAAACCCAGTTCAACTCTCCAACTTTACCTGCTTCACAGTTCGATCAATCAAATACTGAAAACCAAAGTTGCGGAAAAACCAGGGGAAAACGACGTTCACTTTACAGTGGTCTCAGTTTACGCACATCTGTCAATCCTTCCACACATTCAAATGTTCTACTCCGCTCCTCTCTGGACATCGACAGCCTCTGGTGACGGAAAGGAAAAGAGCAGCTCCAGACGTAGATGAGGAGGACGAGCTGCTCAGAGCACTGCCAAGAGAACTGATGTGAATATTCCTCAGAGCATCTGCACTCTCTCTCTCTCTCTCTCTCTCTCTCTCTCTCTCTCTCTCTCTCTCTCGTGTGAAAAGGAAGAACCAAACATTCTAAACATTCATTTGTTTTTGTTGTTGTTTGTTTATAAGAACAAAAGTGCATATAAGAAACGAAACATCATATTTACTAAACTTAGTTATGTCCACCGGTCTCACGAAACTAATAAATGGGAAAAAGACTGGTAAACTAATTACTACTACATGCTTTTAAGTAAATCTCAACAAACCATCTTACTTAAATGCTTCATTCTGCTGAATTTACTAAACAGCCTACTCTGAAGTTAACTAACACAAACAACATGTGTTTCTACTGCAGTATTTCATTGACTTAACATGACTCCATCTTACTTGCTCTATCAATGTGAGAAGTTCAAATAAATACAACTTAGTCATTTCACTTTACTTGACTTTATTACAAATATTTCAGGTCATCAACTGTAAGGCATGTCCAAACAAACAGGCCCCATGAAGTAAAGCTTGATGCTAACTTGGGAGAAAACAACAACAACAAAAACAACACCAACCTCAGTGTAAACAAAATGACACATAACAAAACTACAGTATTCAGTTCTTAGCACTTTACACTTAGAAATAAATTGAGAAAAATAATTACAGAAAATAAATTAGGGAGAAAAAATAGACAAATGTACAGAAAATGATCAAGCTTCAAAAACAATACTCTTGGTTCCTTTAAAGTGAATTAGCCGTGCCTGAATAACTTTGTCTTTAACATGTAAAAAAGTTGGAGAGAACAATTACCTGACAATTACTAGTGCTTCATATTACACATCAGATATTACATTTGAACAAGCTAATTCTCAGAGAAATGGCATTTTTCTGAGAAATGGCAAATAAGAAACCAAAATAAACACAATTATGTAAACAAAACTGTACTATACAGTGTTGTGCACTTAAAACATTCAATAAATTGGGAAAAATTATGGAAAAGAAAAAATTAAAAAAACAAATGTACAGATAATAATCAAGCTTCACTGAGTCAGTTGTGTACTGCAGGCGGGATTACTCATGAAATCTGTTTTTGAGGACTGCACCTTTGTGGAAAGTCTGTTGCCATCCAACTCCATTAACACTTTCTGAAGAAATTCAGATGTGTATCTCAGGTCTTTGGGGTAGCTGAGGTTTAAACTGTAGATCAGGCCAAGCAGGACTACCCACCCATTTGCCACATTTCTCAGATCTTGCAGCACTTCAACTCCCTCTGTGGGTTCTACTCCCTCATGAGGGATAATGTAGATTTCCATGACCTGTCCCTCCATTCCTCTCATTGCACCAGGTTCGACATCCTCACAATGGGATTAGAATAAAGCATTATTGAAAATGTGTTCAAAAGAAATTGGACTGTCAAATGTTATAATAAGTATCAGCTAATTTTACCTTCAGCTAATCTAATTTTCTCAATCAAGGGACCATTGACCCTTGTGCCTCACTTAAGAGCGTTAGAGTTCTTTAGGGACTGCCATAAAAAATATTAATTTATTTTCCACGTTCAATTAATAATTCTTTTCATCAACGCCATTCCTGATATCAAGGAATGGCGTAGGATTTTTTGTCCCTAACAGCTTTAGAGGGCCACTTTTGCCTATACAGTATATTATGGACTTGTTATAAGTGATTGGTTGAAATAAAAAATAGATATGGTAAAAGGAATATCAGAAGAGAATTTGATGCCATATGCAAGAACACAGCTCAAATGATCAAGAAAATAAAAGGCCACAAATGTCCTTAGTGAGGCACAAAGGGTTGATTGTCACACAACAGTAAAAAATGCCATAACAATTTCCTCAACTCAGACAAAAGGTATTTGTTGGTTCACACTGTATGTCGCTGTCATGATCTCCATTTCAGCCCCTGCCTGTCTCCCTCTTTCTTTCCTTCTCCCTCTCTTCCTTTCCCTCTCTCCCTCCCTCTCACTCAGCCCTGCTTTCTCTCACTGTCTCAAGCTGTGTCCCAATTCAGGGGCTGCATCCTTCGAAGGACCCAGCCCACCCATCCTTCGAAGGCTGGGTCCTTCGAAGGACAGTGTTAGGTTTAAAACCTGAAAATACACACAGCACAGGAAGGAAGACAGTACTCACGAGCTCAGGTCTTTTACTTGTGCACAAGGAGAGAACGGACACTGCAGCTCTGCAGTATGCATCGCTACAGCGTTCCAGCTCTCTGCCAGTCCTTCTGTGCTTGGTTGTTTTATTTGGTAAACAATCAGTACAAGAGTCAGCATAAGATAAGGGTCACATACACAATCTGAACTGCAATTATTAGAAATCACCTCAATCTCTGGGCTGAGTGTTTTAGATAAGGATCACTGAATACCTGCTGTCTGAACAGAAACCAAATATAATGTAATACATGTTATCAGATAACTTGGTGGAAGTAAACCAAGAACAGTGAGGAGAGTCATGTTTTCACTGGTCAACAGAAAATTACCACCAATAGAAGCTCCAGCAGCATTTTGTAACCATTTTACTTCACTTCCATATAATAATTTAAATAAAGATTAAATATATGAATATTGGTGAATGAATAAGTCATTTTTGTGATGGCTGTGGTCAGAAAAAAATCGCCACAGTCTCGGTAAAATATAGCTTAAAACTGAAGCTGTACAACTGGAAAGTAAACGTTTTAAATTGCAACAGCTCACATCCATGACATCACGTCACTTAGTCGATTTTTTAAAACAAATTTTAATGTTTTTAACATTTGTATCGCTAGCTATTGGAGTGAAATGAAACAAAATACTTATATTTTAAACTCCGCGGCTGATGAATCCATCTTTTCCGTCAGCCATCAGCAGTTAAAACTCCAGCTGTTGATTGAACTGTCACCGGCCTGCAATGAATCTTGAGATATTTGGGGCTATGAAGGATACACTGATGCATCCTTCAAATCTGTGGAAAAGAAAGACGCATTCGTTGGCCGCATTTGAAGGAGTCTTTGAGTTTTAATGAAACAGGACAGCCTTCGTCACACCGCCGTGACGTATGCGGCCGACGAATGCAGCCTTCAAAGGATGCAGCCCCTGAACTGGGACACAGCTACTCTAACCGTGTCCCAGTTCAGGGAGGGGCTGCATCCTTCGAGGCTGCATTCGTCGGCCGCATACATCACAGCGGTGCGACTACATTAAATTAAATTACATTAAATTATACTATATTACATTACAACACTTTAAATTATATTGAGCTGAGCAGGAAGTCCTGGGTGGTGCTGCCACTTTAGAGGTCCTGGTTTCAGTGGGACATCATCTGGGATGGTCTCCAGAGGCCTCCTCTGTCCATCGCATCGTCCATCAGCTGGGTTTGCAAGGCTGACTCAATCGACGGCTGCCATGTCACAAAGATGTTTAGGAAATAGTCAATTAGAACGTGGAGATGCTTATTTGACAACCTTATTTTGACAAAATCAGATTAAATGCTACTTTTAAAATGCAAAACTATGCACAAGACATTTACACAAAAAGGGACTGCTTTATACTACTTTAACTTGCCTATTACACATAGTCGTGGTCTTGTGGAACCTCCTCCAGGGCAGACACCTCCGCAGACAGCTGGTCCTGCCAGAGAGTACCACTGGTTGACATCATGGCCCCAGAGGACGAGCCAGAAGAGGATGTGGCAGAGGATGAGGGGGAGAGTGGGTTGGAGACAACCAGTGGTACTCTCTGGCAGGACCAGCTGTCTGCGGAGGTGTCTGCCCTGGAGGAGGTATATATATATATATATATATATATATATAGAGAGAGAGAGAGAGAGAGAGAGAGAGAGAGAGAAAGTAAGAATAAGTACAGTTTTCTCATCCAATAAAGAAATGATTAATCCATAACTTTATCAAACTTTTACATCTAGCAAAATATTGAGATGCATCTTTTTACAGCTTCAGCAGCTGTACAAATCTGCAAAAAAAATGAAGCACTAGAGTAGGCTATTAAAATAAAGTGCAAGAACTTTGAATTTGTAATTTGGTACAGATTAGATATACTTTGTTATATTCTACATGAAATTTCAGCATCAACGTTAGGTGACACTGGCCATATAAGCGTTTACTAACAGCTGCTGACGACCTAATGTTAATATTAAAACTTTACGAAGCTTAACTGAACTTTTACCTGTCCGCGGTCCTGTCGCAGCCTAAGATACATCACCCTTTTTCTACGCCGGTGAAGTGCCTCAAGTTCTTCAAATACATAGATAATTAAAGCTGCAAGCAGCGTTGAACGGGCCCTCGCACACCCACGTGTGTCGGGACGTGGCGCACGTCCAGGTGTGGCGCATGTCAGGATGTGGCAGAAATTTCAAGGTGCTCCGAGTTAGCTGACCAATTTCAAGGATTGCATCACAAACTTTCTCGCATGACACGGCCACCATGTACATCAGGGGTGTCAAACTCATTTTCATCCCGGGCCACATCAGCGTCATGGTTGTCCTCAAAGGGTCTGTTGTAATTGTAAGACTTCATAAATGGAAGTACCCCTTAACATATTATTAAACAATCGTCTCTGCATTCAGTGTACAAATATCTTTAATTTGTTTATATGAAGGGGCTGCACGGTGGCGCGATGGTTAGCAGCGTTGCCTCACAGCTAGAAGATCCCCGGTTCGCATCCCGGTTAGGACGCCCGAGATCCTTCTCTGTGGAGTTTGCATGTTCTCCCTGTGCATGCGTGGGCTCTCACCGGGTACTCCGGCTTCCTCCCACCGTCCAAAAACATGCTGAGGTTAATTGGTTATTCTAAATTGTCCGTAGGTGTGAATGAGAGTGTGCTTGTTTGTATCTATATGTAGCCCTGTGACAGACTGGCGACCTGTTCAGGGTGTCCCCTGCCTTCGCCCGAGCCGGCTGGGATAGGCTCCAGCCCCCCCCCGCGACCCCAGTGAGGAATAAGCGGTGTATAGATAATGGATGGATGGATGGATGTCCATGTGAAAGCAAAATATATGTTGGCACGTAGCCGTGTTGTTTTAACATATATATTATGTATTTTAATTTGGGTTCCAGACTAACTTTTCCACTATGATGGAATGATTTGGTCGCCCCACCACACCTCTTTGTTTAGGTTCAGCATTTCTATAGCTTTTAATCCACTATGCCTGTTGATGAATAGCTGTTTTTGTATAACCCACTTATGGTGCATTGATTTTCAGTGACACAAGACTTGATATTTGTAAAATATTTCATTCAGAAAATATATTCATGTTTTCACCAGTCATCTTCTGATATCAGTCATAAACTGGTCACAGGCTACAGCTCCTGGAGAGTGTCGTACTGAAGAGAACAGCAGGCAGTTTTCAATGTTTTTAAACTTCCAGAGTCAGGGTTATGGTGCAGGGAAGCCAAAATACCATGTCCATGCATGTGGATGCAGGGTCTCAGGAGGCTACCATATTTTTTCTTTCATGAATTAAAGAAAAGACAAAGAAGATATAATCATTTGTACCCATTGCAGCCATAGGCGGTCATATTGACCGCACATGAAATGAAGTGGGAGTTGCCCCCCTCAGCCCCCGTGAAGTGGGACAAGGAACAAATGATTGAGTTTTGGGAGTGATCCAGATCACTGTCTGGACCCAGAAATTTTTTAAAAGATGTTTAACACTGGGAGTGTTAGGAAGCCCTGCAGTGCCACCCTGTGGTAGGACGGAGCACATATATAGCACAAATATACTGGCTGTTTTTTAAGTATACTTTGTCGTTGGAAGATTGTGTTGGGGTTGACTGAAGCTGCTTGGCGGAGGTCTGTGCTCTCTGAGTGCTTTTCTAGCTACAATCTGTGATGATATGAATATTGACGAATGTATAATTAAACTAGTTGAAATACATATTTGATATATCATTGTTTGTACAGTTTTTCTCCATAGGTTTGGCTCATTTCTTGAAACTGAAATTACATTCTCAAAACAACATGGACAAACCTCCAAACTACTTGGCAATTGTTCACAACAGACTGGCATTTCGCCTTCATTTCATTAAATTGCAAACATCTTAGTACTTGTCTCGATGTCTCTGTACATCTTTGCAAATGATTTAGTACAGGTAGCCTTCATTTAGCACAATTTCCAAGTTAATAGATCTTGTTGATCTAAACTGATTGTTGACTTCTCAGTCTGATGGTCGTTCACTCCAAAACATGTCAGCATCATTTCATTGTATGAAATTGTGCATCACATGCACAATAGCCTGTTCAACTGTCAGGATTAGTCATGAACATACGGTGGCCAGGAGAGGGACGGTGAGGACAGCTTTATTTACAGCACTGTAGGCTCCACATTCCTTGTTTTTTGTTTATGTGTTTGTATTACAGTATGTTATGCTGTATAGATTCTCTTTTTACTCTGATGTATGAAACTTATTTTGTGTGTCAATACAGTTTTCTCGATTGTTTACACACATTTTCTGAAAGCATGCCTCATACTTTCAGAACTCTGCACACAAATCAGAAAACACACACACACACACAATGGGCAAAAGCCATCAATTCTCCTTCAATTGAAACTTTACATTCAAAATGATGTCATTACTTCTCAAAATGCTATTTTGTTTTCAAATGACACAAACCATTATATGAATAGACATTTATAAGAGTGCTCACACAATGCCAAAGGGACGATGAATTTTGGAGGCACTGACTATTTATATGAGAATAGAATTTAGTTTTGACCAGTCGTGTGAACTGTTTTGGGAGAGATGTGAGCTTTTGCAGGTGAACCATGGTGTTGTGCTGAACCATCCATGTTATTTTGGCAAAAGCACCAAGAGTGTTGAAACCGTCTGATCTGTTTCAAGAAATGAGCCAAAGCAATTGAGAATAGTCAGTGCATTTTTGGTGGCACTGACTATTTATATGAGAAAGAAATTTTATATATATATTGCTTATATTGCAAAGTTTGAAGCAATGGTACCTGCAAATATACTGCCTTTAAGTTCCTGTTACCACTAGGTGACGCTATGACTATGACTAAATTTTAAAATGTGGATGTGTTCAGAAGTGGACTCTTGTTCAGCATATGAAATTTGGGCTGGATTGGATCATATACAGCTGAGATATAAACACTTTAGTCGTCATGGCGAGACATCAAGTTCGCCACGCCGCCACAGACACACCGTTTGATGACCAGTCACAGTTTTCTCCATGAATCATCATCAACATCTTGAGGCTTATGTCACCAAATTTCAGTTGAATACGGTCAAGCAAATAATAATAATACATTAAAGTGTATTGAAACAGAGGGATTTTTCTACAATGACACAGACCTGCATTTATACGATTTGAACAGTAGATGTCAGTGTTGCACCATTTATCTGTTTTTCTGAGCCTGCATGTCAGCAGGGACCCACACACACAGTGCTCGTGCTCTGGGTCCTAGAGGGAGAAGATTTCCCCTTCATATGACTCAAAGTTCAGAGGGGCGCCACGGCCACACCGTTTGACTTTTGTGGAAGATTTTGATAATTTTTCATCTTTAAGGCCTGTTGTATATACTGGCCAAATTTCAGGATGATATCACAAAGTATGGACCAGTGGTAAGGACAAATGTCCAGGGAAAAAATTCCTGTACCACTCGGTGACACTATGACTATGACTAAATTTTAAAATGTGGATGTGTTTAGAAGTGGACTGTTGTCCAGCACATGAAATTTGGGCCAGATCGGATCATGTACAGCTGAGATATAAACACTTTAGTAGTCATGGCGAGACATCGAAGTTCGCCACCCCGCCACAGACACACCTTTTACGACCAGTCACAGTTTTCTCCATGAATCATCATCAATGTCTTGAGGCTTATGTCACCACATTTCAGATGAATACGGTCAACCGACTAATAATAGTACATTAAAATGTAAAAAATGTAATTTCCTGTTACCAGGAGGTGGCGCTATGACTGTGGGTGGATATTGTCATATGGATCTGATCAGGGCAGGACTCTGATCAAATGTGTAAAGTTTGAAGCAGATCGAAGCCTGTGAAGTGTATTTAGACAGCATTCGAAAATTTATGGCGAAACATCAAAGTTCAGGAGGCCGCCACGCCCACGCCCTCAGACTTTTGCGGAGCGTTTTGATAACTTTTAATCACAAGGGCCTGTTGTATATACTGACCAAATTTCAGCTGTCTTGGAGTTACCCTGTGTGCGGTTATAGCTTTTGAATATGACCATAAATCAAAAATATAAAGCAAAATGGCGGACTTCCTGTACATTTTTGCTGATGGATTGACTAGGCAATTTTGTTTGTCTTGTCTTGGTGCACATGTGTACCAAATTTGGTAGGGTTACATGAAACTAGCCGTATTAACTCCCATAGAACCCAATTTTCAAGGTGGCGCTATCGAGCCATTTTGCCACACACATGTGCAGCTCCCATGAAATATAAAATTTTTCGCCGCTTCTGATGTGTGTGCAAATTTTCGTGAGTTTTTGAGCGCGTTTAGGCCCTCAAAAATGCAGTTCTTCTGTCAGGAGAAAAATAATAATAACTAGAACTGCAAGCAGTTATGAAAGGGGGCCAAGCCCCTTCGCGCGACTCGGTCCCCGGGTTTCGTCGAGCCCACGGAAGTCAGGCCAGAAGGACCACGGGCACGGGGCGAGCGTCACGATACCGGCCAAAGTATCACCAGCAGTGTTGGAATGGTAATTGGAAGAGCACCGGAAGCGTGAAAGGCTGAATGTGTCAGCTGTAACAAGTCACGCCCACTTTGACCAAACATTACTAAATTTCACGGCTGGCCTCGGGAGCAAGCCCACATCATGCTCACCAAATTTGGTGCCGAACCGATCAACTTTCATGTTCTTGAATTTTTCCAGTTTATAGCGCCCCCTAAAGGCCAATTTGCGGCAAATTTGGCACAGAGCCTCTGGTTGACCTCTGACACAAATGACTTGAGGTTAATGTGGATAGCTTTCATGTTGACAAAAATATGCAACAGTATGTGCTTTTTAGCTAGCAGAAAAAAATTGCGTATTTATAACTCGCACATTTTTTGAAGTAGCAAAATTCTTTTGATAACTTTTGCTCAAGCACATTTGTAGAATATATGTGCAAAGTGTGGTGTAGATGGAGTTTAAACTGTAGGAGGAGTTCGAAAAAGTAGGTTTTTGATGTGTACTGACGTACAACAAGGAATGTTCACTGGAAGTGGGCGTGGCCTATGTCAGAAGATGTGACACTATTTACAGAACACGTAGATGTAAAGTTTACCAAGACTTGACTTAAAATGTGAAAGTTACAGTCCAAACTGCGTTTGCAACCGTAATAGCGCCACCTAGTGGAGTAGATGCACAATTTTTGGTGTGGGTGGTCTGTGTGCTCTTCTATATAGACCCTGTAATTTTCACAGTCCATAGCATAATAGTTGAGCTGAAATAAATGTTTGTTGTTTGCCTTGTAATAAGCCACGCCCACTTTGACCATTCATGAATAACATTAAGATATGACCTCAGGAGTGACTCAGCATCATACCTACCCAATTTGGGGAAAATGGGTCTTGTCATTTAACAGATATAAATTTCCCATATTTGCAGCGCCCCCTAGTGGCCAACATGAGCCAAATTTGGCTCATAGCCCCACAATCACATGACAACATGAGATCTCAGGTTTGGTGTTACTAGCATTTGTTGTGACCAAGATATGCAACAGTTAGCATTGTTATAGCTAACTATAAAAATTTTTGCGTTAGTAATTTTCGCATATTTAGACAGAACGAAATTCTTTTGATAACTTTAGATCAGGTCCAACTGAAGACTGTATGTGCCAAGTTTCACGCTGATTGGACAAAAAGCCAAGGAGGAGTTCGAAAAAGTAGGATTTCCAGTTTTTGCTATTTTGCGAAAAAGAATTATAGGCGGAAATGGGCGTGGCTTATCCCAGATGATTCAGTGCTATTCAGGGAATCTGTGGATATAAGGTTTTTGAATGTGCGACATACGGTGTGGGAGTTATAACCCAAAACATGTTGAATGTGGTTATAGCGCCCCCTGCTGGCAAACATGTGCAATTTTTTGCAACTGAGGTAAGGGCAGGGGTCTGGACAAGCCCTCCAAATGGCACCTCCCTCCCTTGCACGGTTTAGCCTGCGGCACTACTTTTATCAACGGAAAAATAAAAATAATAATAATAATCTGAACGATTACAATAGGGTTCCCAGCCCTTCGGGCCTGGGAAACGCGTATGCTAGCATACGCGTGTCCCATGCCCCTCGGGCTTGGCCCCCTAATAATTAAAGCTGCAAGCAGCGTTGGACGGGTTCTCGCTTCTCCTGCCGGGCGACTGAGACATATGGCTAACATTAGGCCGGGACTTAGATCACACCTGTCAAGTTTCAGGTCATTTGGACCAACTGCAGGCCAGTTACACAGCAAGAATCTGAATTTCAATTCAAAATGGCGGACTTCCTGTTGCATTGTGGGTATGGGTTCTTGAGGCCTTTTTGTGCGTGTTGTCATGACACATATGTGTACCGAATTTTGGAGCTCTAGTTGAAACATAGTTCAGGGGCTGAATTTTTAAATGCCTCTAGGGGGCAATATTGAGCCAAAATGGCCAAATGGCCAAACGCTGCGCGCTGCTGCGCGCACACCGTCATACTTTTGCTGAGCGTTTTGATAACTTTTTGTCACCACCACCTGTAGTATATGTGGACCAAATTTTACATCTGTAGGAGTTATCCTCTAGTAGGAGTTAGGTCTTGAAAACGTGTAATTAGGGCCCGAGCACCAACGGTGCGTAGGACCCTATTGGATTTGTATTCGTTTTTATTAGGGCCCGAGCACCAACGGTGCGTAGGACCCTATTGGATTTGTATTCGTTTTTATTATTATTTATTATTATTATTTTTCTCCTGACGAAAGAACTGCATTTTTGAGGGCCTAAATGCGCTCAAAAACTCACGAAAATTTGCACACACATCAGAAGTGGCGAAAAATTTTATATTTCATGGGAGCTGCACATGTGTGTGGCAAAATGGCTCTATAGCGCCACCTTGAAAATTGGGTTCTATGGGAGTTAATACGGCTAGTTTCACGTAAACCTACCAAATTTGGTACACATGTGCACCAAGACAAGACAAACAAAATTGCCTAATCAATCCATCAGCAAAAATGTACAGGAAGTCCGCCATTTTGCTTTATATTTTTGATTTATGGTCATATTCAAAAGCTATAACCGCACACAGGGTAACTCCAAGACAGCTGAAATTTGGTCAGTATATACAACAGGGCTTCGGGATTAAAAGTTATCAAAATGCTCCGCAAAAGTCTGAGGGCGTGGGCGTGGCAGCCTCCTGAACTTTGATGTTTCGCCATAAAATTTCAAGTGCTGTCTGAATACACTTCACAGGCTCCGATCTGCTTCAAACTTTACACATTTGATCATAGTCCTGCCCTGATCACATCCATATGACAATATTCATCCACAGTCATAGCGCCACCTCCTGGCAACAGGAAATGACAATTTTTACATTTTAATGTACTATTATTAGTCGGTTGACCGTATTCATCTGAAATGTGGTGACATAAGCCTCAAGACATTAATGATGATTCATGGAGAAAACTGTCACTGGTCGTCAAACAGTGTGTTTGTGGCTGGGTGGCGAACTTCGATGTCTCGCCATGACTGCTAAAGTGTTTATATCTCAGCTGTACATGATCCGATCTGGCCCAAATTTCATGTGCTGGACAACAGTCCACTTCTGAACACATCCACATTTTAAAATTTAGTCATAGTCATAGCGTCACCTAGTGGTAAAAGGATTCTCATTTGTCCTTACCACTGCTCCATACTTTGTGATATCATCCTGAAATTTGGCCAGTATATACAACAGGCCTTACAGATGAGAAGTTATCAAAATCTTCCACAAAAGTCAAAGGATGTGACCGTGGTGGCCCTCTGACCTTTATGTACTTTTACCATTGTCAGCAGCTCTGGATTCAATCCAGATAAATGGTGCAACGCTGACACCTACTGTTCAAATCTTTAAATGCAGGTCTGTGTCATTGTAGAAAAATCCCTCTGTTTCAATACATTTTAATGTCCAATTATTATTTGGTTGACCGTATTCAACTGAAATTTGGTGACATAAGCCTCAAGATGTTGATGATGATTCATGGACAAAAGTGTGACTGTTAGTCAAGCTGTTAGTCTGTGGCAGCGTGGTGAACTTGATGTCTCGTCATGACAACTAAAATGATTATATCTCAGCTGTACATGATCCGATCTGGCCCAAATTTCATGTGCTGGACAAGAGTCCACTTCTGAATACATCCACATTTTAAAATTTAGTCATAGTCATAGCACCACTGATTGGTAACAGGAACTTAAAGACAGTATATTTGCAGGTATCATTGCTTCAAACTTTGCAATATAAGCAATATATATATAAAGCTGACGTGCAAAAGCTCATGTCTCTCCCAAAACCTTTCACTCATGTTTTAAAACTAAATTTCTTTCTCATATAAATAGTCAGTGCCACCAAAAATGCAATGACTATTCTCAATTGCTTTGGCTCATTTCTTGAAACAGACCAGACGTTCTCAACACTCTTGGTGCTTTTGCCAAAACAACATGGATGGTTCAGCACAACACCATGGTTCACCTGCAAAAGCTCATATCTCTCCCAAAACAGTTCACACGACTGGTCAAAACTAAATTCTATTGTCATATAAATAGTCAGTGCCTCCAAAATTCATCGTCCCTTTGGCATTGTGTGAGCACTCTTATAAATGTCTATTCATATAATGGTTTGTGTCATTTGAAAACAAAATAGCATTTAGAGAAGTAATGACATCATTTTGAATGTAAAGTGTCAATTGAAGGAGAATTGAGGGCTTTTGCTCATTGTGTGTGTTTTCTCATTTGTATGCAGAGTTCTGAAAGTATGAGGCACGCTTTCACAAAATGTGTGTAAACTATCAAGAAAACTGTAAGACACACATAAAGTAACTTTCATACATCAGAGTAAAAAGAAAATCTATACAGCATAACATACTGTAATACAAGCACATAAACAAAAAACAAGGAACATTATATGGAGCCTACAGTGCTGTAAATAAAGCTGTCCTCACCGTCCCTCCCCTGGCCACCGTATGTTCATGACTAATCCTGACAACTGAACAGACTATTGTGCATGTGATGACTTACACAATGAAATGATGCTGACATGTTTTGGACTGAACAACCATCAGACTGAGAAGTCAACAATCAGTTTAGATCAACAAGATCTATTCACTTGGAAATTGTGCTAAATGCAGGCTACCTGTACTAAATCATTTGCAAAGATGTACTGAGACATCGAGACAAGTACTAAGATGTTTGCAATTTGATGAAATGAAGGAGAAATTCCAGTCTGTTGTGAACAGTTGCCAAGTAGTTTGGAGGTTTGTCCATGTTGTTTTGAGAATGTAATTTCAGTTTCGAGAAATGAGCCAAACCTATGGAGAAAAACTGTACAAACAACGATATATCAAATATATATTTCAACTAGTTTAATTATACATTCGTCAATATTCATATCATCACAGATTGTAGTTAGAAAAGCACCCAGAGAGCACAGACCTCCACCAAGCAGCTTCAGTCCACCCCAACACAATCTCCCAATGACAAAGTATACTTAAAAAACACTCAACATCTTTGTCCTATATATATGCATATATATGCTCTGTCCTACCACAAGGTGGCACTGCAGGGCTTTCTAACACTCCCAATGTTAAAAATCTTTTTAAAAAATTCCCAGATCCAGACACTGATCTGGATCACTCCCAAAACTCAATCATTTGTTCCTTTCCCATTTCACAGGGGCTGAGGGGGCAACTCCCACTTCATTTCATGTGGCCTATTCTGCCTATGGCCGGAATATGTACAAATGATTATGTCTTCTTTGTCTTTTTTTAATTCATGAAAAAAAAATATGGTAGCCTCCTGAGACCGTGCGTTCACATGCGTGGACATGATATTTTGGCTTCCCTGCACCATAAGTTGAAGCTGAGATTGTTAATTTGATTATAGCACAAAAAATAAATAGAAATTTGGGTATGTTGCAAATTTGCAACAACGGGCATAATGGTCAATAATAGCGACCCAATAATACAGTAATATAACAATAATAAAACAGATTTTTAAAATTGATAACAGAACAGACAAAAATAGAACAGATAGCATCTCACTCACAGATTTTTAAATTAATAACACAACAGACAATAGTCAATGAGAAATGAGTTTGACACCACTGATGTTCATGGTGGGTGAGAAAGTTTGTGATACAATCCTTGAAATTGGTCAGCTAAGTCTGAGCACCTTGAAATTTCTGCCACATCCCGACATGCGCCACATCTGGACGTGCGCCACGTCCCGACACGCGTGGGTGTGCGAGGGCCCGTTCAACGCTGCTTGCAGCTTTAATTATTATTATTAGGGCCCGAGCACCAACGGTGCGTAGGACCCTATTGCATTTGTATTCGTTTTTATTATTATTATTATTATTATTATTATTATTATTATTATTATTTTTCTCCTGACAGAAGAACTGCATTTTTGAGGGCCTAAACGCGCTCAAAAACTCACGAAAATTTGCACACACATCAGAAGTGGCGAAAAATTTTATATTTCATGGGAGCTGCACATGTGTGTGGCAAAATGGCTCTATAGCGCCACCTTGAAAATTGGGTTCTATGGGAGTTAATACGGCTAGTTTCATGTAACCCTACCAAATTTGGTACACATGTGCACCAAGACAAGACAAACAAAATTGCCTAATCAATCCATCAGCAAAAATGTACAGGAAGTCCGCCATTTTGCTTTATATTTCTGATTATTGGACATATTCAAAAGCTATAACCGCACACAGGGTAACTCCAAGACAGCTGAAATTTGGTCAGTATATACAACAGGCCTTAAAGATGAGAAGTTATCAAAATCTTCCACAAAAGTCAAAGGATGTGACCGTGGTGGCCCTCTGACCTTTATGTACTTTTACCATTGTCAGCAGCTCTGGATTAAATCCAGATAAATGGTGCAACGCTGCCACCTACTGTTCAAATCGTATAAATGCAGGTCTGTGTCATTGTAGAAAAATCCCTCCGTTTCAATACATTTTAATGTATTATTATTATTTGGTTGACCGTATTCAACTGAAAGTTGGTGACATAAGCCTCAAGATGTTGATGATGATTCATGGAGAAAACTGTGACTGATAGTCAAACTGTTAGTCTGTGGCAGCGTGGCGAACTTGATGTCTCGTCATGACAACTAAAATGTTTATATCGTAGCTGTACATGATCCAATCTATCCCAAATTTCATATCCTGGACAAGAGTCCACTTCTGAACACATCCACATTTTAAAATTTAGTCATAGTCATAGCACCACCGATTGGTAACAGGAACTTAAAGACAGTATATTTGCAGGTATCATTGCTTCAAACTTTGCAATATAAGCAATATATATATAAAGCTGACGTGCAAAAGCTCATATCTCTCCCAAAACCTTTCACTCATGTTTCAAAACTAAATTTCTTAGTCAGTGCCACCAAAAATGCACTGACTATTCTCAATTGCTTTGGCTCATTTCTTGAAACAGACCAGACGTTCTCAACACTCTTGGTGCTTTTGCCAAAATAACATGATGGTTCAGCACAACACCATGGTTCACCTGCAAAAGCTCATATCTCTCCCAAAACAGTTCACACGACTGGTCAAAACTAAATTCTATTCTCATATAAATAGTCAGTGCCTCCAAAATTCATCGTCCCTTTGGCATTGTGTGAGCACTCTTATAAATGTCTATTCATATAATGGTTTGTGTCATTTGAAAACAAAATAGCATTTTGAGAAGTAATAACATCATTTTGAATGTAAAGTTTCAATTGAAGGAGAATTGAGGGCTTTTGCTCATTGTGTGTGTGGGTTTTCTGATTTGTGTGCAGAGTTCTGAGAGTATGAGGCATACTTTCAGAAAATGTGTGTAAACAATTGAGAAAACTGTATTGACACACATAAAGTAACTTTCATACATCAGAGTAAAAAGAAAATCTATACAGCATAACATACTGTAATATAAACACATAAACAAAAAACAAGGAACATTATATGGAGCCTGCAGTGCTGTAAATAAAGCTGTCCTCACCGTCCCTCTCCTGGCCACCGTATGTTCATGACTAATCCTGACAATTGAACAGACTATTGTGCATGTGATGACTTATACAATGAAATGATGCTGACATGTTTTGGAGTGAACGACCATCAGACTGAGAAGTCAACAATCAGTTTAGATCAACAGGATCTATTCACTTGGAAATTGTGCTAAATGAAGGCTACCTGTAGTAAATCATTTGCAAAGATGTACTGAGACATCGAGACCAGTACTAAGATGTTTGCAATTTGATGAAATGAAGGAGAAATGCCAGTCTGTTGTGAACAATTGCCAAGTACTTTGGAGGTTTGTCCGTGTTGTTTTGAGAATGTAATTTTAGTTTCGAGAAATGAGCCAAACCTATGGAGAAAAACTGTACAAACAACGATATATCAAATATGTATTTCAACTAGTTTAATTATACATTCGTCAATATTCTTATCATCACAGATTGTAGCTAGAAAAGCACCCAGAGAGCACAGACCTCCGCCAAGGAGCTCCAGTCCACCCCAACACAATCTCCCAACGACAAAGTATACTTAAAAAACACTCAATATCTTTGTGCTATATATGTGCACATATATGCTCTGTCCTACCACAAGGTGGCACTGCAGGGCTTTCTAACACTCCCAATGTTAAATATCTTTTTAAAAATTCCTGGATCCAGACACTGATCTGGATCACTCCCAAAACTCAATCATTTGTTCCTTGTCCCATTTCACAGGGGCTGAGGGGGCAACTCCCACTTAATTTCATGTGGCCTATTCTGCCTATGGCCCGAATATGTACAAATGATTATGTCTTCTTTGTCTTTTTTTTAATTCATGAAAAAAAATATGGTAGCCTCCTGAGACCGTGCGTTCACATGCGTGGACATGGTATTTTGGCTTCCCTGCACCATAAGTTGAAGTTGAGATTGTTAATTTGATTATAGCACAAAAAATAAATAGAAATTTGGGTATGTTGCAAATTTGCAACAACGGGCATAATGGTCAATAATAGCGACCCAATAATACAGTAATATAACATCTCACTCACAGATTTTTAAATTAATAACACAATAGATAATAGTAAATGAGAAATGAGTTTGACACCACTGATGTACATGGTGGCCGAGAAAGTTTGTGATACAATCTTTGAAATTGGTCAGCTAAGTCTGACCGCCTTGAAATTTCTGCCACATCCCAACATGCGCCACACCTGGACGTGCGCCACATCCCGACACGCGTGGGTGTGCGAGGGCCCGTTCAACGCTGCTTGCAGCTTTAATTATTATTATTATTATTATTTTTCTCCTGACAGAAGAACTGCATTTTTGAGGGCCTAAACGCGCTCAAAAACTCACGAAAATTTGCACACACATCAGAAGCGGCGAAAAATTTTATATTTCATGGGAGCTGCACATGTGTGTGGCAAAATGGCTCGATAGCGCCACCTTGAAAATTGGGTTCTATGGGAGTTAATACGGCTAGTTTCATGTAACCCTACCAAATTTGGTACACATGTGCACCAAGACAAGACAAACAAAATTGCCTAATCAATCCATCAGCAAAAATGTACAGGAAGTCCGCCATTTTGCTTTATATTTCTGATTATTGGACATATTCAAAAGCTATAACCGAACACAGGGTAACTCCAACACAGCTGAAATTTGGTCAGTATATACAACAGTCCTTCATGATTAAAAGTTATCAAAACGCTCCGCAAAAGTCTGAGGGCGTGGGCGTGGCGGCCTCCTGAACTTTGATGTTTCGCCATAAATTTTGGAATGCTGTCTAAATACACTTCACAGGCTCTGATCTGCCTCAAACTTTACACATTTGATCATCGTCCTGCCCTGATCACATCCATATGACAATATTCACCCACAGTCATAGCGCCACCTCCTGGCAACAGGAAATGAAAATTTTTACACTTTACTGTACTATTATTAGTCGGTTGACCGTATTCATCTGAAATGTGGTGACATAAGCCTCAAGACATTAATGATGATTCATGGAGAAAACTGTCACTGTTCGTCATACGCTGTGTCTGTGGCTGGGTGGCGAACTTCGATGTCTCGCCATGACTACTAAAGTGTTTATATCTCAGCTGTACATGATCCGATCTGGCCCAAATTTCATGTGCTGGACAACAGTCCACTTCTGAACACATCCACATTTTAAAATTTTGTCACAGTCATAGCGTCACCTAGTGGTACAGGAATTTTTTCCCCGGAGGACATTTGTCCTTACCACTGCTCCATACTTTGTGATATCATCTTGAAATTTGGCCAGTATATACAACAGGCCTTAAAGATGAAAAGTTATCAAAATCTTCCACAAAAGTCAAACGGTGCGGCTGTGGCGCCCCTCTGAACTTTGAGTCATATGAAGGGGGAAATCGTCTCCCTCTAGGACCCTGAGCGCGAGCACTGTGTGTGTGGGTCCCTGCTGACATGCAGGCTCAGAAAAACAGATAAATGGTGCAACGCTGACACCTACTGTTCGAATCGTATAAATGCAGGTCTGTGTCATTGTAGAAAAATCCCTCTGTTTCAATACACTTTAATGTATTATTATTATTTGGTTGACCGTATTCAACTGAAATTTGGTGACATAAGCCTCAAGACATTGATGATGATTCATGGACAAAACTGTGACTCTTAGTCAAACTGTTAGTCTGTGACAGCGTGGCGAACTTGATGTCTCGTCATGACTACTAAAGTGTTTATATCTCAGCTGTACATGATCCAATCTAGCCCAAATTTCATATTCTGGACAAGAGTCCACTTCTGAACACACCCAAATTTTAAAATTTAGTCATAGTCATAGCACCACCGATTGGTAACAGGAACTTAAAGGCAGTATATTTGAAGGTACCATTGCTTCGAACTTTGCAATATAAGCAATATATATATAAAGCTCATGTGCAAAAGCTCATATCTCACCCAAAACCTTTCACTCATGTTTCAAAACCAAATTTCTTTCTCATATAAATAGTCAGTGCCACCAAAAATGCACTGACTATTCTCAATTACTTTGGCTCATTTCTTGAAACAGACCAGACGTTCTCAACACTCTCGGTGCTTTTGCCAAAATAACCTGGATGGTTCAGCACAACACCATGGTTCACCTGCAAAAGCTCATATCTCTCCCAAAACAGTTCACACGACTGGTCAAAACTTAATTCTATTGTCATATAAATAGTCAGTGCCTCCAAAATTCATCGTCCCTTTGGCATTGTGTGAGCACTCTTATAAATGTCTATTCATATAATGGTTTGTGTCATTTGAAAACAAAATAACATTTTGAGAAGAAATAACATCGTTTGAATGTAAAGTTTCAATTGAAGGAGAATTGATGGCTTTTGCCCATTGTGTGTGTGTGTGTGTGTGTGTTTTCTGATTTGTAGACAGAGTTCTGAAAGTATGAGGCATGCTTTCAGAAAATGTGTGTAAACAATCGAGAAAACTGTATTGACACACATAAAGTTACTTTCATACATCAGAGTAAAAAGAAAATCTATACAGCACAACATACTGTAATATAAACACATAAACAAAAAACAAGGAACATTATATGGTTCCTACAGTGCTGTAAATAAAGCTGTCCTCACCGTCCCTCTCCTGGCCACCGTATGTTCATGACTAATCCTGACAATTGAACAGACTATTGTGTTTGTGATAACTTATACAATGAAATGATGCTGACATGTTTTGGAGTGAACGACCATCAGACTGAGAAGTCAACAATCAGTTTAGATCAACAAGATCTATTCACCTGGAAATAGTGCTAAATGAAGGCTACCTGTACTAAATCATTTGCATAGATGTACTGAGACATCGAGACAAGTACTAAGATGTTTGCAATTTGATGAAATGAAGGAGAAATGCCAGTCTGTTGTGAACAATTGCCAAGTAGTTTGGAGGTTTGTCCGTGTTGTTTTGAGAATGTAATTTTAGTTTCGAGAAATGAGCCAAACCTATGGAGAAAAACTGTACAAACAACGATATATCACATATGTATTTCAACTAGTTTAATTATACATTCGTCAATATTCATATCATCACAGATTGTAGCTAGAAAAGCAGTCAGAGAGCACAGACCTCCGCCAAGGAGCTCCAGTCCACCCCAACACAATCTCCCAACGACAAAGTATACTTAAAAAACACTCAACATCTTTGTGCTATATATGTGCATATATATGCTCTGTCCTACCACAAGGTGGCACTGCAGGGCTTTCTAACACTCCCAATGTTAAAAATCTTTTAAAAAATCCCCAGATCCAGACACTGATCTGGATCACTCCCAAAACTCAATCATTTGTTCCTTGTCCCATTTCACAGGGGCTGAGGGGGCAACTCCCACTTCATTTCATGTGCGCTCAGTATGACCGCCTATGGCTGGAATAGGTACAAATGATTATGTCTTCTTTGTCTTTTCTTTAATTCATGAAAAAAAAATTATGGTAGCCTCCTGAGACCGTGCGTTCACATGCGTGGACATGGTATTTTCGCTTCCATGCACCATAACCCTGACTCTGGAAGTTTAAAAACTTTGAAAACTGCCTGTTGTTCTCTTCAGTCCGACACACTCTCCAGGAACTGTGCGCTTTATGCAGGTGGGGCATGGCTCTGATCTGCTATTACTTATTATTGTATTAGTATATTCATGTTTTTAGTTTAAATATGTCCAAGGTACATGGTGGCGTGTCACTGCCATTTATAAATATAAATCTTGCATCCAACACTGAGCTATTAGAATGATTCACAGATTCATGTTTTTAATTTAAATGTGCATGGTTATTTGGCTGACATGTACTTGTGATATGTATAATAACAATAAATTATTATTACTATTGCTACTGCTTATGCCAGCAGTGTTCAATATTTTTCAGGCCAACAACCCCCAAACTGATATATAGATGGAGCAGGGATCTCCTACGATACACCTTATATAATATTGTTTAACCCCTTAACGCCTGAATTTATATACAAGTATATTAAAAAAAATGTTTGTGTTTTTGCCTTTATGTAGGTGTCACATGAAGTTGAGATTGTTAATTTGATTATAGCACAAAACATAAATAGAAATTTGGGTATGTTGCAAATTTGCAACAACAGGCATAATGGTCAATAATAGCAACCCAATAATACAGTAATATAACAATAATAAAACAGATTTTTAAAATTGATAACAGAACAGAAAAAAATAGAACAGATAACATCTCACTCACAGATTTTTAAATTAATAACACAACAGACAATAGTCAATGAGAAATTAGTTTGACACCCCTGATGTACATGGTGGCCGAGAAAGTTTGTGACGCAATCCTTGAAATTGGTCAGCTAAGTCTGAGCACCTTGAAATTTCTGCCACATCCCGACATGCACCACACCTGGACGTGCGCCACGTCCCGACACGCGTGGGTGTGCGAGGGCCCGTTCAACGCTGCTTGCAGCTTTAATTTTTGAAAAAGTGGCCAAACAGTGGCAAAATGGCCAATCGGCAAAACGCCGCGGGCCACTACGGGCACGCCGTCATACTTTTGCGGAGCGTTTTGATAACTTTTTGTCACCACCCCCTGTAGTATATGTGATATAAATTTGAGCTATGTAGGAGTTTTCCCCTAGGAGGAGTTCGCGCTTGAAAATGTGAAATTTCTGAAAAACCAATCTGGACAGTAAATCCAAAATGGTGGATTTCCTGTTGCATTGTGGGTATGGGTTCTTGAGTGTTTTTTGTGCGTCTATTCGTGACACATATGTGTACTGAATTTCGGAGCTGTAAGTGAAACGTAGTTCAGGGGCTGAATTTTTGAATGGCTCTAGTGGGCAGTTTTGAGCAAAAATTGAGCCAAAATGGCGGAATGTCAACATTCCGTGGGTCGCCGCGCGCACGCCGTCATACTTTTGCGGAGCGTTTTGATAACTTAAGCTCCCCAATGCGTTTTCTACCTGCTGGCTAAATTTGAGATTTATCGGAGTTATCACCTGGGAGGAGTTCGCTCTAGAAAATATGTAATTTTTTGGCCAAAATTTGGCCAAATTTGGCACTAAATTCAAAATGGCGGCTTTCCCGTTGCATTGTGGGTTTCGCTTCAAGAGGATTTTTTTTGCGTCTTGGCATGATACATATGTGTACCGAATTTCAGAGCTGTGGGTGAAGTTCCCTCCAAATGCCAGGGTGGGTGCCCTTTTGCCTTCTAAAGGGGGCGCTATTGAGCCATTTTTCCATTGACATGTGTAATTCCCCAATATGTGCATGGGGGACACCGAGTCAACGTGTGTGGCGATTTGTATGCGTTTTCGAGTAGTGCAAGGGCCTCAAAAGTGGCCCCAACGAAACGGTAAAATAATAATAAGAAGAAACGCAGCAAGATCAATAGGGTTCTACACCGTTGGTGCTCGAACCCTAATTAAAGCTGCAAGCAGCGTTGAACGGGCCCTCGCACACCCCACGCGTGTCGGGACGTGGCGCACGTCCAGGTGTGGCGCATGTCGGGATGTTGCAGAAATTTGAAGGTGGTCACACTTAGCTGAGCAATTTCAAGGATTGTAGCACAAACTTTCTCGGCCACCATGTACATCAGGGGTGTCATAGTCATTTTCATGCCGGGCCACATCACCATCATGTTTATCCTCAAAGGGCCTGTTGTAATTGTAAGACTTCATAAATGCAAGAAAATATATCCACAGCATTCATGAAACAATAAAGCTGGAGCAGATTGGACACTTTATGTGTGAGTTACAACATCTTCCTAAGGCTTTTTTTGGTTTGTGTGAGGTTCAGATGCCACTTTATTGTTATTGTACATGTAACACGTACACGTCTTTTTACAGCTCAGCCAAATAACCATGTACATTTAAATAAAAACCTGAATCTGTGAATCATTGTAATAGGTCAGTGTTGGATGCAAGATTTATATTTATAAATGGCAGTGACATGCCCCAAGTACCTTGGACATATTTAAACTAAATGCATGAATATACTAAGGTGTGTATTATTTCAAGAACTTAGTACTGAATGCATAATAACAGGGAAGCTGTTTTTATACATGGCAAAAGGCCCAGTTTAATGTTAAACAATATTCAATTCAATTCAATTCAATTCAGTTTTATTTGTATAGCGCATATTGACAACACAGGTCGTCACAAAGCGCTTAACATTGTAAGAAAGAACAGGAAACAGAAAACCCAACAATCCAAGGTTGCTTTTGGATTCCCTATGAGCAAGCAGTCAGCGACGGTGGGAAGGAACCAAAACCCCCCCCATAGGAGATCCCTGCTCCATCTATCCATCAGTTTGGGGGTTGTTGGCCTGAAATTATTGAAATCTGCTGGCATAATCAGTAGCAATAGTAACAATAGACAGTGGTGTATAATATATTTATGGATAACGTACAATATTTGTAGTGGTGAAAATTATGCTTAATAAAAGGGGAACAATTACACAGGATATACTGCAGTGGAATGGGAATGATTTACATTTTTAACAGAGTGTACAGTAAACATGTGCAGTTATGCAATGATAGATTTTAATGAACAATTTATAGAGCAATAATATGCAGTATTTAGGGGATGTATAGACAGTTAAATTCATTCCGGGGTTTGGTGTGTGTGAAAGAAGGATGAAAGGTTAGTGTGTGTGTGTGTTAGGGTTTGTCTATGTGTGTATGTGTGTGTGTGTTAGGGTTTGTCTGTGTGTGTATGTGTGTGTGTGTGTACGTGTACCTTTAACTTATTGCTACCTACAGGCATGCAAGATGGAAAATTAAATCTATTATAATGAATTAGCATGTACATAACTCTACAAACTGTACCACTGGAACAAAAACTTCCATCAGAGTAGCACAACATCCAAGTGAACAGGCTGCTAAGAAGAATATTTCCCTCTATAACACACGTCATATCCTTTTGCCACTGACTTGCACTACAAGCATCACTGAATATTAGCTTGTAAATGAGGTAGGCCCACAGCTGTCATGAGACAACAAAGTTGGTACAGATTGGACACTAGATGTGTGACTTAAAACGGCTTACTAAGGCTTTTCTGTTACTTTTACGTTCAGACTCAACTTTACTGTCATTTAACATGTCACAAAATCATTTTATGTATGTTAAAAAAATTAAAACATGAACCTCTCTGTTGCTCTCTCTCTCTCTTGCTCTCTCTTTCTCTCTCTCTCTCTCTTGCTCTCTTTCTCTCTCTCTCTCTCTCTCTCTCTCTCTCTCTCTCTCTCTCTCTCTCTCTCTCTCTCTCTCTCTCTCTCTCTCTCTCTCTCTCTCTCTCTCTTTCTTGCTCTCTCTCTCTCTCTCTCTCTCTCTCTCTTTCTTGCTCTCTCTCTCTCTCTCTCTCTCTCTCTCTTGCTCTCTCTCAACCTGCATCTGTGTGTCTCTGTGTCTGTGGTTGTGTGTGTATCTCTGTGTGTGTTTGTGTGTGTCTGTGTGTGTGTGTGTGTGTGTGTGTCTGTGTGCCTGTGTCTGTGTGTTTGACATGGGGGAAGGGCTGCAGCAGGACACACAGAGGCTGCTGGAGCTGGGGAGAAGGGTGACAGATTTCCCCTTCATATGACTCAAAGTTCAGAGGTGCACCGCGGCCGCACCGTTTGACTTTTGTGGAAGATTTTGACAACTTCTCAACTTTAAGGCCTGTTGTATATACTGGCCAAATTTGAAGACTATATCACTAAGTTTGGAGCAATGGAAAGTGCAAATGTCCCAAAACTACCTTCCTGTTACCACTCACTGACGCTTTGACTATGACTAAATTTTAAAATGTGGATGTGTTCAGAAGTGGACTGTTGTCCAGCACATGAAATTTGGGCCAGATCGGATCATGTCTGGCGGAGATATAAACACTTTAGTAGTCACGGCGAGACATCGAAGTTCGCCACCCGGCCACAGACACATCGTTTGACGAGCAGTCACAGTTTTCTCCATGAATCATCATTAATGTCTTGAGGCTTATGTCACCACATTTCAGATGAATACGGCCAACCGGCTAATAACAGTACATTAAAATGTAAAAAGTCGCATTTCCTGTTGCCAGGAGGTGGCGCTATGACTGTGGATGAATATTGTCATATGGACGTGATCAGGGCAGGACTATGATCAAATGTGTAAAGTTTGAGGCAGATCAGAGCCTGTGAAGTGTATTTAGACAGCACTTGAATTTTTATGGCGAAACATCAAAGTTCAGGAGGCCGCCACGCCCACGCCCTCAGACTTTTGCGGAGCGTTTTGATAACTTTTAATCACGAAGCCCTGTTGTATATGCTGACCAAATTTCAGCTGTCTTGGAGTTACCCTGTGTGCGGTTATAGCTCTTGAATATGAGGAAAAATCAGAAATATAAAGCAAAATGGCGGACTTCCTGTACACTTTTGCTGATGGATTGATTAGGCAATTTTGTTTGTCTTGTCTTGGTGCACATGTGTACCAAATTTGGTAGGGTTACATGAAACTAGCCGTATTAACTCCCATAGAACCCAATTTTCAAGGTGGCGCTATCGAGCCATTTTGCCAGACACATGTGCAGCTCCCATGAAATATAAAATTTTTTGCCACTTCTGATGTGTTTGCAAATTTTCGTGAGTTTTTGAGCGTGTCTAGGCCCTCAAAAATGCAGTTCTTCCGGGAGAAGAAAAAGAAAAATAACGCATACAATTCCAATAGGGTCCTACGCACCGTTGGTGCTCGGGCCCTAATAATAATAAAAACGAATACAAATCCAATAGGGTCCTACGCACCGTTGGTGCTCGGGCCCAAATAACGCATACAATTCCAATAGGGTCCTACGCACCGTTGGTGCTCAGGCCCTAATTAAAGCTGCAAGCAGCGTCAAACGGGCCCTCGCTCCTGATCATGCTCCTCTCCACACAACCTTGTCTAGGGGGCGCCGTAGAGCCGATTAGAATTTTGCCTGTGCAAATCTGTTGGTCTTGGGATACTATATGTGTGTACCAAATTTCATGTTTGTAGGATAAAGCAATGATTTTATATGAGTATTTGAATATTTCTATGGGGCGCTGTGGAGCCGTTTGACCACGCCCATTTGTGAATTGTATATTAAATATTAGGTCTTTAGATTAATGAGGTTTTGTGTGGATTTGGTGATTTTACATGTATCACTTCACCTCCAAAACCAATTTCGTTCCACATGGCGATTTTGTTCAAAATGGCCGCCATGCCACGTCCACACCGTGTGACGTAGCTACTAGATTTTAATAACTTTTCATCCTGGAGGGGTCTAGATGCCACAAAGTGAATTTGGTGAAAATCAAACAAAAATCCTGGGAGGAGTTCGTTAATTTCCAATGCCTGCGCACGTGTTCCATTGTACAATCTTAAGCTTTTTGTTCAAAATGGCCGCCATGCCACGCCCACACCGTGTGACGCAGCCACAAGATTTTAATAACTTTTCATTCTGGAGGGGTCTAGACGCCACACAGCGAATTTGGTGAAGATCGGATAAAAATCCTGGGAGGAGTTCGTTAAATTACAATGCCTGCGCACAGCGTTTTCCGGGGTGCACCGTTGAGCTTTTTTGTTCAAAATGGCCGCCATGCCACGCCCACACCGTGTGACGCAGACACAAGATTTTAATAACTTTTAATCCTAGAGATGTCTATATGCCACACAGTGAATTTGGTGAAGATCGGCCAAAAATCCTGGGAGGAGTTCGTTAAATTCCAATGGCTGCGCACCACGTGTTGTAGTTGGCGCCGTTTAGCTTTTTTGTGCAAAATGGCCGCCATGCCACGCCCACACCGTGTGACGGAGCCACAAGATTTTAATAAGTTTTCATCCTGGAGGGGTCTAGATGCCACAAAGCGAATTTGGTGAAAATCGGATAAAAATCCTGGAAGGAGTTTGCTAAATTCCAATGCCTGTGCATCACGTGTTCTAGTTGGCGCTGTTTAGCTTTTTTGTTCAAAATGGCCGCCATGCCACGCCCACACCGTGTGAAGCAGCCACAAGATTTTAATAACTTTTCATTCTGGAGGGGTCTAGACGCCACACAGCGAATTTGGTGAAGATCGGATAAAATTCCTGGGAGTAGTTTGTTAAATTCCAATGTCTCCAAACAACCTTGTCTAGGGGGCGCCATAGAGCCGATTTGAAATTCGACTGTGCAATTTTGTTGGACTCGGGATTCTATATGTCTGTACCAAATTTCATGTTTGTAGGATACAGCAGTGATTTTTTATGAGTATTTTAATATTTGTAGGGGGCGCTGTGGAACCGTTTGACCACGTCCATTCATGAATTGTATATTGAACGTTAGTGTTTGAGATTGATGAGGATTTGTGTGGATTTGGTGATTTTACGTGGATCCCTTCACCTCCAAAACTCATTGCGTTCCACATGGCAAATTTGCTGAAAATGGCCGCCATGCCACGCCCACACCGTGTGATGCAGTAACGAGATTTTAATAACTTTTCATCCTAGATGGCTCTAGATGCCACACAGCGAATTTGGTGAAGATCGGATAAAAATCCTGGGAGGAGTTCGTTAAATTCCAATGGCTGCCCACCACGTTTTCTAGGGGGCGCCGTGGAGCTTTTTTGAAATTTCAAAAGCAGGAATGTTTTTGTCTCGGGCTACTGTACCTGTGTACCAAATTTCATAGCTGTACGTGAAACTAGCCGTATTAACTCCATTAAAACCCAATTTTGAAGGTGGCGCTATTGAGTCATTTTGCCATTCATATGTGTAATTCCCCAAAAATATCAAATTTTTCGCCGGTCCTGATGTGTGTGCAAAATTTGGTGAGTTTTTGAGCATGTTTAGGCGGTCAAATTGGGGGTCAATTTGGCGTAAGAAAAAGAAAGAAAGAAAGAAAGAAAGAAAGAAACCGAGCAGGAACAATAGGGCCTTTGCACTGCAAGGCAAAGGCAGCGTTCAGTGTTTCACACTGTACGCTGGCCCTTGCCTTTTCGTGCTCGGGCCCTAATAAAGAAAGAAAGAAAGAAAGAAAGAAAGAAAGAAAGAAACTCACGAGGAACAATAGGGCCTTTGCCCTGCAAGGCAAAGGCAGCGTTCAGTGTTTCACACTGATCGCTGCCCTTTGCCTTTTCGGGCTCGGGCCCTAATTAAAGCTGCAAGCAGCGTCGAACGGGCCCTCGCTCCTGATCATGCTCCTCTCCACACAACCTTGTCTAGGGGGCGCCGTAGAGCCGATTAGAATTCATACTGTGCAAATCTGTTGGTCTTGGGATACTATATGTGTGTACCAAATTTCATGTTTGTATGATAAAACAATGATTTTATATGAGTATTTGAATATTTGTAGGGGGCGCTGTGGAGCCGTTTGACCACGCCCATTTCTGAATTGTATATTAAATATTAAAGCTGCAAGCAGCGTCGGACGGGCCCTCGCTCCTGATCATGCTCCTCTCCACACGACCTTGTCTAGGGGGCGCCGTCGAGCCGATTAGAATTTCGACTTTGCAAATCGGTTGGTCTTGGGATACTATATGTGTGTACCAAATTTCATGTTTGTTTGATAAAGCAATGATTTTATATGAGTATTTGAATATTTGTAGGGGGCGCTGTGGAGCCGTTTGACCACACCCATTTCTGAATTATATATTAAATATTAGGTCTTGAGATTAATTAGGTTTTGTGTGGATTTGGGGATTTTACATGGATCCCTTCACCTCCAAAACCCCTTTCGTTCCACATGGCGATTTTGTTCAAAATGGCCGCCATGCCACACCCACACCGTGTGACATAGCCACTGGATTTTAATAAATTTTCATCCTGGAGGGGTTTAGATGCCACATAGGGATTGGTGAAGATGGCACAAAAATCCTGGGAGGAGTTCGATAAATTCCAATGCCTGCGCACAGCGTTTTCCTGGGGACATTGTTGAGATTTTTTTTTCAAAATGGCCGACATGCCATGTCCACACCGTGGGACGCAGCCACAAGATTTTAATAACTTTTCATCCTGGAGGGGTCGAGATGCGACACAGCAAATTTGGTGAGGATGGGACAAAAATCCTGGGAGGAGTTTGTTAAATTCCAATGCCTGCGCACAGCATTTTCTTGGGGACGTTGTTGAAATTTTTTGTTCAAAATGGCCGCCATGCCACGCCCACACCGTGTGATGCAGCCACAAGATTTTAATAACTTTTCATCCTTTAGGGGTCTTGATGACACACAGCCAATTTGGTGAAGATGTGACATAAATCCTGGGAGGAGTTCGTCAAATTCCAATGCCTGCGCACCATGTGTTCTATGGGGCGCCATGGAGCCTTTTTGTTCAAAATGGCCGCCATACCACGCCCACACCATGTGACGCAGCGACAAGATTTTAATAACTTTTCATCCTGGAGGGGTCTAGATGACACACAGTAAATTTGGTGAAGATGGGACAAAAATCCTGGAAGGAGTATGTTGAATTCCAATGCCTGCGCAAAACGTGTTTCAAGGGACACCGTTTAGCTTTTTTGTTCAAAATGGCTGCCATGCCACGCCCACACCATGTGACGCAGCCACAAGATTTTAATAACTTTTCATCCTGGAGGGGTTTAAATGCCACATAGGCGTTTTCCTGGGGACATTGTTGAGATTTTTTTTTTCAAAATGGCCGACATGCCATGCCCACACCGTGGGACGCAGCCACAAGATTTTAAGAACTTTTCATCCTGGAGGGGTGTAGATGCGACACAGCAAATTTGGTGAAGATGGGACAAAAATCCTGGGAGGAGTTTGTTAAATTCCAATGCCTGCGCACAGCATTTTCTTGGGGACGTTGTTGAGATTTTTTGTTCAAAATGGCCGCCATGCCACGCCCACACCGTGTGATGCAGCCACAAGATTTTAATAACTTTTCATCCTTTAGGGGTCTTGATGACACACAGCCAATTTGGTGAAGATGTGACATAAATCCTGGGAGGAGTTCGTCAAATTCCAATGCCTGCGCACCATGTGTTCTATGGGGCGCCATGGAGCTTTTTTGTTCAAAATGGCCGCCATACCACGCCCACACCATGTGACGCAGCCACAAGATTTTAATAACTTTTCATCCAGGAGGGGTCTAGATGACACACAGCAAATTTGGTGTAGATGGGACAAAAATCCTGGGAGGAGTTCGATAAATTCCAATGCCTGCGCACAACGTGTTGTAGTTGGCGCTGTTTAGCTTTTTTGTTCACAATGGCCGCCATGCCACGCCCACACCGTGTGACGCAGCCACAAGATTTTAATAACTTTTCATCCTCGAGGGGTCTAATTGCCACACAGCAAATTTGGTGAAGATCGGATAAAAATCCTGGGAGGAGTTTGTTAAATTCCAATTCCTGCGCACCACATGCTGTAGGGGGTGCCGTTTAGCTTTTTTATTCAGAATGGCCGCCATGCCACGCCCACACCGTGTGACGCAGCCACAAGATTTTAATAACTTTTCATTCTGTACGGGTCTAGATGCCACACAGCAAATTTGGTGAAGATGGGACAAAAATCCTGGGAGGAGTTTGTTAAATTCCAATGCCTGCGCACAGCGTTTTCTAGTAGGCACCATTGAGATTTTTTGTTCAAAATGGCCGCCATGCCACGCCCACACCGTGTGACGCAGCCACAAAGTTTTAAAAACTTTTCATCCTGGATGGGTCTGGATGCCACACAGCGAATTTGGTAAAGATCGGACAAAAATCCTGAGAGGAGTTCCTTCAATTTCAATGCCTGTGCACCACGTGCTCCAGGGGGCAGCGTTAAACTTTTGTGTTCAAAATGGCCGCCATGCCACGCCCACACCGTGTGACGCAGCTGCAAGATTTTAATAACTTTTTATTCTGGATGGGTCTGGATGCCAAACAGCAAATTTCGGGAAGATGGGACAAAAATGCTGGGAGGAGTTCGTTAAATTCCAATGCCTGCGCACCACGTGTTGTGGTTGGCGCTGTTTAACTTTTTTGTTCAAAATGGCCGCCATGCCACGCCCACACCGTGTGACGCAGCCGCAAGATTTTAATCACTTTTCATTCTGGAGGGATTTAGATGCCACACAGCAAATTTGGAGAAAATCGGATAAAAATCCTGGGAGGAGTTTGTTAAATTCAAATGTCTCCACATGACTTTGTCTAGGGGGCGCCGTAGAGCTCATTGGAATTTCGACTGTGCAAATCTGTTAGTCTCGGGTTTGTATGTGTATATTCCAAATTTCATGTTTGTAGAATAAAACAGTGATATTTTATGAGTATTTGAATATTTGCAGGGGGCGCTGTGGAGCCATTTGACCATGTCCATTCATGAATTGTATATTAAACCTTAGCGCTTGAGATTGATGAGGATTTGTGTGGATTTGGTGATATTAGGTGGATCCCTTCACCTCCAAAACTCATTTCTTTCCATGTGGCAAAATTGGTGAAAATGGCTGCCATGCCACGCCCACACCGTGTGACGCAGCCACAAGATTTTAATAACTTTTCATCCTGGAGGGGTCGATATGCCACACAGCCAATTTGGTGAAAATCGGACAAAAATCCTGGGAGGAGTTCGTTAAATTCCAATGTCTGCGCACAACGTGTTCCAGGGGGCACTCTTGAGCTTTTTTGTTCAAAATGGCCGCCATGCCACGCCCACACCGTGTGACGTATCCACGAGATTTTAATAACTTCTCATCCTGGAGGGGTCTAGATGCCACACACTGAATTTAGTGAAGATCGGGCAAAAATCCTGGGAGGATTTAATTAAATTCCAATGCCTGCACACCACGTGCTCCATGGGACGCCGTTAAGCCTTTTTGTTCAAAATGGCCGCCATGCCATGCCCACACCGTGTGACGTATCCACAAGATTTTAATAACTTTTCATCCTGTAGGGGTTTAGATGACACACAGCCAATTTGGTGAAATTCGGACAAAAATCTTAGGAGGAGTTCGTTAAATTCCAATGCCTGCGCACAGCGTTTTCCAGGGGGCACCGTTGAGCTTTTTTGTTCAAAATGGCCGCCATGCCACGCCCACACCGTGTGACGTATCCACTAGATTCTAAGAACTTTTCATCCTGGATGGGTCTTGATTCCACACAGCGAATTTGGTGAAGATCGGACAAAAATCCTGGGAGGAGTTCGTTAAATTCCAATGTCTGCGCACAACATGTTCCAGGGGGCACTGTTGAGCTTTTTTGTTCAAAATGGCCGCCATGCCATGCCCACATCGTGTGACGTATCCACGAGATTTTAAAAACTTTTCATCCTGGAGGGGTCTAGCTGCCACACACCGAATTTGGTGAAGATCGGATAAAAATCCTGGGAGGAGTTCGTTAGATTCCAATAACTGCCCACCACGTGCTCTAGGGGGCGCCTTTGAGCCTTTTCTGTAATTTTAAAAGCAGGAATGTTTTTGTCTCGTGCTCCTGTACCTGTGTACCAAATTTCATGAGTTTTCGCGAAACTAGCCGTATTAACTCCACTAAAGCCCAATTTTCTAGGTGGCGCTATTGAGTCATTTTGCCATTTATATGTATAATTCCCCCAAAATATGAAATTTTTCGCCAGTCCTGATGTGTGTGCCAAATTTGGGGAGTTTTTGAGCATGTTTAGGGGGTCAAATTGAGGTTCAAAGTGGCGTAAGAAAAATTAAAGCTGCAAGCAGCGTCGGACGGGCCCTCGCTCCCCCCCCCCGCCCCGCCGCTCTGGAGATGATAGGAATCTTTAAAGTACACAGTTGTGTTACTGCTCTGCACATGTACCAAATTTCATGTCTGTAGGTTAAAGCGGTGATTTTATATGAATTTTTGAAATTTCTAGGGGGCGCTGTGGAGCTGTTTGGCTGCGCCCAAGTGTTGATGGAAAGCCTGTCATAAAACATATCAAGTTTCATTCACATCTGATCATGTGCAATGAAGTTATGAGCATTTCACACTTCATGGTCGCACGCTCAAAATGGCTGCCATGCCACGCCCACACCATGTGAGGCAGCTACGAGATTTTAATAACTTTTCATCCTGGAAGGGTCTAGATGCCACACTGCGAATTTGGTGAAGATCGGATAAAAATCCTGGGAGGAGTTCGTTAAATTCCAATGTGTCCAAATGACTTTGTCTAGGGGGCGCCGTAGAGCTCATTAGAATTTCGACTGTGTAAATCTGTTGGTCTCGGGTTCGTATGTGTATATTCCAAATTTCATGTTTGTAGAATAAAACAGTGATTTTTTATGAGTATTTGAATATTTGTAGGGGGCGCTGTGGAGCCGTTTGAACACGTCCATTCATGAATTGCATATTAAATGTTAGTTCTTGAGATTAATGAGGACTTGTGTGGATTTCGTGATTGTACATGGATCCCTTCACCTCCAAATCTCATTTCGTTCAACATGGCAAGTTTGCTCAAAATTACCGCCATGCCACGCCCACACCGTGTGACGCAGCCACGAGATTTTAATAACTTTTCTTCTTGGATGGGTCTAGGTGCCACACAGCAAATTTGGTGAAGATTGGATACAAATCCTGGGAGGAGTTCGTTAAGTTCCAATGTCTCCACACGACCTTTTCTAGGGGGCGCTATAGAGCCGATTTGAATTTCGACTGTGCAAATTTGTTGGACTCGGGATTCTATATGTATGTACCAAATTTCATGTTTGTAGGATACAGCAGTGATTTTTTATGAGTATTTCAATATTTGCAGGGGGCGCTGTGGAGCCGTTTGACCACGTCCATTCCTGAATTGTATATTAAACCTTAGCGTTTGAGATTGATGAGGATTTGTGTGGATTTGGTGATATTAGGTGGATCCTTTCATCTCCAAAACTCATTTCATTCCATGTGGCAAAATTGGTGAAAATGGACGCCATGCCACGCCCACACTGTGTGACGCAGCCACAAGATTTTAATAACTTTTCATCCAGGATGGGTTTAAATGCCACACAGCGAATTTGGTGAAGACTGGATAAAAATCCTAAGAGGAGTTCGTTAAATTCCAATGCCTGCGCACCACGTTTTCTAGGGGGCGCCGTGGAGCTTTTTCGAAATTTCAAAAGCAGGAATGTTTTTGTCTCGGGCTACTGTACCTGTGTACCAAACTTTATAGCTGTACGTGAAACTAGCCGTATTAACTCCACTAAAGACCAACTTTTAAGGTGGCGCTATTGAGTCATTTTGCCATTCATATGTGCAATTCCCCCAAAATATCAAATTTTTCGCCAGTCCTGATGTGTGTGCAAAATTTGGTGAGTTTTTGAGCATGTTTAGGGGGTCAAATTGAGGTTCAATTTGGCGTAAGAAAAATTAAAGCTGCAAGCAGCGTCGGACGGGCCCTCGCTCCCCCGCACCGCTGCTGTGGAGACGATCGGAATGTCTGAAGCACACAATTGTGTTTGTCCCATCCAGCTCTGCACATGAACCAAATTTCATGTCTGTACGACAAACCAGTGATTTTATATGAAATTTTAAAATTTCGTAGGGGGCGCTATGGAGCTGTTTGACGGCGCCACAGTGTTGAGGGATAGCCTGTCATCAAGCATATCAAGTTTTATTCATATTCGACCATGTGCAGTCAAGTTATGAGCATTTCCCACTTCATGGCAACAGACTCAAAATGGCCATCCTGTCACGCCCACACCGTGTGATGCAGCCACAAGATTTTAATAACTTTTCATCCTGAATGGGTCCAGATGCCACACAGCGAATTGGTTGGAGATGGGATAAAAATCCTGGGAGGAGTTCGTTAAATTCCAATGTCTCTGCACCACATTGTTTAGGGGGCGCTGTGGAGCCGATTGAAATTTCAAGTGTACAGATCTGTTTGTCTGGATAGACTATACATGTGTACCAAATTTCATGTTTGTCGGTTAAAGCAGTGATTCTATATGAGTATTTGAATATTTGTAGGGGGCGCTGTGGAGCCATTTGACCACGCCACTTCCTGAATTGTATATCAAACATTAGTTTTTGAGATTTGTGAGGATTTGTGTGGATTTGGTGGTATTAGGTGGATCCCTTCACTTCCAAAACTCATTTCATTCCATATAGCAAAATTGGTGACAATGGCCGCCATGCCACGCCCACACCGTGTGACGCAGCCACGAGATTTTAATAACTTTTGATCCTGAAGGGGTTCAGATGCCACACAGCCAGTTTCATCAAGATGGGATAAAAATCCTGGGAGGAGTTCGTTAAATTCCAATGTCTCCACACGACCTTGTCTAGGGGGCGCCGTAGAGCCGATTGGAATTTCGACTGTGCAAATTTGTTGGTCTTGGGATACTATATGTATGTATCAATTTGCATGTTTGTAGGAAAAAGCATTGATTTTATATGACTATTTCAATATTTGTAGGGGGCGCTGTGGAGCCGTTTGACCACACCCATTCCTGAATTGTATATCAAATGTTAGTTCTTCAGTTTAATGAGGATTTGTGTGGATTTGGTGATTTTACGTGGATCCCTTCACCTCCAAAACCCATTTTGTTCCACATGGCGATTTTGTTCAAAATGGACGCCATGCCACGCCCACACCGTGTTACGTAGCCAGGAGTTTTTAATAACTTTTCATCCTGGATGGGTCTAGGTGCCACACAGCGAATTTGGTGAAGATCGGATAAAAATCCTGGGAGGAGTTCGTTAAATTCCAATCCCTGCGCACCACGTTTTCTAGGGGGCGCCGTGGAGCTTTTTCGAAATTTCAAAAGCAGGAATGTTTTTGCTTCGAGCTGCTGTGCGTGTGTACCAAATTTTATAGCTGTACGTGAAACTAGCCGTATTAACTCCATTAAAGCACAATTTTCAAGGTGGCGCTATTGAGTCATTTTGCCATTCATATGTGTAATTCCCCCAAAATATAAAATTTTTCGCCAGTCCTGATGTGTGTGCAAAATTTGAGGAGTTTTTGAGCATGTTTAGGGGGTCAAATTGGGGTTCAATTTGGCGTAAGAAAAATAAAGAAAGAAACAGAGCAGGAACAATAGGGCCTTTGCCCTGCAAGGCAAAGGCAGCGTTCAGTGTTTCACACTGATCGCTGCCCTTTGCCTTTTCGGGCTCGGGCCCTAATAAAGAAAGAAACAGAGCAGGAACAATAGGGCCTTTGCCCTGCAAGGCAAAGGCAGCGTTCAGTGTTTCACACTGATCGCTGCCCTTTGCCTTTTCGGGCTCGGGCCCTAATTAAAGCTGCAAGCAGCGTCAAACGGGCCCTCGCTCCCCCACACCCCCGCTGTGGAGACGATCGGAATGTCTGAAGCACGCAATTGTGTTTGTCCCATCCGGCTCTGCACATGAACCAAATGTCATGTCTGTACGACAAACCAGTGATTTTATATGAAATTTTAAAATTTCGTAGGGGGCGCTATGGAGCTGTTTGAGTGCGCCACAGTGTTGAGGGATAGCCTGTCATCAAGCATATCAAGTTTTTTTCATATTAAACCATGTGCAGTCAAGTTATGAGCATTTCACACTTCATGGCCACAGACTCAAAATGTCCGTCCTGTCACGTTCACACCGTGTGATGCAGCCACAAGATTCTAATAAATTTTCATCCTGAATGGGTCCAGATGCCACACAGCCAATTTGGTGGAGATGGGATAAAAATCCTGGGAGGAGTTCGTTAAATTCCAATGTCTCTGCACCACATTGTGTAGGGGGCGCTATGGACCTATTTGGAATTTTTAAGTGTACAGATCTGTTTGTCCGGACAGACTATACATGTGTACCAAATTTCATGTTTGTAGGTTAAAGCAGTGATTTCATATGAGTATTTGAATATTTGTAGGGGGCGCTGTGGAGCCGTTTGACCACGCCACTTCCTGAATTGTATATCAAACATTAGTTTTTGAGATTTGTGAGGATTTGTGTGGATTTGGTGATATTAGGTGGATCCCTTCACTTCCAAAACTCATTTCATTCCATATGGCAAAATTGGTGACAATGGCCGCCATGCCACGCCCACACCGTGTGACATAGCCACGAGATTTTAATAACTTTTGATCCTGAAGGGGTCCAGATGCCACACAGCCAGTTTCATCAAGATGGGATAAAAATCCTGGGAGGAGTTCGTTAAATTCCAATGTCTCCACACGACCTTGTGTAGGGGGCGCCGTAGAGCCGATTGGAATTTCGACTGTGCAAATTTGTTGGTCTTGGGATACAATATGTATGTATCAATTTGCATGTTTGTAGGATAAAGCATTAATTTTATATGAGTATTTCAATATTTGTAGGGGGCGCTGTGCAGCCGTTTGACAACACCCATTCCTGAATTGTATATCAAACGTTAGTTCTTGAGTTTAATGAGGATTTGTGTGGATTTGGTGATATTATATGGATCCCTTCAACTCCAAAACCCATTTCGTTCCACATGGCGATTTTGTGCAAAATGGCCGCCATGCCACGCCCACACCGTGTAACGCAGCTACAAGATTTTAATAACTTTTCATCCTGGAGGGTTCTAGATGCCACACAGTGAATTTTGTGAAGTTTGGGATAAAAATCCTGGGAGGAGTTCGTTAAATTCCAACGTCTCCACACGACCTTGTCTAGGGGGCGCCGTAGAGCCGATTGGAATTTCGACTCTGCAAATCTGTTGATTTTGGGATACTATATATATGTACCAAATTTCATGTTTGTAGGATAAAGCAGTGATTTTATATGAGTATTTGAAATTTTGCAGGGGGCGCTGTGGAGCCGTTTGACCACGTCCATTCCTAATTTGTATATTAAACGTTAGTTTTTGAGACTAATGAGGATTTGTGTAGACTTGGTGATTTTTCGTGGATCCCTTCACCTCCAAAACTCATTTCGTTCAACATAGCAAATTCGCTGAAAATCGCCGCCAAGCCACGCCCGCACCGTGTGACGTAGCCACGAGATTTTAATAACTTTTCATCCTGGATGGGTCTAGATGCCACACAGTGAATTTTGTGAAGATCGGATAAAAATCCTATGAGGAGTTCGTTAAATTCCAATACCTGCGCACCACGTTTTCTAGGGGGCGCCGTGGAGCTTTTTTGAAATTTCAAAAGCAGGAATGTTTTTGTCTGGGGCTACTGTACCTGTGTACCAAATTTCATAGCTGTACGTGAAACTAGCCGTATTAACTCCATTAAAGCCCAATTTTCAAGGTGGCGCTATTGAGTCATTTTGCAATTCATATGTGTAATTCCCCCAAAATATCAAATTTTTCACCAGTCCTGATGTGTGTGCAAAATTTGGGGAGTTTTTGAGCATGTTTAGGGGGTCAAATTGGGGTTCAAAGTGGCGTAAGAAAAAGAAACCGCCAAACAAAGAAACAAACAGAGCAGGAACAATAGGGCCTTTGCCCTGCAAAGCAAAGGCAGCGTTCAGTGTTTCACACTGATCGCTGCCCTTTGCCTTTTCGGGCTCGGGCCCTAATAAAGAAAGAAAGAAACTGAGCAGGAACAATAGGGCCTTTGCCCTGCAAGGCAAAGGCAGCGTTCAGTGTTTCACACTGATCGCTGCCCTTTGCCTTTTCGGGCTCGGGCCCTAATTAAAGCTGCAAGCAGCGTCGGACGGGCCCTCGCTCCCCCCCCTGCAACGCCGCTGTGGAGACGATGGGAATGTCTAAAGCACGCACTCGTGTTCGTCTCATCCTGCTCTGCACATGTACCAAATTTCATGTCTGTACGACAAACCAGTGATTTTATATGAAATTTTAAAATTTTGTAGGGGGCGCTGTGGAGCTGTTTAAGTGCGCCACAGTGTTGAGGGATAGCCTGTCATCAAGCATATCAAGTTTCATTCATATTCGGCCATGTGCAGTCAAGTTATGAGCATTTCACACTTCATGGCCATACGCTCAAAATGGCCGCCCTGTCACGCCCACACCATGTGACAGAGGCAGAAGATTTTAATAACTTTTCATCCTGAAGGGGTCTAGATGCCACACAGCCAATTTGGTGGAGATGGGATAAAAATCCTGGGAGGAGTTCGTTAAATTCCAATGTCTCAGCACCACATTGTCTAGGGGGCGCTGTGGAGCCGATTGAAATTTCAAGTGTACAGATCTGTTTGTCTGGATAAACTATACATGTGTACCAAATTTCATGTTTGTAGGTCAAAGCAGTAGTTTTTTATGAGTATTTGAATATTTGTAGGGGGCGCTGTGGAGCCGTTCGAACACGCCATTTCCTGAATTGTATATCAAACATTAGTTTTTGAGATTTGTGAGGATTTGTGTGGATCTGGTGATATTAGGTGGATCCCTTCACCTCCAAAACTCATTTCATTCCATGTGGCAAAATTGGTGAAAATGGCTGCCATGCCACGCCCACACCGTGTGACATAGCCATGAGATTTTAATAACTTTTCATCCTGAAGGGGTCCAGATGACACACAGCGAATTTGGTGAAGACCGGATAAAAATCCTAGGAGGAGTTCGTTAAATTCCAATCCCTGCGCACCACGTTTTCTAGGGGGCGCCGTGGAGCTTTTTCAAAATTTCAAAAGCAGGAATGTTTTTGTCTAGGGCTACTGTACCTGTGTACCAAATTTTATAGCTGTACGTGAAACTAGCCGTATTAACTCCACTAAAGTCCAATTTTCAAGGTGGCGCTATTGAGTCATTTTGCCATTCATATGTGTAATTCCCCCAAAATATCAATTTTTTCACCAGTCCTGATGTGTGTGCAAAATTTGAGGAGTTTTTGAGCATGTTTAGGGGGTCAAATTGGGGTTCAATTTGGCGTAAGAAAAAGAAAGAAAGAAAGAAAGAAACTGAGCAGGAACAATAGGGCCTTTGCCCTGCAAGGCAAAGGCAGCGTTCAGTGTTTCACACTGATCGCTGCCCTTTGCCTTTTTCGGGCTCGGGCCCTAACTAGAGGAACAATAGGGTCCTACGCACTGTAGTGCTTCGGGCCCTAACTAGAGGAACAATAGGGTCCTACGCACTGTAGTGCTTCGGGCCCTAATAAACTGCCAAACCGCCAAAGAAACACTAGAAGAACAATAGCGTCCTACGCACTGTAGTGCTCGGGCCCTAATAAAGAAACCGCCAAACCGCCAAACCGCCAAAGAAACACTAGAAGAACAATAGGGTCCTACGCACTGTAGTGCTCGGGCCCTAATAAACCGCCATCCCAACCGCCAAACACTAGAGGAACAATAGGGTCCTACGCACTGTAGTGCTTCGGGCCCTAAAAAACGCATAGCATTCCAATAGGGTCCTATGCACTGTTGGTGCTCGGGCCCTAATAATAAAAACGAATACAAATCCAATAGGGTCCTACCCACCGTTGGTGCTCGGGCCCTAAATATCAAAAACAAAATCAAAGTTTCTGGGTTCATTTCAGTGTCTGACGATGACCAGTAATAATTATTTCTGAACGAGCTGGACAACTAGCTTGCTGCAACTTGCTAGGCTACAGGAGCGGCACAACGGCGTATTTATGCCTATGTGCTAAGGACGTCATGACGCAAGCAGGAAGTTCATCGTAGGCTAGATCATCTCATTTAACAAACGCTCATGCAGCCTTCTCATGCAGCCTACCCGTCCTTCAAAGGACCCAGCTTTCAAAGGAAGGTTTGTGTTACTTTTGTTTGTTAACTTCACCTTATTTCTGCCATGAGTATTTTGAGTTTCGTAAGTTTGCAGTGTTTTGTGTTATTTGCTTTTTGGGTGGTGTTCTTGATTTTGCCCTTGTGGTTAGATTTGAGTTTTAGTTAGTTTTTGCTGTTCACTAGTTGTTGTATTTGACTTGCCATAGCCTCTTTCTCCAGAGTTTAGTTCATACTCTATACTACATTCAGTTTTAGTCTGGTTTCTATGTTTTGTTTGTCCAGTCTTCGTGAGTAAGTTAAGTTCTTCTTAGATTCCCCTTGTGTTGTTAGTTTTGAGTTTTTGTGAGGTTTTGTTGTTTTTGCATCTTTCTTAGTTAGGTCTGGTTTTAGTTTAAGTCTGTACTCTGTATTTTCATTTCTTTGTTTAATTAAATCCTCAGTTTAACAATGAGTCCCTGTGTCTGCGCTTGGGTTCTCTGACCCCCCCCCCCCCAACTTATCTAATAGTCCTTTATGAAGCTTTCGGGATTTTCATTGAGGCACACACAAAGTGCTGTGTAGGCACATTCTCATTGTGTTTCAACAGTAAGGTTCTGTGGGGTGGGGGGGACAAACCTTCAGGATCTAAATATAATAAAAATACCATGTTCCCATTACCCATACAAGAAGAAGTACACTACCCAAAAAGAATCAGGGAACAAAACAATGACAGAGATTTATAGTGACATGCATACAATTGTGGTCAAAAGTTTACATGCACTTGTAAACAACATAATGTCATGACTCTCTTGAGTTTCCAGTTATTTCTACAACTCTGATTTTCTCTGATAGAGTGATTGGAACGGATACTTCTTTGTCACAAAAAACATTCATGAAGTTTGTTTTTTTTATGACTTTATTATGGGTTAACAGAAAAAGTGACCAAATCTGCTGCCTCAAAAATATACATACAGCAATGCTAATATTTGGTTACATGGTTAGCCATTCCATTACCACTTTTGATGTGTGTTTGGGGTCACTATCCTGTTGGAACACCCAACTGCACCCCAGACCCAACCTTGGGGCTGGTGATTTTAGGTTATCTTGAAGAATTTGAAGGTAATGCTCCTTCTTCATTATCTAATTTATTCTCTGTAAAGCACCAGTTCCATTGGCAGCAAAGCAGCCCCACAGCATAATACTACCACCACCGTGCTTGACGGTAGGCATGGTGTTCTTGGGGTTAAAGGCCTCACCTTTTCTCCTCCAAACATATTGCTGGGCATTGTGGCCAAACAGCTGGATTTTTGTTTCGTCTGACCACAGAACTTTCCTCCAGAAGGTCTTATCTTTGTCCATGTGATCAGCAGCAAACTTCAGTCAAGCCTTAAAGTGCCACTTTTGGAGCAAGGGTTTCCTTCCTGCACGGCAGCCTCTCAGTCCATGGCCATGCAAAATACACTTGACTGTGGACATTTTAGTCTTGATCTGTGGTTGGTTCTTCTTCACCTCCAATAAAAGTGCTTGCCTTTCCAGCTCAAAACTTTCTTTTGTTTGCCCTGCAGGATAATCAGAACAGTAACTTATCTCTGCTCTCCGTGGCTTCTTCACTTCATTGGGACCTTTGCCTGTTGTACCTCATTTTTCTTTGACAGCACTTATGCTCAATTCTGGGAACCCTATGTTCCGCAGTCTAGAGAGGTAGTTTGGCCTTTTTCTTCTTTAGGCTTATTTTCCATTCATAATGACCTGAGACTGACCTGTGTTCCTTTAAACAGGGATGTTTAAGGGAGCAGTTAGAGCCAGAGCCACATAATCAAAATCTTAATTAGCGGGATACATTTGGCATTTGATCATTTCTGATGCAAAACCCTTGAAGATCTCAGACTTGAGTTTGATGCACCTATAAAATATTGTCAAGGTTAGAAAAGTTTTTATTATTACACAAGTCAGAATTCTGTCTGTACTGATTTATATATATATATATATATATATATATATGTGTGTGTGTGTGTGTTGTCACTGCCTTGAAATGAGCAGGACTCAAATGGAAGAATGTGGTGACCCATACTTCTCAGCACCAATGAAGATTTTGCAATATCTGAATTAAATATGCCAGTTGTTGGGACGGTTTGTGGAGATGATTGTTGAACCTGACACTACAGGCTAAGAATTAAATAAGACGGAGGACCAGGAATTAAAGTATACAAATGTTAATATTTATTATTCACAGTGCACATCATAAAATCACCATCCTGTTCATCCAAAAGGGGTTCTAATTAGCTATAGCATTAATTCCTATTGCACTTGAGCCCGATAAACCAAGGGTGAAATCACTGCACGCTAAAACGCCACTGCAAATCAAAAAGCCCTGCAAACAGTTCACTCATGCTAATAACCATCACACAAAACAGGTATGGGTTTCAGTACCGCGAGGGATTAAGGTTGGATAATTCAATACCCAGGATCAAACGGGGAAGCAAATAAACCAACAAAACAATAAACAAAAATATAAGAAGTTAGTCCGCTCTCACACGATGCACCTCAGGTTTTCTCATTTACGGGCCCTGCAAGAAACAAATCATACCAACAAAACCAAAAAGGACAGCAGGAAACAGTTGTTGTAAAGCACAAACAATAAAAACACAATTAACTATTGAATTCAAGATTAACTTGTCACAAATAAAACATTTTTTAATAAACATCCCTTTAAAATGCATACCTGCTACGCCGCCATCTCACACAAAGCAGGAAATCAACCTCTTCATTAAAACTGTGTGGCTACACTGCAATATCAGAGGCGACCGTTACAAAAGCCCTTTAAAAACCATCTCGCAAACCTCATGTGCTTCTCTGGCTTCACGCCGACAATCGTCTGCACCTGGCACTCACCTAACTCGCTTTATTGCTGTCTGCCAATCAGAGGCAGACAGTGGAGAACCACCAGGTGCCACTGGTTACATGATGATTGACAGCAACCTGGTTACGTGGGCACCTTTCTGATGAAGCAGACTGATGAATGAACAGAATGTTTTTCCATAAATGTGAAACCAAGTGTGTGATAATTTGTTAATAATTTCTTTCAGTTCCAAGTCATGGACTATTTGGGTTTCCTCATTGGCTGCCAGCCATTTTCAGAATTCATACCCCCCTCACTGCCAGCCATTTTCAAGCATTTTGACTGATTTTTCAAGACCCACAGAATATTTAGTACTATGACCATGTAAAATCTGAAGCCAGATTCTGAAAGAGTAGATTTTCTACTTTCATCAGTAAAAAAAAGTTTGTTTCCAGCTTGTTTTGTTCTTCTGTAATCTGCAGTCGAATAGAGGCAAGTTTCACACAAAATGCCAGTTTCTGACCAAAAAGCTGAGAAAACAGGCTTTTAGTGAAAAGAAACGTGTCCAGCAGAACAGAGACTTTGAGGCTCATGTTTTCTGCTTTAGTGACACCTCAAACATCTGAACACTGGTTCCTTCTATCAAAGAATAAAAACAACACTGAGAAAGGGCTTTTGATGGCAAAATTATTATTATTTCACAAATGTATAACAATGTACAATGACAATTTTTACATCAGACAAACATGTATGAACTTATTTCCAGGTATGTGTATATGGATGTGAATCTGGTGGGGTTGGGGTCTTCCTCAAGACCTCTGCTGGATGGACGATCTGTAAATTATAGAAATACATACAATTACCATAAAAATACACGTGTTTGCTGCAGTGTGATGTGGAGAAAGATGCTTTTTTTTTTACCTTCCTTCTTAGCACTGCCAACAGGAGTGGGATCTCTGCTGGATGCATGATCTGTAAATTGAACATTGCTTCACGTCAGCACTGAATACAGATTTTACAGTAGTCTATATGATGTAGTGGAACTAAATGGGGTTCATCTGGCGTGGACTGAAGGAGGGGGCAGGGGGATCGCTTTGAGGTCGGGATCACGTTGATGTCGGACCGATTATCTGTCAAACCACACTCAAAACAATAGCAATCAAAGTTAGCTAGCTAGCTAGCTAGCAGGTTAGCAAATCAAATGGATCTTTATTTATAAAGCAGGTTAGTTCTTACCTCCTTCATGTCTTCTGGAGAATCTGGAACGAGGCTCTGCTGCTCCGGTTGACCCAGACGGCAGCCGATCATCTGGAGAATCTGGATCAGGTTCTGAATTCATCCGACCCAGATTCATCTGAGCTGGGCTGTGGAGAAATGCGGCGTCGTGAAACGTGCCGACTGTCACCGCTTGGCCTGGGTTTATGATCGTCTTCTCTCACGATCGCGACTCTCAATAGTCAGCTTAGTGCCACACATGCTCTGCTTCAGTCTGAGCTGCCTGAATTTAACCGTCTTCTCTCGTTGCGCCATTTTCTCCCTCATAAACTCTCGACCTCTTCTTGGCTACATGCCATTATCGCGGCTCATCTCTCATCATGATCGTTGCACTGCTGCCACCTACAGGGCTCCAGATGGTCACTACACAACAGTACAAGTCTGAAATTTATAGGAGAGCTGCGCCAGAATGTCCCCTACCGCCCATAGACATATATACGTAGACGCCGCGTTGACTGCCGCTGCCTATTGGAGCCGACGTGCCTACGCGGCGGCCATCTTGGTACAGTGCCACTCGCCCCTACAGTGCATTACGTCTATAGAGGAATGACATGTCTGCACTATAAAAGTGATTATAAATCGATGAGTTGTCAACATATATTGTTTGTTACAAACGTCAGACATGGTGGACGGACAGGCAGACATAGATAGAACAAAATCAAGCCAGAAAACGTTCAGGTCTTTATTCAGAGAATTGCTTGTAGGTATATATTGTATTTGATTATTATTATTGCTATTATAAGTATATTATTAGATCACTGATATTATAATGTTGCTATTATCATGATCATTTTATTATTAGATCACTATTATTATAATTAATATTGTTATTTTAATGATCATTTTGCTATTATCACCATTATAATTATTATTTCTACTATCATAATCATGTTAATATTATCAATTTTATTATAATTCTTATTTCTATTATTATTGTCATTTTGTTATTATATCACTATTATCATAATTAATATTGTTATTATCTTTTACATTTTATTATTATACTATAATTAATACTATTAGCATTTTATTCGTATCACTTTAACTGTTATTAATATTTCTATTATTATCATCATTAAATATCACTATTATTATAATCAGTGATGTTATTTTCATGATCATTTTGTTATTATCACCATTATAATTATTATTGCTACTATCATTGAATTGAATTGAATTGAATGCTTTATCATAATCATGTTATTATTATCAATATTATTATAATTCTTATTGCTATTATCTTTGTCATTCTATTATTATACTATAATTAATACTATTAATTATGATTAATATTTCTATTATTGTCATCATTTAATTATCACTATTATTATAACTAGTATGGCTATTATCATTATCATTTTATTATTATCACTATTATTGTGATTATTATTGCTATTATCATTTTATTATTTGAGTTGGGGGATTTAATTGCACTTGTTTTTTTTTATGGCCATGGCACCCAGCATCAGTGTCCCCCATCCATATTTAGTCTGGTCTTCCTTGCATCTTCTTCCCATCAACCGAAGTCAGACACCTTTGTAAAAATTCTAAAAAAGAGTAATTTAACCACTTTAACCCTTATAGAAGAAACTAAAGAGAGAAAATAGCATATCTGAAAGCACAACATGTTTCCGAATGCGTTATATGATGTGATGATTGATGTGAGCTTTTAGATTGGTCATTTTCACTGTCACAAACATACTTTGCAGGACTAACGTGGTCAATGTATTTAACAATTATGCAACATGAAGAATACCGTTGCAGTGTTTGGGGATGAGGAAGATGTTGAAACTCTCTCCTTCACATTAAGGTTAGATACACAATACATGTACGTATTAAATGCATCCAATATCTATCATTAATCTTTTAACTGGTCAATCACTGCAGTCTAAGGTCTGTTTTTTCCAGACCAGGGACAGTTTATAGATGGAATAACATTGCATTTTAATCAAAATAAGGTCTCAAGTTAGTTCTTTCACTAGTGAGCAGCTGTGCAATACGTGGGATAACGTAAAGTGAGCTGGTTATATTATGGGAGTGGAGAGATTCAGTCCGTCCTGTCGGGGTTTATTTCACTATTTAACAACTTGCTCACTTAGTATTACTTCTTACGTCCACCTTACCTGTGAAAAGTGATTCCACGGGATCTGGTTTGTGTGTTCTGCTCATTTGAACACCCATAAGTGACACAAAAGTCCGGCATCTTTTCCAGTTAGTCAGAAGATTGTCTGCTGACAACATTTAGAATTTGTATTTGGGTAGTAAAACCGGCATTTCTAAAACATCCAAGCATCCTGTGTCAAAGCTACATGTGTGCCGTTTGTAACAAATCAAACCGTTTGGAAATCGGTCAAAAATTCAGTGAATAATTCTATTTTAATATTGTGGAGTACCTCTTACCTCCATAGACGCACATGCACTGCGCCCTCTGCTAGCCCTGTACCAAGATGGCGGAGCTTTAGGCACGTCCCACCACAGGCAATGCGGCGTCTACGTATATATGTCTATGCTACCGCCTCCCGTTGAAAAACAGCTTTGACGTAAAAAGACGTCAATGGCAGCAGGCGGTTGGATTTGAAATGATGCAAAAACACGTCAATGGCAGTCAATGAGTTAAGAATTCCAATATTTGTAGTAGTATTTTTTTTATATTAGCAAATAACAGAACTTTTAAATTCTTAAAAGTTAACAAATTATTTGTCACAAAAGTTTATACACTGTAAGCAAAGCAGAGACTGGAATTTGCTGCACCCGGACTATAATGACATAAAATATTATTTATTGTACACCAGGTAAACAAACAAACAAAAAAAGCATCTTAAGTGTGAAAATGTTTACTTAGGTAAATAAGGTACTTTTACTAAAGGGATTCATGCATTCAAAAATATTACCTAGTGCAGTCAGGAAATGTCAGCATTTAGAAGTTATTTTGATTAAAAAGATTATGCATGCAAAAGTCCAGACTTTTGCACAAAGGATGTTACATCCACACATACAAGAAGGAATGCTACCCCAGGTCCTTTGTTCCTTCTGCAGTTTGAATGTTAAACATATCCACGATGTTGCAATAACATATTTTAACACTATTTATTTCTTTTCACAGCCTTTCAAGTGCAACAATCTGCATGTAACAGTTTTTTTTACTCTTTATAGCTCTTGTAGTATTGCATTTTTACACTGTTGCTCTTCCAGTACAATATAATCTATTAACATGTAGTGTTTTATACTATAGCTCTTCCAGCAACACTACATTTTAACACTGTTTTTCATCCTATAGCTCCTCAAGTGCAACTGTTTTTAACACTGTATTTTTAAGGTCAACAACATTGCTTAACACTGTTTTCCCCCAACAGTTGTGCATCTAGCTGATGTAATATGTATATTTTACTAGTGAGGGCTCAATAAAGTTATTTCTTAGTATTTGAACTGCACACGTAACTCATAGTCCAATCCTACTTGTAGTCTAAAAACCAAACCGAACTAAATAGAAAAATAGTCAGAAATAAACAAAAACACAAACCTAATCAGATATAAAGGTGTTGAGGGCACCCAAACCTCCATCCCATTTAACAAAAAAAGATCTTGTCCAGAACTGACATCTCGACATTTAGGGCAGCCTGGGGACTTAATAATCCAGCCACGACCCACTAGGCTCCTGCTACAGGGTATCACAATGATGTGGCCGAGAGATTAATTCAAAAAGTGGGTTATTCCGCTGCTGGAACAGCTCTAACACGTTTCACTTTTATTTTGACGGTTTAACTTTACTTCCGGGGCAACCTCTCATTGTTTCATTTGTAGTTTATACTTAATGAGGTAAAACTGAATAACAGAAATTAGACTAAACAAAAAACGAGCCGTATCTTGACTTTTGCCTTGCTTGATTTTTCATTATATTAATGGACAGTGAAAAACGACAAAGAGTCCATTTTTTCGTTTTTTGAAAAATGACTTATTTTTGAATATATTTTGTATAGGAGTTTCTTGTCAATAAAGCTATTGAAAGAAGAAAAAATGAAGTGGAACCACAGCATAACTGTCGAAAACATAACCGGACAGTTTTTACCGACGCTCACAAGCAGCCTCCATGACAGGTTGACAACAATACTGAAGTAAGTATCTTTTTTCTCTTTATGTACGCTGTGTCACGTCGTTGCACCGACTCACGGATTTTCTTATCATGAAAGGTAGTTTATAATGTTCAACCAGCCCCCAGAACGCCAGTAGGACTGTGGCCTGTGAGAAAGAGCAAAGCCGAAAACCGTTCACTGAAATGAGAGGAGCAAACCGGGCTACTGCCGCTGTCAACTGTAAAACATATTTCTTTTGCAAAATTACCAAAATTCAGGTTTGGATTGCCTTTGAGGGGAGTAATGTATCAACGCAGTGCACCAAATGTACCAAATGTAAAAATTTTCGGTCTTTTACTAGATATGCGTGGTAATTGGTGATATGGGTAAATAACTACTGCCATAGTAAGTTTGAATAGGCTTAACGTAATGCATGATGCTTTTAATTCCGGATTTGGCCATGTAAATTAAAACGATGCAGTTAAAATTTGTATACGCTTAAAATGAATTTTTTGCATTACTGCTTATCCATTTTTTTTAGGTTAACACACAAAAAGAAAGTGTTAATTCAGCATCCAGGGCGATACATATGCACCAGAGGAGAGCAGCAGAAATCCCAACTGGTCAAGTTAACAAACTTATTCAGTTAAAGTGCAGTTAAACAGGGTGCTGAGTAACAAAGGGAATTATGTGCAGTACAAGATAGTGCAGGTGAATTGGGATTAAGCTGTGAGCTTGTGCGACTAGCTAAGTTTCTTTTCTATTTTTACTGCCAATCATTTTACCCTACCTTCCCCTTATTCCAGTATTGAGAAGGTAATGTCTGTGTTGTGGCACATGCTAGTCCTATGTAAATCCAAAGCCACTTAACTTTTTTCTTATTTTCTTTCATTGTTATCGCCCATGAATATTAGAAAATTTGCATGCCGCTAATGTAAACCTAACAGAGAACGCCCCTCTTTGTTCCGGTGTGACACTGCCTGTGTGCACAAAACTAGCTTCACAGAGAAATAGTTCTTCCAGTTTGGTGTGGAGGATCTTGGCTGCCCTGACCCCGAATCAGTCAGCTTAATGTTTCTTTAAACAGTTTAAAAGACAGACTCCTAACAGACAGCCCCTTGTATTCTCAGAATTAAAAATGTGTTTGAGAGGAAAAAAGAACAACATGATGTTATCCACTAAGAGTTTTTTGTTTGTTTTACAGCACAACTTCCATAACTTTTAAAACAAATTCAAGCTTTTGCTCAGCGTGACCCAAAATGACAAATTGGACTGGGTCCTTCAAAAAGTCATAATTATGTTAGGAGTCACAACAAAGTAGCATCCTGGTAAAATGGATGTTACAAAATGTCCACATGCCCTTGTATAAGGATCTATTGTATAAGGATCTTCTCGGAATATGTCTTGTAGTTGATGTTGGCCTCTCTGTCCATGATGATGTCACATGGCTTCAAGAGCAGTAAGCAGGACTTCACTTTTGGACCATGGAAAGTGACTGCTGCCAAAAACCACATCATGAAATCCAAAGACATTGAACGGTAAGAAGTTTCTCTTACTCACAGTTGATGATTATTTTTTTCTAATTTTTACTTGTTAAACTCTGTTGCCCTCCTCAGTGGATCAGGTTGTAGCCAGGCTACTGTGGCCATTTGATGCAATTCACATAGACAGTGCTGTGCAAAAGTGTTTGCCCAGAATTTAATGGAAATCTTCTATTTTTTGCTTATTTCTCACACATAAATGTTCCATATCATCAAACTAATATTTATTTTTGTTGAATGTTATACAGAGATAACCTAAAAAACACAACTTTTTAAAATTGTGGTTTATTTTAGATTTTATTGAAACCCAGTTAAATGTTTGGTACAGCTTATGATCAGTCTTTTACATCGCCATTGAGGACCTTTGGCTCACTCTTCTCTGCAGAAAAGTTTTAATTTGGCCACGTTATATGGTCTATAAGCATGAATTGCATGTTTAAGGTCTTGCCACAGCATCTCAGTTGGATTCAAGTCCAGACTTATACTCGGCACAACAAAACTTTTGAGGTGGACTTGCTTGTGTGCTTTGGGTCATTGTCATGCTGCAATAACCAATTTGTGCTTCAGCTTTAGGTCATGAACTGATGGGTGGATATTCTCCAAGAGGATTTTCTGATAGAGAGCAGAATTCATGGCTCCATCAGTTATGACATGTCCATCTGACTTTGACCTTTGACTCATCAGGCCACAGGATGTTATCCCAAAAGTCTTGGGGCTTATCCAAATATTTTTTTTGCAAATGCCAGACAAACCTTTGTGTTCTTTTTGGTCAGTAGTGGTTTTTACTTTGCAACTCTCCCACTTGCCCAGAGTCTTCTTATTGTGGAATCATGTAGACGGACCCTTACAGGTCTGCAGGTCATTTGGCCGTTTTTGACTACTTTTGATTTTATCTTTATATTTCACCCTAGAAACTGTTTATCTGGCTCTGCTTGGTGTCTTTTTTTCACCACAACCTCACCTATGTGACTGTACAGTTATTTATTCATTTTTTATATAAAGTATGAACACACTGTACCTAAAGTTCCAGAAAAAATACAAAATACAAGTAGGAAAAAGTTAGATTTTTCACTGTGGATACCAAAAAAATGTGTTATGGACCATTTTTCTAACTTAGAATGCTAATATAAATAGTAAACTTCAAAAATCAATGTAAAAATTTAGCAAACAGCACAGTTTTATACACTGTTTGCATAAAAATAAAATTCCCAGGCACTTTTGTACAATGTTTTACAGCTATTTACAGGTGTCACAATAAGACTGTACAGGAATTATTTATTCCACTCCAAAAATCAGTGGAGTGGCTCAAATAATCAGTGGACTTTGGCCTGCAGGGTCTCAGAGGCCAAAGTCCTCAATCCCCCCTTTCAGTCCCCCACGGCACAGAGTGGGGGGAGCTTAGTCCTATCTCTTGTATTGAAGAGGAGTTACTGCGCATGTACAACTTTTAACGAGAGTCTATGGGCAAAGATTTTTGCGCCCCAAGGTGGAAATACGTCACCAATCGGACAACACGGATGAACGAAACAACTTTACTCATAGTCATTGTCTACATAATATTTGTTTTCCTCATCTTAAAATTGATATACATTTATTTTGAAATATTTGTATTTTATTATTTCATTTTTATTATTATTTTTATGTCTTATTTAAGCTAAAGTCGTGAGTGATGAATGGTGGGGCGGCGCCCTTTATTGGCCAGCCGCCACTGTTCAGAGTACAAAAAAGTAAGAATGTGTGAGGGAGTACAGCAATAAAACTGAGTAAAGTACAGCCACAGAGCATCTGTTATAACATCTCAATGAGCTGCAAATGTTTCTGTTGTACATCTATACATGTATATGACTGTGGTTGCTGAAGGTTTGACACTTGATGAAGAATTGGTGAAGCTGAATTTGCAGAACTGTAATACAGAACTGGCATTTTTGTTGCTGTTTACCGTTTGACTTTCCAGGTTAGCAGAGGAGATGAACATGCCCTCTCTTCCAGAGATGATGTTTGGGGACAATGTCCTGCGCATCCAGCACACAGATGGCTATGGCATTGAATTCAATGCTATTGATGCCCTTAAGAGAGTCAATAACATGGAGGATGCTGTTAAGGTGGCCTGTGCTCAAGAATGGCAGGAGAGCAGGTAAGATGATCATTACAATGTGTTACCACACTTGAGCATTGTTGTGTTAACTTTTGTCAAAACTTTAAAACAGGTGTGGCTAACAATGTAGATACTGCTTTTTGTGTGTGTGTGTGTGCTGTGTGTGTGCGCACGTGTGTGTGTGTGTGCGCGCGCGCGCGTGTGTCGTGTGTGTGTGATGATCTTTTTCCAGAGCTGATACTGAGCACTCCAAAGAAGTTCTGAGACCTTATGACTGGACATACACCACAGACTACAGAGGCACCTTGATAGGAGACAGTATGCAGATAAAGGTGGGTTATTTTCAGTGATGGAATGGAAGACACTATCAACACCTTTTCTAAGTGTACTGTCATAAGTCATAAGAAGAGGGATGTCCTGTGTTTCATTTCTGCCTGTTCATGTCAAGGTGACTGAGACAACAGAACGTATTAACATGGAGAAGTTGAAGGCTCGGGAACACATAATGTTCTTCGATGAAGTACTGCTGTTTGAAGATGAGCTGCATGACCATGGAGTCTCGATGATCAGCGTCAAAATTGTGAGTGCTGTCTTCCTGTCGAACTGGTAGTATTGTTCCAAATGAAGACCAGATTTATAACTGAAGAGAAAGACCTTTTTTGGCCACAGTATCTAATTTATTGATGCAACAAATTATTTTACAAACACCATTTGTTAAGGGAAGTTTCAGCAAAAGCCCAGTCATCTAGCAGGAACCATGTTCACACAGTTACACATATTTATACTTTGAAGCTTTCCATAATGCAGTCATGATGCAGTTAATACCTCTATTGCATTCTGGGAGTGGGCGAGAGCTCAGCAGGCAAAATTCAGTGGTGGGATCTGTTTAAGTTCACAAAGCGCAGAGAAAAGAACTGATAATTTAGTGATCCTAACAGATTTGAAAACTTGGTACATGCAAAATGCACATTGTATGATGACATAATACTGCATTCAGACAGTCCGTCTCCAAAGGTTCTGAGAGAGTAATGTGCTGTACTTTTTGATTATACAGAGGGTGATGCCCACCAGTTTCTTCTTGTTGCTTCGTTTCTTCCTGCGAGTGGATGGAGTGCTGATTAGAATAAATGACACTCGACTGTATTATGAGGCAAGTTGGTTTACATCAGTGATGGAATTTAAATGTGGTAAAGGTTAATCCCCATGTTATGAGGGTTACTTTAGTAATGTATTTCACAACTAATTACAGAATACATGTCCTTAAATCTAATTTGTAACATATTTTGCTAGATTACTCAGAGAATTTTCAGTACTTTAATTTACCTTTACATTGCCTCAAACTATTCTTGCATGTAATAGTGTAAATACATGTAGTGTTAACAAAGGCCTGGACCATAGTTTAATGTCTAATTTTAGGATAGTTTATGGTACTAGTGATGGACACTTAATCAATAGCAATAAAAAAGGGTGATAAAGTGCTTGATAGTCCAACTTAAATGCTTTACATTTAAACTGCCATGAAAATCATAATGGAAGCACAAAGAGTGCTCCCTCTCTGGCTCATAAACAATCTGTTATACCTTGACAATAGAGCCCCTTCAACCTCCATCAGTCTCCTAAGGTGCACTAGTCCATGGGCCTCTGCTGGGCCTCTCGTCACCCCTGTCTGTGCTAGCTGTCTGCGCTAGCAGACCTTCCATGGTGGAGAGTACAACTGGCAGAGACTGGCATTTTCCCTTACAAGATTGGCTTCAGTGCCTAAAAAAACACCCATGACCCTGTGTCCCCCACCACCCCACCTCAGAGCACTCTCTGTGGCATGCTGAGAGAGCTGACACACTTTTAATGTCAGGATGTGCACAGAGACTGGTGCATGATGCCTGTCCAGTGATACTGGGTCCAGTCTAGCCACTTAAAACCTCAACCTTCCTGCAGTGCAGCAGCTTTGCCCTGGTTGTCCACTGTGTGCCTTAGTTTCTTTATTTCATTTGTATGAAGGTGAGATCATTCCTTTATTTTTAATATTTTTATGTGTCCATTTTTAATACGTGTTTTTTTATTGTTGTGTTGAAATTAAAATTATTACCTGTGTACAGCTGAATAAACAGGCAAAGTAGTTACATTCAAAGAAACCCCTTTATCTTCTGGCATTTATTAAAAACAGATCATTTAAAAATTACCTGTGATAGACTTCTTGGCTATATTACACTGCCTTATGTTCAATACCTAAAGAAGACTAAACCCAAAATTCACTCTTAATATACAGTTGCAAACAAAAGCTTGCATACACTTATAACAGCTGTGTCTATCATGGCAGTGTGGAGTCCCAAATGCATCCTATGAATCAGAATTTTCTATTTTGGAGTCATTAAAACCCATGCTTCTTTGTCACAGCAAACAGGTATGCATTTTGGTTCCTTCATGGATTTAATTTAGGTCTTTTGGAAATATGAAAACATCTGCTGGGTCAAAAATATACATGCAACAATGCTAATATTTGGTTAAATGTCCCTTGGCCATTTTCACTTCAGCTAAGCACTATTGGTAGCTGCAAGCTTCTAGCAAGTTTCTGGTTTTTCTTTGAACACTCCTTTAGACAGAATTAGTGTTTGTTTCTTCATTACAGTCCACAGGTTCTTGATGGGGTTTAAATCTTTAAGGTTTTTGCGGAGGCCTATCTGAAACCTAAATTCAAGCCAGATTTAACCATTTCTTTTCCTCTTTTGAAGTGTGTTTGGTGTCATTGTCTTGCTGGAACACAATTCAAGACCCAGTTTTCTGGCTGGATGATTTTAGATTTTCCTGAAGAATGTGGAGGTTGCCCGACAGGATAGCTCGCTGAGTTAGGCGTTACCATGTAGGCACAGGTCTCCAGCAACGGTCGTGAGTTCGAAACCCTTTGCTGCATGTCTCTCTCCTTTCTACCCCCTTTCACCCTGTCTGTCCTCTATCGTTAAAATGGAAATGGCAAATGTGCTTACTGCTCATGTGCCAACAAAACAATAGGGCTCGAAACTGATGCTTGTTTTGAGAATGACTGTATGAGGAGATTCACCTTTATCCACTTTAGTTATTCATCGTTAACAGAGTTGTTAGTGAAGTAGTTACTGTCAGACCTGTAGGTGCTTTGATTTGCACATGGATTCTTTCGAAGGTGCCCAAACACACTGGAAAGTTATAAACTCTCCACAAATCTTGTGTTATGTCCATCCACTGTACTTCGGATAAGAAGGCAACAAACTCCAACAGCAGGCTATTCCATAGCGCTTGGCTTAACTTGCCTTTCAGAAGTATCCACAGAAGCCCCAAGTGTTTTTCTTTGTTTGATGGGAGGCAATACAATCATCTGCATAGCACCCTATATACCTTATGGCATGTGTATTGCAGTATGAATTGAACTGTGTCCAGGTCCACTGTTTAAAATCTACAGTGGGCAGCATACAGGGATTTGCAGAAATCATGAATCAGCCTTTACTCCTTAACACTGGTAAATCCACAGTGACTGTGGTAAAGGCTCCAACGAGTAATGAAAGATGATTCTGCTTTTGATCCCAGGCCGGAAAGGATTACATGCTTCGAGAGTTCAGCACAAGGGAAAGCAAAATAGCAGAACTGAAGGTGAGCTATGACACATGACATCACAAGCTACTAGCCACAGGTACAGAGCAGCAGTCTGCAGAGTAATGACAGTTCCCAACGTTTTTATTCACTGTTGAGCTGCTGACATGTTATGTGCTTACAAAACTGCAGTATTATGCTTATGTCCACTGGGTAAGAAAATGAAGCGTTTACTTTTAGATATATTTTTTTGGTCTTCTGTTTTTGAAACGGTCTTAGTAAAGTATTTCATTGCAATTGGAAGGACACATCAGAAACTGTGGCTGCACATCAATACCTGCTACTATTTACTAGCCATTATAGTGTAGTTAGTATTTTTTCACTTTGTGAGTCTGTGTCTTTGTGTGTGTGTGCATGTGTGTCATCGTGGCGAAATGTGGTAGAGAAGAAGAATACTGTACCAGGAATTGCCACAAAGGCATTTTTGAGTATTTCAGCAGGAGATGACATACACTGGTCAGCCACAACATTAGAACCATTGATGGGTGAAGCAAATAACATTGATCATCTTATTACAATGCAATGTTCTGCTAGGAAACCTTGGTTTCTGGCATTCATATGAATGTTACTTTGACACGTTTAACCTACCTATACAGAAGAACAAGCACCAAGGCTATGACTAAGCCTCCAAACTATGCATATCCAAATGCAATAGAGCATCTGCAGGATCCCCAGAACAGTCTTGTTCTACAGGGGCCTCACCCCACAATACACAAGACCTAAAGGATTTGCCAACATTCTGGTGCCAGATACCACAGGACTAGGGATGGGTATGAAAACTCAGTATTAAACAGGCCCCAGGGCTAAATTATTAAATGCCAGAGGATCAATAGGCTCTGGTACATAAGTGTTGCCTTGCATATTTTCCCCACTAACTCTAATTCATCTAAGTAAGAAGCATTTTCAACATTCCCAATCAAGAAGAGAGTTCTCTCTCGCTCTCTGTCGGATCCTGTGTGTGATGGATGGGGACAGTTTTTTATATTTAAATACCCTGTTTTCCTAAGTAAAACTATGCATATCGCACAGTTAAAATACTGCCATAAACAAAGTCTTGCATTCCTTTTTTCCTTACTAAAGTGAAGAGGAACTTTAAATTAAAGAAAGCTAAACAAAAGCAATTTAATTTTGGGCTTAATTTGTTGTGGGTTTACATCCTAATAATAAAAGAGTACCAGTAGAAGTACTGTTAAAGTAACATATCAAAAAGCAGTATAGATAAGAGTAGTAGTACCACTAACTTCTTAAAGATACCTATCCCTGCACAGGACAGCACCAGAAGGCCTGTATACATAATCGGAGCTCTTTAGGCAGCACAAAGGGGACCTACACAATATTAGGCAGGTGGTTTTAATGTAGTAGCTGAGCCGTGTGTGTTTGTCTGCGGACAGATTTTGTCAACACAATAGCATCACAATGTCCTGTCCAAGGTGGACCCTATTGTTCACCCTTTGTCAGCCAAGATAGGCTCCAGTCTCTAGCTGCCCTGTACAGGATAAAATGGGTATGATGCTTGACGACATAACCATGCAAGATTCAGTCACAAAACTTCATATGTGTATAGTTGACATAAAAATCAAGGTGAAATTTATAGCTGTATTAGTGCATCTAAAACAATTAGAGTATTGTGAAAAAGATTATCTTTTTTGGAATTCTATACAAAAGTTAAACTTTTGAACATATTCATTTCATGTAAAGTGAAACATTTCAAGCCTTTTATGTTTTAGTTTTGATGATTATGGTAGATGAGTCATGAAAATCTGAAATCCTGTATCTCAAATTATTAGAATAGTTATTCAGATCAATCAAAAAGAGGATTTCCAATGTAAAAATGTCCAACTTTTAAAAAGTGTGCTAGTGATTGACTTTATAGTCGTGTCATCAGTCCTTCTTCCGTATGTCTTGGACACGGATAAAGAGAGAAGCACAGCTATCAACTGATCACCACCTGGTAGTGAGTTGGATATGATGGCGGGGAAGGCTTCTGGACAGATGTGATAAACTCAAATGTGTAGTGAGGATGAATTGGTATCTTCTGGCAGAGGCCACTGTCCGTGGATTTTTAAAAACCCACCTCAGGAAGAGTTTCTCCTGCATCGTGGAAGAGGTTGGAGACATGGAATCTGAGTGGGCAATATTCAAAGCTGCCATTGCAGAAGCGACTGTCAGTAGCTGCGGCCCAAAGGTCACTGGTGCCTGTCAAGGTGGCAACCTGAAAACCTGCTGGTGGACACTGAAGGCTGAAGGAGAAGACTTTTTGGGCCTGGTTGGCTCGGGGTCTCCTAAAGCAGCAGTCAGGTACCAGTCGGCCAAAAGGCTGCTGCGTCTGCGGCAGTTATGGAAGCTAAAACTAGGGTGTGGGAGGAGTTCAGAGAGACTATGGACAAGGATTTTCGATTGGCCTCAAGGAGTTTCTGGTAAATTATTTGATGCCTCAGGAAGGGGAGGCGGGACTTGGCCCCAGCTGTGGGGGGACAACTGCTGGACCGGACTGGGGATATTGTCAAGTGGTTGAAAAAGCTCTCTGAGAAACTCCCTGACCTGGTTAACACGTCCCCTGCTGAAGAGGCAGAGCCTGAAGACTCGGGGGAATCTCGCCCATATCTGTGGTAGGGGTTGCTGAGGTAGTCAAGGAAGTCCTCGGTGGCAAAGCGCCAGGTGTGTGTGAGATTCACCCCGAGATGCTGAAGGCTCTGGACATTGTATGACTGTCTTAGCTGACATGTCTCTTCAATGTTGTGTTAGGGTATGGTGCCTATGGAGTAGCAGTCCGGGGTTTTAGAAAGGGGGACCGGAGGGTGTCCTCCAATTACTGGCGTGTCACGCTTCTCAGGCTCCCTGGGAAAGTTTACTCTAGGGTGCTTGGATTCCTTGGATTCCTACCTTGGATTCAGGAGGAGCAATGCGGATTCTGTCCTGGCCATGGAACGGTGGACCAGCTATTTAACTTTGCAGAGCTGCTGGGGGGGTCATGGGAGTTCGACCAGCCAGTCCACATTTGTTTTTGTGGATTTGAAAAAGGCGTATTGCTATGGGAGTATGGGGTACCGGACTTGTTGTTACAAGCTATTCAGTCACTATACAAGCCAAGTGAGAGCTGTGTTTGCATTCTCGGCACAAAGTCAAATCGTTTCTGGTGGGTGTTGGACTCCACCAGCGCTGCTCTTTGTCTCCGATCCTGTCTGTGGGTCATGGACAGGATCTCAAGGTGCAGCCGGGGGGCGGAGGGTATCTGGTTCGGGGACCTCAGGATCGTGTCTCTGTTTATGCAGATGAAGTGGTCATCAGACCGGGACCTTTACCATGCACTGGAGCAGTTTGCAACAATTTGAGTGTGAAGCAGCTGGGATGCAGGTCAGGATTTCCAAGTCTGAGGCCATGGTTCTCTGCCGGAAACCGGTGGATTGTTCCCTCCAAGTTAGGAGGGAGTTGCTTTCCAGAGTGAAGGAGTTTAAGTATCTCAGGGTCTTGTTCACGAGTCATGGGAAAATGGAGCATGAGATAGACGGGCAGCTTGGTGCAGCATCAGCAGTAATGCGGGCATTGTACCAGACTATTGTGATGAAGAGGGAGCTGAGCTGGAGGGCGAAACTCTCGATTTCAAGTCCATCTATGTTCCGTCCCTCATCTGTGGTCATGAGCTCTGGGTAGTGGCCAAAAGAACGAGATTTGGGGTACAAGCATCTAAAATGAGTTTTTTCCGTAGGGTGGCTGGGCTCAGCAAACAGCCAGCCTTTTCAGCAATTACCTCCTTCCCTGTGGAGGGTGCTGATGATTGATGTCGGTGTTTTCTGGACAACTTTCAAGTCAGTGATTGTAGTTGCGTGTACTGAACTAAACTGAGAGATATGCAATATTTGTACTGTTTGCATAGTAATTTACTCAAACTCTAAATTAAATGTTTTAATATTTTGTGATGATTTTAAAATATTTTGAGCTGTAGTCCATAATTATAAAGTTAAATAGAAAAAAGGCTGAAACACTTTACTTCACGTGAGTATGAGCAATGAGTGTAGTATGCACTAAATGTTCACTTTCTTAAATAAATAATAGAAATGTTAAACTTTTTCATTCTAATTGTTTAAGATGCACTAGTATGTGGTCCGACCAATGGATATTGAGTACTTGTTACAATTTAGTAATGACTACTAAATGCTCATGGGGGTGGTATGGGAAGGACATTTGGATCAGCCATTTAGGTCTGATCTCATCACAAGACGGCCTCAAGTGAAGTTAAAAAAATATTTTATGACCATTTTGTCTTTTTTTTCTTATTCTTTTCTTTATGGTATCATATGGTATCATTTATGTTTTACTTCATGTCATGCTGTAGCTGTCTTTTTTCAATTTTTTTTTTAAAAAGAAGAAAACTAGAAAACACAAATGTACCAATGATATAGATGTTGCATAAAAAATGAATATCACTATATATTTATATGAAAACTGCCATTTTGTTTAGTTACATAAATTGTATTTATAAATTAACCCTGTACATATATATATATACATATATGTGTGTGTGTGTGTGTATGTGTGTGTGTGTGTAAAGCCTTTGTTTCCAGAATGTCAATTTAAACCCCAAACAATTAAGATTTTGAAGTTTCCTGTGATATGCTGTATTAATTGTGATTTTTATACAGATGTTACTGTTTTCTTCAGAATGTTCCTGCTGCACTGTACACTGATCCTAATGACATCGCCCAGCACCTGGCGCTGAAGCTGACTGAGTGTGAGAAGCTGGAACTTCCTATAATGTCAGATCAGGCAGCTGTTACTGAAGGCGTTCAGTGACCAGTATACTATGAGGTCCACATTAATGTGTTGCATGATGACAAACAGAAATACTAGTCTTACACCACATCCTTAATCTTACAGTAACATACAAAACATTTGCTACTCCTTCAAATATCTGTACAGGAATAGTTTTTATATGTGACCACTGTGATGACGTGCTAAGAACTCTGCAGCCTGACTTTTGACAGGTTCAGTGTTTTCACAGTTCTGTTAGAAAACACTGTAATATAATAGAAAGTTTAACCTCTGTTAAATACTAATCTAATTCTGGCTTTGTTCATATTTGACCTGATTTTGTTTTATGAAACTTGACAGATTGGTCTGGTTAAAAAGTTAGACAAAACAGCACTGCATTTTCTAAAGTCAGGATCATCAAGAATTCATATAAATATGTTTAGTGTATCCCTGCGATAGGCTGGTGATCTGTCCAGGGTGAACCCTGCCTTTGCCCTAAGTCATCTGGGATAGGCTCCAGTCCCCCCGCCACACTACACAGGATAAACTGGTGTATAGATCATGGATGGGTGGATGGATGGATGGATGTTAAGTGTATTTTTTATGGTGGCTTATGGAAAGCGAAAAAGCCTTTTTGCATTTGCAGTTCAAACACCTCCTGAATCTATGTGAATGCCTGTCATATGGCCAAATAAATTTAGTGTAATTATAAATACTTTCTAACTTGCTTTTATTGTGTTGGATTCTTGTTTTCTTTTGAGGAATGTTAAGCATGTTTTTTTCAGCTGTGCAAAACACTACCATTAAAACCTCGTAGTGCAAAATACTACCATCAACAATTATTTGAATGAATCCAACATTTAATCCAAATCCACAAATCAAATTTAATCCTAATTCAGAATGTTTATATGCTAATCGCACTGTGATCTGTTTGTTTCACATCAGCAGTGAGCTGAGAGAAAATCTGATGGATTGGTGTAACAATAGTGACTAGCAATTGGCTTAATTTGTATAGTAGAAGGGGGATTATACATAAATACACTGATCGAATCATCCAGCAGGATTCCCCTCAGAGTGTGTATAACCACAAAGAAAGAGAATAAAAGTTGCTACTGTCGCACAGGGTTCCTTTTGCACCATGACCACACACTATTTTATTTTGACTAAGTCTCAAAGTAACTTCGCTGTTTGCGTGACATTTGCTCAAAACTACAGTTTTGCTGAGTTAAATGAGAATAAGACACTTGAAAACTTGAACTTGAAAATTAAATTATTTTGTGAGGTGTTGTGTAAGACTTCTGTCTTTAACAAGTGGGTTTCTAGCTAACAGTTAAAGACATGGAAGTCAGTGTATTGAGAGACAGACTAAACATTGTTGGCTTTGGTCTTCTTTTTGAATCTTGTGACTGTAAAAATAACTATTTAAGTCTGTGGACTCTAGGCTTGGTTGCTGTGTAGACAAACATTTAGTGGTTTGCATTTGTCAAAGATGCTGTCATCTGTGTGAATAAGCCTGGGTACTGTTAGCGCACACAGTTAAGTCTTTGCATTTAATTAAGGAAGAAACTATTCAGGTGCATAAAAGGGAAATGTACAATGATGCCACCTTCTTTTTTGTCTTGTCAGACACTGCCAGTGGACTTGAATGGAAATTTAAGGGCAGTCACCTTCCCCTGTCCCTTCGTGTTTCATTTACAGCCAGAAAAGTTGTGTTCACAAAAACTAGTAAAAAATATAATCCTGTTTTTCTTTATCATCATTGATCATGCGCAAAACTAGATTATTATTGATGTATGAGTCATACATGAGGGCAATTAATCACAAATTCACTGTAATAAAGATATCGGCATCCATGCATGTATTTCCTGTTATCATGAACCTCGCTCCCTTTAACTCAGATCAGATAAAAACAAATCTTGATACCAACTGTAAAACAAAACAGAAAAACACACCTAACCCTCCGTGGTGCTCAAATATTGAATAATTATTCATCTGAATCACCATTTATCATTATTTTTATTATTCATATTCTTATTAATACAAATAATGACAAAGAAAAGTTAAATCAAGTGCTTGTTTATGTTATATTTGTAATTTTTGACAAGGTGAAAAAAGTGAGCCATAGCAAGTTTGCACACTGGAAAGAGTGGTTATAAGTTTCAGAAAGGTGATGTCAGAGACTAGTGGATACCATGCAAAATTTTTAACAGAGGAATATTAAATCTATTGATTCTTTGAATAATCCTTGGAGAATCTCTTATTTCTGTAGTGTTGAAGTACATCACCTTTATCTGTAGACACTGTACTCCAAATGTCAAAGAACACTTTCCATTTTTTGCATGACTGTATGTTTCATCTGTCCTAGGAATCCTTAAGTTTCACTCTGGAGGAGCTGGGATATGGGAGAGGAATATCAGCCAAGACGGAGGGAGACCTATGATCTCTTGACTTATTTTTATCAATTTAGTGAACAGATACTTACGTACAAAAGTGTGTGAGGTGGCAATGCTTAGATACGGAAGAAGAAAGAGCTAAGCTCCAACAGGGTGCACAAAGGATCTTAGGAGGTAGAAGTTGGCTCTAATGGGCTCCAGCCTAATGCCACACATTTATCCAAAAACTTACCCAACCCGACAGTCACCCTAAACATAATTACTGAGACTGCAACTGGAGAAATTGAAGATGGCAAGGATGAAACTGGCAGCTGGTAAGTAGACATACAATACAGTCAAATATTTAGACAGTGCCCCTAATTTAGAGTAGCTCTTTAATCTAGTTTATTTAATTTCAAAAGAAACTGGCTGAGATTAGATTGCCAAATTGGCAACACTGAAAGGGAAACCAAAGAAATTATTTTAGTTAAGGTCAGCAGAGCATTACCTGGGGAGATACCACATATCTTATGATGCCTGTGGATTATAGGCTTATGTTTTTATGGTATTTTTATAGCAATGTGATCTGCAAATGTGTATGGAGATTAACTGTATTTGCATACTCACATTTAGGAATGTGTGCAAGGATCTGTAAATACCCTAAACATTAGCAACAAAAAGTTTACTGGAACTGTCGTCCACTAAACCTGCACAAAATAAATGAACAATTAATTACTTTTTGGCTTTATACTTTTAATTGAATATGATGTAGGTCAATTGCCCATATTTCATGTGCTCAGCATTAAAGAGTGTAGACAGCATTCCTAAAGTTTTGAAACATTGAAGTTTCAAATATTCCTTTATTGATGGAAATTGAAAAGAAAATTAAAGGCAGAGGGAGACATTAATCTTGATCAGTAAACTTTATTCAGTATTTTTTCTTACCTTTTCGGGGTTTTTTGGCAATATTTCAAAAGTGTTGGACATTAAATCGCAGCAAGACTTTTATATATTAATTTTAATTATTTGATTATATTAGAAGGCACTGGGAACTACTATAGCATCATACATGTGTGAGAATTACCCCTCATTTGGATATGGATAAGTACATTTGTTTTTACAGATAGTGTTAATTCATTCACCGATCAGTCGGAGCATTATAACCACTAACAGGTGAAATGAATGACATGATTATGCTGTTCTGAAGGCACCTATTAAGGGGTGAGATCTATTTGACAGCAAATGTACAGTCAGTAGATGAAGCTGATGTGTTGGAGCTAAAAAAAATTAATGAAAGGATCTGAGCAACTTCTGAAAGGATCAAATTGTGATGACGAGACAAATGGGTCAGCAAATACAGCAGGTCTTGTGGTGTGTTCCCAGTATGCAATGGTTAGCACCTAAAAGCGGTCCAAGGAAGGACAACTGCTGAACGAGCCACAGGGTCATGGGCGCCTAAAATTCTTCTGTATAGAAGACTGCAGCTACAGTATGTTAGCAGAGTAATGAGTGATGTCAACACAAATAAAACAGCATGAACACTTAGACACAGGGGTGTAAATGGCAGTTAAAAATCATATGGTTGTTAAATGATAATAATAATAGTAGTAGTAGTAATAATAATAATAATAATAATAATAATAATAATAATAATAATGTCAGTGTCACATATGTGTTTTACATAAAGTTTTTTCTTTTGTTTTTTCTTTAATGTGCAACCGTGTGCAACTATTGAGACGCTCCGAAAAAGACGGTGAGCAATATGGCGCACACACAACCAATCGGCTTTCTCTATTTCTGACAGCTGGCCAATCACAGAGCCCGCATCAGACGAAAAACTATTCAACATGGAGACAACAGTTGAAAAGCTCGAGGCGATGGTAAGCACAGCGTAAAACGGTTTTATTTTCTGTAATATTGTTTGTCAGAGATTGACCTTATGTTTGCTGAACGATTCCAGCGAATATCAGCAGCTGGTTAATTACCAATGAGTTATACACACGGGCTGCCAATCACGGCAATCATGTTCTGTTTGTAGTAGAAACAAAAAACAAAACCCCCAAACAATTCAAACTCTTTTGCGCCATTCAGCAGGCCTGTCTGCCTCCTGTTACAACACCAAATACTGCAGCCTCGTTTAGACCCCTCAAGCTTATTGTAGAACTAGAACAACGGTTGTCGCACCAGCCTAAGGCTACTTCGTATATATTTCTTGTAAAGCGGCTTCCTGCTGTTAGTTTTGGGAACACGATCACGTTAAAACATGTGCAGAGCTGTACAACATAGTCGTCCCATCAAGCATGATAAGCACAAGCGAGCCGTCAGCCTCCACAGCTGGTCACACACTATGCATGTTGAGTTTTACAGGCGCAGATCGGAGTGCAACAGTCATTGCATTTTCAGCCCAGCTCAAATGGTTGATTTTATTATTATTGCTAAATTAAATGTCAGTTTTATTACAGAGACTGATTTGACCTCATTTTTATAGTACAACAGGTACTCTCTCACATTAATGAATTAATGGGAAATAGAGGGCTACACTAATATGATTTATGTCTGAAGTGAGTTTGGAGGAATAGTCTTAACTCCATGCTGTCTTTCTGAAGCTTTCAACAGCATACTTACATACATTTTTATCATTATTATTATTTGAAATCTTACAAAATGAAGTGTGCTCAAAACAGACATAGGCATAGGTCAAGTTTTGGGTGTGTTTTATTCTTCTGCAGTCCAGTTAAGATGAAGAATGTGAAGCTACTCACAATCCAGTCTTTAGCTAAGCTCAAACAGTTGGTCTTGTGCCCACTTTATATTGTACTTGTGATGATCCTGCTATATATGCAGTTCTTAAAAAGCCATTGGCCAGGAAGAGGTGCAAGTAAGGGCAAGGTTTCCAACCTTCGAATGTTCGGCTGTTGGCAGATGCTCTGACTTCATTGCACTACTGTATGAGACAGCTAGTAGTGCAATAGTATTGTCAAAGCATCTGAAAGCTGCACAAAACAGCTACACCAACTACTTTGACAGTTCTAGACTGTATCGAGTATATGCTGCTTTACTTTACAACTGGTGTCACTGAAAATAGATACAGGCATCACTACATCAACATGTCTCTGTGTTGGCCAATAACTCACTGTGTATGAAAAAAGTACTATGTGTGTTTGTCCTGTACTTCACATGGTGACATAATCGGCCTCATTCAAAGCTGCCTTCCACAATCATGGATGACAATAAACCTAGTGAAGAAAGCTTAGCATGACAGCTTTGACCAGTGCCACTTGTCTCTTCAAAATTTAACCAGTGGCTGTAGTTGGACCTTTTACCTGTGCCTGCAACAACATTCAGCCCTTTCCACAGACAGTGAACATGCACTAGATTAGCAGTTTCACATTGTGTTTTTGAAACTTTCTGTTGCAGTTTCATTACTTTTACAACATTTTAACAGACTCTTTGTTTATAGTTGCTAGTGCTGCAGCATTTAATATTTCTGAAATGTGGCATTTAGCATTTAACTTTTGCTGAATGAACAGTAAGGACTTTGTGTTGGTGCTAAAACTGAGATAGTGTATGAACACTAGTATCACTTAAGACATTGTTTAGTAACATTTAAGAAAACCCCACCCCTTCTTCTAAGCAGAAGGAAGCAGGGCACATTTGTCAAGTTATTGCTGAAATGTAACACTGAGTATCTTCACAGTTCCTGAAGTCAGAGGCAGACCTGGATTACATTGAAAAGTGGCTGAAGCTGGACTTCATGAACACTGCAGAGAATGGATGTCCAGCTGAGGTGATAACTCAGTTAACACCTTCTTTCTACTAACAGCAAAAGATGGAACAAATTTGATACCATCTGCAGTCTACAGAACATTAAGTAGCTGCTAATCATTGTTGTTGAATTGCTGGCTGATAACCCTCAGTGTAAACACAGGCCATTGAAGACATGCTAGCAAGTGTCGTCATTTCTGTTTTGAAACACTTATCAGTTTGTAACACAAAGTTAATTTTTAGTTTAGGCCTTCTCTTGTTGAACAGATAACAGAACAAAACAAATCAGGACACATAGAAGAAGTTAATACAAGTAAAATAATAATAATAATAATAATAATAATAATAATAATAGTTTTTTAAAATTTAGAACCAGAGTTTGAAAGTGCTTCTCAAAATTGACAAAAAATAGCAACATTAAAATATAAGAAAAGACATTACAAAATATTTTACATTTTTCTACACAGGTGGGTTCTTAAAATGCTTTTAAACTGAGGCAGTGACTCAGCTGTTCTGGCAGTAAAGGGGAACCTGTGCAAACTTAAAAAAGTACATGCATGCTCCCCCTTTGTTTAAGCTCAGAACACAGGACTTTTAACAACACCAGATTCTCTGATCTGAGAGGTCTAGGCACAAAATAAGAGGTTTATAGTTTGAAGACATAAAGCGGAGCCAGACAATGTAGAAATTTAAAAATAGAATCTTAATCTGATTTCTATAGCAAATGGGAAGCAAGTGTAATTTAGAGAGCACGAGACTAATGCGTTTCCTGTGTCAAGTGTTCATTAGGATTCTTGCTCCTGTGTTTTGAACCAACTGTAAATGAGCAACTGCTTCATCATTTAGCAGCTGTATTCAACATTGTCCATAAAGCATCATAACCACAGTCTCTACTCCTGGTTACAGACATACATGTTCAACAGTCATTGCCAAAAAGAAAGTATAGTTGTTTATTTTTTTTGTTACTGTTAATTTAAATGACAGTGTTATTATAGAGACTATGGTTTTGTCACCTGTTTACAGTACTGCTGGTGCTCCTCACAATAATGACTTTGAGGGAAGCAGAGAACTGTGTTAACATGATTTGTGTCTGGCACTATTTTTCTGGAGTTCTCAACAGCACTTTACTAGCCTTGTCACAAAGCCGTGCATACTGATTCTAGTACTGCACAAATCTTTGTAACTTTGTTAAGAATGATTGCTATTTTAATACATTTTAGTATCATTAATAGCATACTCACAACAGGTATCATTTAGGCAGGGAAATGATGAGTAGAAGGACACGAGAGTACGGATAAGTTGTTCAACTTGTTTTTCGAAAGCATTAGTTTGACTTTGGCAATATTTCTAATTTGCAAAAAGCATGATTGCAGAATAGGATAAGACATAAGATTCAAATCTTAAATGATTATCAAGATGATCAGCATTAATATTAATGTAGCCCCTATTGAAAAACAAATAGAAGAAATAAAATGACACGTTCCTGATAAAAAATAAATAAATATTGGTTTTAGGATGGTGATAAATATCAATAATATAAAGCAGAGAGATGTCAAGATTGATTTTAAACATCTGTCCTTTAAAGCCTGGGGGTTTCTCCACTGAGATGAGGGCACAGTTAAGATATTTCTCATAGGCAATTTAGGAATCACCTAATCTAACACGAAGGCCAGGTGAGTCAAAGAATGCATATTGGGGATAACAGACAAACCAGATAAACAATTTAGAAAATCAGAACAGCAAAATCAGCAAGAGAAGCTAGATGCTTGAAAATTAAGTCTGTAGGCTCATGAGTGACACTGTGCCCACAGGAAAACCCGGTGGTGATGTTGGAGAACGTGAAGGCTATCAAGGCCAAACACTCTGCGCTGTGTGCTCAGGTCAAGGAGATTGCAGCTGCACAAAAAGAATCCATGGACTCAATCAGAAACAACCTCAGCAGTGCCATGGAGCTGATCCAACACTTCCAGCAGACTACTGATGTGAAGGTGCCCACACACTGTATACTTACACCTAAACACTGCCTCATGAATACATATAGTATACAGGGAGAGCATTGCAGGAGGTGCAATATATTCTAAAACTACTGATGTTAGACAGCTATTTAATATTCTTTCACTATGATTATGGTTCCATTGTGGTCCTCTGCCCCACTCCTGTCAGAACTGAAAAGTGGAAATAAGAAACCATGTTTTACTTTAAATCACAGATAATAGGTGGAACTGGTCAAAATAGGGACTGGGACATGACTAACTGTTAATTATATTGCCAGTTTCAGGCAGGTGACTGAAGAATCGAATAAATCACTTTTATCACAATTTTCCCTTCTTGTGAGGTCAGACCTTTTCAGACATGGAATAGATAACATCACCACATTATCAGTCCATGAAACCCCCGCCCCCCAGATCAATCTCATAATATTAGAATATTTCACAGAGGGCCACAGAGATCTCAATGTAGGACCCCTAGACATTTCCACACAGTCCTGAGATAAGCTCTAATAAGCTAATTAACTCATAACAACTGCAAATAGCATTTACTTTCTCAGTCTTGTTCAGTTTAAACAACCACAATCATGGGGAAGACTGCTGACTTGACAGCTGACACCATCTACAAGGAGGGTAAGACTCAAAAGTACATCACTGAAAGGGCTGGCTGTTAGCGGAGGGTTGTATCAAAGCATATTCATGGAAAGTTTACTCGTAGGAAAAGGTACACAAGAAAATAGGATGACCACAGATTTGAGAGGATGGTCAAGAAAAGCAGATTCAAGAATGTGGGAGAGATTCACAAGCAGTGGACTGAGGCTGGAGCCAGAACATCCAAAGCCACTACGCACAAATGTGTCTGAGAAATGGGCTACAGGTGTTGAATTCCTCCTGTCAGGCCACTGAACACCCTGGCTGAGGAGAAAAAGAACTAGACTGTTGCTGAGCAGTCCAAAGTCCTCTTTTCAGATGACAGTAAATTTTGCATTCCTTTTGGAAATCAAGGTCACAGAGTCTGGAGGAGAGGCAAAGGATCAAAGTTGCTTGTATTCCAGTGTGAAACATCCACACTCAGTGGTGATTTGGGTGCCATGTCATCTGCTGGTGTTGGTCCACTTTGTATAATCAAGTCCAAAATCACCACAGCCATCTACCAGCTGATTTTAGAGCACTACATGCTTCCATCTGCTGAAGAGCTTTTCAGAGATGCAAATTTTGCCTTCCAGCAAGACCTGGCATTTCCCCACACTGCCAAAACAACTCAGAAATGTTTTGCTGGCCATGGTGTTACAGTGCTAGATTGGCCAGCTAACCCACCAGATATGAACCCCAAAGAAAATCTGTGACCTACTGTCGAGAGGAGTATGGGACAAACCAAGCCCAACAATAAAGAAGAGCTGAAGGCAGCCATTAAGGTGACCCTGGCATCCATTACCCCTCAGTGCTGCCACAGGTTAATTCCCTCCATGCCACACCACATTGCTGCAGTAAATTCAAACAAAAGGAGCCCTGACCAAGTATTGACAGAGCATACATGAACATGCTTTGAGAGTTTGGATATTTCTGCATTATAAATCCTTGTTTTTAATTGATCTTTGTTGATCTGTTGAGAGTTATTGTGAGATTGCTTTTGGGGGATTACATGAGCTGTGAGCTATTATTATCAAAATTAAAACAAATAAAGACCTTACATTTTTCAGTTTATATGCAATGAGTGAAAAATACATATAATTTTCACTTTCAGCAATATCTGATGAAAAAAATTAAACTGTTTTCCTTCATATTCTAATGTTATGAGATGCACCTGTAGATCATAGTTTCACAGGCAGCAAAATTCTATAGACTGCAAAATACTAACACTGATAAAATGATTACATGATGACTAAATCATATGAGAAGAGGTTGTAAGAGTCTCTTTCACTCTGTGGTCATTGAAATCTTCCATAACAAAGTAAGTTTTAATATTAGGGATGCAGCTACTCTTCTTTCTTTGCATCATTACTGATTCCTGATTTGAATACCTTCCCCTTGTAGGGCCTGTTTCACAAAAGCCTTTTGAAGCACTACTCACATTAAAAGTTACTGTCATCACATTTAAGATTTCACAATGAATTGTCATAAAAATTGGATATTTTGCCCTACACCAGGGGTGTCAAACTCAAATACACAGCGGGCCAACTCTGAAAACCTGGACATAGTCGCGGGCCAACATTATATATTATAATATAATATAAAAAATATAATACATATATATATATATATATATATAATATATATATTATATATATATATATATATATATATATATATATATATATATATATATATATATATATAAAATATATATATTATATATATTATATAATATATATAATAATTATATATTATATATATATTATAATATATTATATTATATAATATATATATATATTATAATATATATTATATATATAATATATATATATATATTATATATATATATAATATAATATATATATATATAATATATTATATATATATATAATATATATATATATGTTATATTTTATAACATACATATATATAATATATATATGTTATATATATAATATATATATATATTATATATATTATATATATAACCTGTTAGTACAGGAAGTTAGACACTTCCTGTACTAACCCATATATATATATATATATATATATTATATTATATTATAATATATAATGTTGGCCCGCGACTATGTCCATTATAATTATAATATAATATAAAAAATATAATATATATTATAATATATATATATTATATTATAATATATATTGTAATTATAATTATCAGCATTATTTTATTGATTATTGATATTATATATCAATATCACTTTTTTTCATCTCGTTTACTTTCTGGAGCCTTTGACTCATGTCCAGGTCCTTGTACTTGTCCTGGTGTTTCATAGTGTCGTCTAATGTTGTTCTCCGTGGTTATCGCCACGTTGGCTCCACATACTAGACGGGGTTGGTCTGAATAGCAATAGGTGAGCTCTGGATATTGTGGTTCAGTTACTGACAAATATCTGAATATTTGGGTCGGGCGGCCGCGGTGGCCGGGGGGCCGGGACCGGGGGTGGCGGGGAGGGCGAGGGCGAAGGGGAAGTGTGTTCTTCGGAATCCGACGGCATTAGCGCGGATATGTCCTGCTGGTGGTGGCACAGTAGCAGTGTCCTGGCGTGCCGCTGGTACAGATGCTAAGTCAGGTGGCCGCGGCGGCGGGGTGGAGGTGGTTGGGTCCGTAAGAGCGTGCGGTTGCTATGACTACTGTCAACAGAGGAGATGGTGTTTATGGGTCCTGTCCTGATTGACGCGCCGATACAGAGCAGAGCATTCTGGGACTTGTAGTATTAGCGATACATGCGCTGTATAATACCGGCGGGCCAGCTTTAGTAGTCATCTGGTATTACCTCGCGGGCCAAATATATTTACACTACGGGCCAAATTTGGCCCGCGGGCCAGAGTTTGACACCTATGATTTAGAATAATCAATTAACCTGAGCATGTTTTTGGACTGTGGGAGGAAGCCGGAGTACCCGGTGAGAACCCATGCATGCACAGGGAGAACATGCAAACTCCACACAGAAAGATCCCAGGCGTCCTAACCGGGATGCGAACCAGGGATCTTCTAGCTGTGAGGCAACGCTGCTAACCATCGCGCCACCATGCAGCCCCCATTCACATAAATGCATATTAAAAACCGTGTAGGGCATAGGTGTCAAACTCTGGCCCGCGGGCCAAATTTGGCCCGTAGTGTAAATATATTTGTATATTTGTATATTTGTTACTGACAAATATTCAGATATTTGTCAGTAACTGAACCACAATATCCAGAGCTCACCTATTGCTATTCAGACCAACCCCGTCTAGTATGTGGAGCCAACGTGGCGATAACCACGGAGAACAACATTAGACGACACTATGAAACACCAGGACAAGTACAAGGACCTGGACATGAGTCAAAGGCTCCAGAAAGTAAACGAGATGAAAAAAAGTGATATTGATATATAATATCAATAATCAATAAAATAATGCTGATAATTATAATTACAATATATATTATAATATAATATATATATATTATAATATATATTATATTTTTTATATTATATTATAATTATAATGGACATAGTCGCGGGCCAACATTATATATTATAATATAATATAATATATATATATATATATATATATAGGGTTAGTACAGGAAGTGTCTAACTTCCTGTACTAACAGGTTATATATATATATATATAATATATATATATATATATATATATACATATATATATTATATATATGTATGTTATAAAATATAACATATATATATATATATATATATATATATATATATATATTATATTATATATATATATATTATTATAATATATATATAATAATATATATATTATATTATATATATATTATATAATATAATATATTATAATATATATATAATATATAATTATTATATATATTATATAATATATATAATATATATATTTTATATATATATATATATATATATATATATATATATATATATATATAATATATATATATTATATATATTATATATATTATAATATATATTATATTTTTTATATTATATTATAATATATAATGTTGGCCCGCGACTATGTCCAGGTTTTCAGAGTTGGCCCGCTGTGTATTTGAGTTTGACACCCCTGGTGTAGGGCAAAATATCCAATTTTTATGACAATTCATTGTGAAATCTTAAATGTGATGACAGTAACTTTTAATGTGAGTAGTGCTTCAAAAGGCTTTTGTGAAACAGGCCCTACAAGGGGAAGGTATTCAAATCAGGAATTGGAATTTCCAATGCATTTCCAAAGCTCGTCAGCAGATGGAAGCATGTCCAACATATGCTGCTAGAAGTCCATGTTAACTCTGAACTTCATAAAATGCAATGTACAAATGCTAGCAGATGACATGATGATCCAAAACACCTTGGGTTCTGTGCCTCTCCACTTTATACTCTAGGACCTTGATTTCCAAATACATGCAAAATTTGCTTTCTTCTGAAAAGAGAACTCTGGACCACTAAGCAACAGTCCAGTTCTTTTCTCCTCAGGCAACGTAAGATCCTTCTGACGCTGTCTTTGGTTCAGGAATGTCTTGATATTATGAATATGTCAGTTGTAGCCTCTTTCTCTAAGACATCTGTGCTTGGTGACTCTTGATGCACTGACACCAGCCTCAGTCCGGTGATCGTCTTCTGGACAACTTTAAAGTAAGCAGTCTTTCCCGTGATTTTGATCTTATGTTCTGAACTAGACCAAAAAATACACGATACGTATACTGTGTCAAAGTAACTTATTCAAACTAGAAATAAAGTATTCTAATATTTTTGAGATATATTTATTTAAAAAACATTTTACTTTACAGTCTAGAATATATTACATTTTCACTTTCTTGACTATTGAACTCTCATTTTAACAAATGCAACCAGAAATGTTACAGATTCTGACTATGAAAAGGGCTGAAAACCAAAAATTGTACATATTGACTATATTACTTGAAAAAAAGATGCCATAGAAAGAACTTGCTATTGCGTGTCATTAGACAGCAATCTATTGCAGCTCTGGTTTAAATTTTTTTAATATGTCCTTATTTACCTGCTACAGGTTGAGGCACTGACAGTGTCAAAGAAGGATTCAGTAGCACTACTGGGCTCAGCTGTCAGTCACAACACAGCAGAGGTAAGGAGCTCTTACCTAATACTAATTTATCATTCAATTAGTATTAGGTCTTCACAATGTTGACCCCCGCCATTCCACATGTCAAAGTGTCCTTGGGCAAGACACTAAACCCGAAGTTGCTCCTGATGGCGGGCAAGCAAGCACTTATTCCAGTGTGCACATTCATGTTTTTGCACGAGTACATGGAGAAAGGGAGGGGAGATGGGGGGACAGAGTGGGAGCGAGAGAGCGAGTAAATCTGGCACATGTGAATTATGTAAATATGCAAAGTAGCTAAATATAAACAATCTTTCTACAGAACAGTCTTAATTTGTTTATGTTGGCTGTTTCCTTGCTTATAGTTTAAGACTTAGTCATTAATTTAATGCTGGCTTTAATTTACAAATTCACTCTCATAGAAAATTTCCATCTGAAGATGAATCTGTATTTTGGATTGTTCTTCCAACCCTAACAATAACACATTTTTCATCTTTCTGCTGTGGATGGTCTGCTTACAAATAATTTCCATTTACATGATGCATCCTGACACAGCAAAGCAACAGTTTTGGTTTAAAGTGACCATTGTTTAAGGTCATACACCTATCAGCCACGACATTAAAACCACATGCCTAATATTGTGTTGGTCCACCTTGTGTTATTAAAACAGCCCTGACCTGTCCGAGCATGGACATGAGATCTCTGGGGAATCTTGTGGTATTTGACACCTGGACTTTGGCAGTGCATCTTTTGGGTTGTGTAGGTTGCAGGGCAAGTCCTCTGAAGATCACACTTGTTCCTGTGCTTCTTTTGGATGCTTGATCTGATTTGGATCTGTGCAATCTGGACACAGAGTTCACGCCTGGAGCTCGTAGTAGTGTCCCTTGAGCCACTCCTAAACAGTTTCTGTCGTCTGGCAAAGCACATTGTCCTGTTCGGGGAGGCTGAAGTGTCATCCACATGGTTGCCAGTACCCAGGGTTTCCCAGCAGAACATTGCATTGCAATGAGACAATCACTGTGATGCGCTTTAACTGTCAGAGGCTTAAAAATTTTAGCTGTGTGTTTAGTGACTTGGCACAGTCAGGTATTAACTAATATTTGCAGACTGCTCACTTGCTAAATGTTTTCTTCCAGGTGTCCTCTTGTGTAGCAGCTTCTGGTCAACAGCAGTCCCAGAGTAAGTCTGTTTCATTCAGGACAGCTACTCTGCTCATTATTTTTTTTCCAACAATATGTTTATTTATATTTTATGATTTTAAATAACATATACAAACTTTTTAAAAGAACACCCTCTCAGACACAATACACAATTACACAGTAATACCTCCTGATATAAGTGTACAGAGACTGTTTTGGTTCATCAAGCCGATCCTCTATAAAGCAGTTCTTATGCGTCACCTTCCTCTTGGTCATCAGTTAAGTCAGAACCTTCTGCATAGGCTATAAAAGGTCTCCAAATACTTTCAAACAGGTCCTTTTTTCCTCTCAGCAGGTAAGTGATTCGTTCCAGTGGAAGTGTAGCCGCATGTGTTTAAGCCATCGTCCAACACTTGGTCCACTTAAGTTTTTCCAATGCGATGCAATCAGTCTTTTTGCTTGTAATAAACAAATGTCAATAAAAAGTCGCTCACTTTTTGTAAATCCAGAGTCCTTGGGGTATAAGCCTAAAATTATAAAGGAAGGTTCCAGTGGTAAGTCTTTGGAAATAATAGATTTCACAGTTTGCTTTACTAAACTCCAAAATGTCATAATTACCCTACATTCCCAAATATAATGAAGCAGAGTTCCCTTTTCTTCTCCACACTTCGTACATATATCTGGAATATTTGGATTATATTGGTTTAATTTTACAGGGGTGACATAAACACGCATAAGCCACTTGTATTGTAATAACCTCAGCCGAGAGTTAACAGTTTGCTTGTGGGCTTTTTTACAAACTAATTCCCATTCCTCTAATGACAGATTTAGTTCTAAATCTTTCTTCCATGCTTCTAATTTTGAGGCTGAATTATCTTTGGAACTAGTAATAATAAACGAGTAATAATTTATAAAATTCTGATATTGCACCCTTTTTAAAACTATTTTTACTGATCATTTCTTCTAACTTCAATCTGCGTGGTTTTGATAAATTATTCTGTTTTGCTCCAATATAACTTCTTAGTTGAAGATATTTGAAAAAATATTTCCTCTCAATATATTATTTGTGCCTGAGCACATCAAATGACATCATGTAGTCTGAGTTTGTTAAGTATAAATCTTGTATTTTCTCTAGTCCATTTAGAGCCCATTGCTTAAACACTGCATCAGCTCTCCCAGGGCTAAAGTCCTGATTTCCCCAAATCGGGGTCAGCCGTGATAAAGTAACTGGTTCTTTAATATGCCTTTTTACATTATGCCATACCTTAACCATGTTTTTAACTATGGGATTACTAGTTTTTTTGATTAAATTAGCTTCTGTGTCCGAAAAAAGGTATAAAGGTAGTTTAGGGCTTAAGATGCTACTTTCCATTTCTGTCCACTGGGGACCATCCGTTGTGCTAAAGTAGTATCTTATGGATCTGAGCTGGGATGCCCAATAAAACCAAACTATGTTTGGGCACATCAGTCCTCCTTCATTGTAAGGCAAATGGAGCAAGGACAGCCTTATTCTAGCACGTTTTGTCCATATAAACTGGATAAGCAGCTTTTTAAATTTTTTAAACCAGTCAGTAGGGGATGGCAAGGGAATATTCTGAAAAACATACAATAGTTTTGGAAGTATATTCATTTTGTAAATATTAATTCGTCCAATCAGAGACATAGGAAGAAGCATCCATCTCTTGACATCATCTGTAATTTGTTTAGCTACTGAATCATAATTGTGTTGTACAATCAAATCGAGATTTGGAAGAATTTGTATACCTAGGTAAGTGAATTTAGGAACTGATTTGAACTGAGAAACAGCTGTGGGTGGATTTTCTCTATCCTCTTTATCTAGCAATAATATAGATGATTTTAATCATCTGTTAATTACATATCCTGAAATGTGAGCAAACTCATCAATTAGTTTTAGCAAGGCAGGGATAGATGAATTTAGTTGTGCAAGGAACAGAATTATGTCATCGGCGTATAATGACAGTCTACGTTCTACCTGCCCAATTGTGATTCCAGTTATATCTAAATGTGCCCTTACCGCTATAGCAAAGGGCTCCATTGCTAAAGTGAATAGCAAAGGGGATAATGGGCAGCCCTGACGGCATCCACGTTTAACTAAAATTGGTTTAGAGACATTTTTATTTGTTAAGATTTCTGCCGTTGGGTGTAAATATAGTAAATGTACCCATTTTCTAAATGTAGGCCCAAAACCAAAGCATCTTAACACATGAAAAAGATAGGCCCATTCTACCCTATCGAAAGCTTTATCAGCATCTAGGGAAAGGAGGGCGTATCTTTGGTGTTGTCTAATCCTTGAATGATGTTGAGAACCCTCCTTACATTATGCAGACCTTGACGACCCAAAATAAAACCATTTTGATCTCTATGGATGATTAATGGAAGAGCTTCCTGTAGGCGTGTTGCTAGTAATTTACAAAGAATTTTTAAGTCCGAGTTAAGCAGACTTATTGGCCTCATATTCTTGCATTTATTGCTAGGCTTTCCTGGCTTAGGTAATAAGATAATTAACGCTCTCGTCATTAAATTGGGGAAAGTGCCATTTGTAAAAGCCTTATTTAACATTTCCAAAATTGGTTTTACTAATTTTCCTTTAAACTTTTTATAAAAGTCAGTTGGAAACCCGTCAGGTCCAGCTTTTTTACCTGTGCTCATGTTGTCAATTACTTTAATTATTTCCTCTTCGCTAATCTCAGCATCCAAGTGTTGGTTGAGTTCCTCTGTAATAGTCGGTATTGTTATCTTATCTAGAAATATATTTTGTATGTTTAAGTCTTGTGGGCCTGAGAATCATAAAGTTTTTCATAGTAATTTTGAAATTCTTTGTTTATCTCTATTGGATCCACTATTGATTCACCCTTTGCGTTTGTTATTGAAGTTATATTTTTTGTGCTTCCAGTTGCTTAATTTGCCATGCTAAAATCTTTCCGGGCTTGTTCATAAAAGGACTGGTTTATCCTCAGTATGTTAGAGGCTGCCCGGTCTGCTGACTTTTTATTATACTGGGCTTTTAACAGCAGCAGCTCCTTTTCTACTAATGTATTCTTATATCTGAACAACTGTTCCTCCAGCCTCTTTATTTTTTCTTCTAGCTGTTGTCTTTTCTTGCGCTGATCCTTAGATTTTGAAGAGGTATAGGAAATTATATGACCCCTTAAACAGGCCTTAAAGGCTTCCCATTTGATACAAGCTGTGGTCTGTGTAGTATTTATGCTAAAGTATTCATCAATTTTACCACCTATGTAATCAACAAAGGCTTCATCCTTGAGCCATTTTTGATGTAGGCACCATCTAGGAGGGTCTACCATTAAGTTTTTATGAGTATATTTTATATTACATGAAGCATGGTCTGAGGTTGTAATACTATCATAGGAACAGTCACCCATATTAACCAACAACTCAGACGAGATCAGGAATTAATCTATGCGAGAATATGTATTGAATGTTTTAGAGTGACATGAGTATGCTATGTCAGTAGGGTTAAAATGTCGCCAAATATCTATCATCTTTAATTCTTTCATAAAATCCTGAATAATTTCTCTGCTTTTGTGATGAGCCTGGTCAATTCCAGTTGATCTATCAAGGATAGGATTCAAAACGCAGTTCCAATCACCACCAATAATGTTTTTTCCTGGGAGAGAGGAAATGGTTAAAAAAAGGTTTGTGAAGAAACGGTCATCATCTATATTTGGTCCATATAAATTCACCTAGTTAAAGGTTTCATGCAAAATAGATCCCTGAATGATTAGATACCTTCCATATTTATCTTTTATAACATTTGAGACATGGAAAGGTACTGATTTATGAATTAGTGTAATTACACCACGAGATCTAGATGTAAACGAAGATGCATATAGAGATCCCTGCCACCTCCTGCTTATTTTGATATTTTCCTCCTCAAGGGTGTGGGTCTCCTGCAAGAAAACTATTTTGGAGCCCAAATCTTTTATTTTATTCATAACCTGCTTGATCTTTTTAGTTTTTTGTAAGCCCCTGCAATTCCAGGAAGTTAACTTAATTTCTAATTTTTGTGTCATCTAAACAAAACATAACAGCCTTATTATAACAGAATGTGGATGCGTCTGAGAGGAAAAACACACATGAACACTAAAGCATGAACTGAAAACTACAAACAGCACACAAACGAAAACCTTCTCCCCAGCAGACTGGGCAATCTCCTGAAATACACTACTTCCAACCGCAAACATTTGCAGATCTCCAGGATCTGCACTATTGTAAGTATTCAAACAAATTTCAACACTCGCCTGCTACTTCCTTTAAATTATGTATCCTTTTAGGAATTGTATCAAAATTTGCTCCATTTGAACAAAAATGCCTTCTCTATATTTAAGAAACTTGCATTAAGTTGTTGACCTTATAATTTAACATCAACAAAAATAGAAAATATTATAAATCTGACCAAAATGACTGCAGTGTGTACTATTAACCACAGAACTTATATCAGTCACTCTCTTTCTTCTGTGTCCATCTGGATCTTCTGAACAAAAGCCTTGGCCTCCGCTGATGAACTGAACTTGTGGACTCTGTCTTTGTATGTCAGCACCAACGTAGATGGGGAGAGGATGCCATGTCTCACTCCAAGCTGACGCAGCTGGTCACGGACATCGTCGAACTGTTCACGTCGTCTGTACACCTCCGTAGCGACATCGACATAGAATTTCACCCTCCGGTTCTTGTAGAGGATATCCTTCTTCGATTTTGCAGCTCTGAGTATCATTTCTTTCTGCTTATAGTTCAGAAATCTCATGATTACCGTTCTCGGTGGTGCATCAGTGTCCCTTTTTGGTCCGACACGGTGCGCCCTCTCCAGAACCAGGGGGTGACGCATTGGGTTTAGATCGAGCGCGTCAGGCAGCCAGCTCTCCAAAAATCCGCACATGTCAGAGCCCTCACAATTTTCAGGGAGACCCACCACTCTAAGGTTGTTCAGGCGCGATCTCATTTCCAGATCAACCACTTTCTCCTCAAGGTGTTTGTTTTTTACCTGCAAGCTCTCGACCACAGTTTTTAAGTCAACCTGCTCATCCTCCACGATGGACAAACGCACCTCCGCCTGAGACAGCTGCTCTGTGCACTCTGACACCTCCTTTCTTGTTTCTTCTATTGCTTTCAGTACACCATCAAATCTCCCTGCAAACTCTGCTTTCAGATTACGTATCTTTCTCAGTATTTCATCTTTAACTAAGTGCAGTTGTTGGTCTTTGCTGGGTGACATTGTCGCAGCGCTGTCCTCTTTCTCTTCTTTACTCGTAGTAGCGTTAGCTTCCTTGCTAGCAGACTGCTCCGTACCATGCGGTCCAAAGGCTGTTAGTTTAGATTGCATAGTAGATTTTGGCCTTTCTTTACTCGCTTTTCCAGCACCAGGCATTTCTTCAGCAATTTTCACAGTTTTGGAGTGTGTTTCGGCCCAAATTTAAGGATTGAGTAGGATTGTTGCAGGGAGCAGGTTCGAACGTGACCTTCTACCTTGCGGCCATAACAAGAAGTCTACTCTGCTCATTATTGCTCGGAAATTGCAATGTGTTTTTGTCTGTCAGCTGGTCTGCCTGTTGGTTAGTCCATCCACTGTAGTGCAGACTGAAATGTTTTATCAGTTGTTGAGCATATTGCCATCAAACCTTTAGATGCTGTCCCTTTCAGAATGAACTGCCATACATTTTCAGGCTATTCTAACATGTAAACATTCTAACCTAGTTTACATCAGCATGATAGCATTGTTATGTTGAACACTATTGTGTCTGCAGTGCATCCTCACTGAGTTGCTAGTATGACTGTTTTAGTCTTATTAACGCATAATTTAAAATTATCTTGGTAAAATCTTTCTATTTCAGGTGTCTTATTTGTATAAAATAAACAGACTAGTAATAGCAGTACTCAATGTACACAGCCCATTCTTATCAGTCTTTAGTTTTCAAATTCAGTAATTTAATGTCAAATATTTACAGGTCAATAATGATTTCAATTAATTAGAGTTAAAAGGTATTTTTCCCCACACTTCCTTCTGGTGTCTATCATACAGGTACTTTAGTTTATTTGTCTGGATTTAGAAGTGTCTGTCTCTCTGGACTGTGACTACTGCATCTGGATGAGATGTAGCTGTTGAGGTTTTTAAATGTTGCTTGGATTCATCTCCATTCACCCAAAATCTCAGAGAAACGTACGTCAAAACCTGGACAAATACAACTAAACCAGCTGCGTGTTCCTATCACCACATGGTGGACACAGAATGTGAAACATACAATGAATTTTCATGTCCACCTCTAAGGGTTTTTTTAGGTGCAGCCCATAGAGCAGGATTTCCCCCAGTGCTTTATGGCAGTGGCGGGCCGCCAGGCTTTCCTTTCCCCTCTGCCAGGCTAAGCGTCACTTGTTTATTTATTTTAGATAGGGTTTTTTATGCACCAAAACAGTGATAGCAAAGACGATGTACAGAGGTTTTAACTGCATCTGCTGATACAATTGAAAGCACAATGGCGACATTTTATGATCGATGCGTGAACTTTTTCCAAAGTCAGAGGAGCACTGGAGGAGACGATGACCCCGCTCGTTCTCCCAGACCAAGGGGAGTTTATCCCCGGCGAGCCGACCGAGCCAGGGCTCAATGATGAGGCAGAGCCAGTACAAGTTAGCACGGATGTTAGCACATCATTGGAGCAGCCTTCTACGAGTCGCGATGGTAAACATCGAACTAGCGGATTTAATCCAAAATGGTTTGCTCAACCTAAATTTAGCGGATGGCTCTATAAGACTGAGTATGGTAAGCCCCGACGGATTGATGCACTAATCCAACCTGCACCATGTGCAGTAATAAGTAGAAGAGGTCACACAGCACAGCAGACCTGTTCAGCCTCTGAGTTCCCTGGTTTTACCCCTTGGCCATATTTGCACTTTTTAATTTATGTTAATTTATTTTACTTTTAACTCATTGGCTGCCAGCCATTTTCAGAATTCATACCCCCCTCACTGCCAACCATTTTCAACCATTTTCAAGCATTTTGACTGATTTTTCAAGACCCACAGAATATTTAGTACTATGGCCCTGTAAAATCTGAAACCAGATTCTGAAAGAACAGACTTTCTACTTTCATCAGTAAAGAAGTTAAAAAAAAATGTTTCCAGCTTGTTTTGTTCTTCCGTAATCAGCAGTTGAACAGAGGCAAGTTTCACACAAAACGCCAGTTTCTGACCAAAAAGCTGAGAAAACAGGCTTTTAGTGAAAAGAAACGTGTCAAGGAGAACAGGTATGTGTGTATGTATGTGAATCTGGTGGGGTTGGGGTCTTCCTCACGACCTCTGCTGGATGGATGATCTGTAAATTATAGAAATATAAACAATTACCATAAAAATATACCTGTTTGCTGCAGTGTGATGTGGAGAAAGATGCTTTTTTTACCTTCCTTCTTAGCACTGCCAACAGAAGTGGGATCTCTGCTGGATGCATGATCTGTAAATTGAACATTGCTTCACGTCAGTACTGAATACTGATTTTACAGTAGTCTATATGATGTAGTGGGACTAAATGGTGTTCATCTGGCGTGGACTGAAGAAGGGGGGCGGGGGGGATCACTTTGAGGTCGGGATCACGTTGATGTCGGGACTGATTATCTGTCAAACCACACTCAAAACGATAGCAATAAAAGTTAGCTAGCTAGCAAGTTAGCAAATCAAATGGATCTTTATTTATAAAGCAAGTTAGTTCTTGCCTCCTTCATGTCTTTCTGGAGAATCTGGGAATGAGGCTCTACTTCTCCCGGTTGACCCAGACGGCAGCTGATCATCTGGAGAATCTGGATCAGGTTCTGAATTCATCCGATCCAGATTCGTCTGAGCTGGGCTGTGGAGAAATGCGGCGTCGTGAAACGCGCCGAGTATCACCGCTTGGTCCGGGTTTGTGATTTTCTTCTCTCACGATCGCGACACTCTCAGTAGTCAGCTTAGCGCTCTACTCCAGTGTGAGCTGCTTGAACTTAACCGTCTTCTCTCGTTGCGCCATTTTCTCCCTCGTCAACCCTCAACCTCTTCTCGGCTATATGCCAATCTCTGCTCATCTCTCATCCAGATCGTTGCACTGCTGCCACCTACAGGGCTCCAGTTGGTCACTACACTACAGCACAAGTCTGAAATTTATAGGAGAGCTCCGCCTGAATGTCCCCTACCGCCTCCCGTTGAAAAACATAATTGACGTGAAAACACGTCAGTGGCGGTCAATGAGTTAAATGTGACCAGCAACGGCTTGTTTTAAGATTCACTAGGATTTAACTAAAGTGAGAACAATTAATATTATTTATTTTAATTTTATTTTTCTTTTGTGTTTGTTAAAACCATATTTCAAGATTTTGCCTTTCTTTTTACAAAAACACAGTGGGCGGCCGGTGGGCTTCTCTACCACTGGGCTTAGCAAGTTTTCTGGGGGAAACCGTGATAGAGGTTGACGTTATACAATGTTCTTTGCACTTTCTATGCTGTTAAAGAAACTCTGATTACCATTGATCGGGTCATCGATGGCACATCTGAAGCATTTGCCCATCTATTTTTTAATGGAAATAGAACACTGTCCATTGCATTATTCTAAGCAGATAGCTATTGTGGCTTTGATTAGTAGTACTATGACTCTTTCTTTGATTACTGCTGTACACACAAGTGTACTCAATTTTATTTTTTGTTTATTTATTTTTTAGACATTAGATTTTCTAACTTGCATGGTCACGGTTGTATTCACTTTTGGTGCACATTGTTGTATGTGTTTAGTATTACTGGATGAACTAACCCCTAAGTACAACATATTTTGTTGCCTTTTAGAGTAGTTCCAGTTTCAGACCAGATACTTGTTCATTTTTTGCATTTTGAGATATCTGGCTGTGTGTCCCCTGCCTGTGACTATGAGGAGCTGAGTGTATCCGTGTTGGGTGCAGTTCCTCTCAGCGTACGCTCCAATGTTAAGCTGGCCGACCTCAATACACTCTATAAGCAGCTGCAGGAGCATCTTAGCAAAAGCAAAAGGTTTGAGACTCACTGCAGTGTGTTGGAATAAAGATTACTAGAGTAAAACGTGCAAACATGATGAGACTAAACTCATTCATTCTCACAGATAATCTTTTTGAGAGAGCTTATCGGATTGTCTAACGTATTATGACAGTGGAGTCACAGAGATATGTTGCTCTGAAAGTAGAATACTTTTAGAACTTCATGTTGTACTAAAGATTTTTCCAAAAATGCTCTGGACTTCTGTTTATCAAGATCAAAAACCATGTAACGAAATAAAAAGTAAGAAGCCTAATCCACTGGACCCCTACGATCCACTGCCTGTGTGCTGATGCCAGACACCAGAAGACATCCCCAGAGATCCCATGTCCATGCTAAAATGTTTCAAAGATGTTTGGGTACAAGGGTGACCTACACAATATTAGCCAGGTCGTTTTAATTTTATGGCTTATTAGTGTATATGCTTGTATTGTACACCTGTATTCCCCACAGTTTTTAAAAAAAATAGTATGTCTTTCAGGAAACTACCTTTTACAAGGTGATACTCACTAATTTTATAAACCAGGTGATGCTCTGAAAATGTTATGAAAAATGCTAATGGTTTGTTTAGATTCTTTTCAGCATTTAATGGAACACTGCAGTATCACTGATTGCCTCTCTGTTTCCTCTGGCCCTCTGAAGTGGATCACTCAGTTTGCAGAAGATGAAGCAGTTGAAAAAGAAGGCAAGTGATGCCAAGCTGAAGATCCTGCAGCACCTCTCTTTAGTCAAACTGGACAGGAAAGGCCACATTCGATTTGTGATGTGAGGAAGATCAAAAACTATGAACTGCTGACTGGATGGGTGCTGTCAGTATCTGATTTGGCTGCTTCTAGATCTCTTGCAGAAGCTCTAAGGGCACAGCCAGATCAGATGCATCCAGACCACTTTTCTGGGCACGTCAACAACTGTATAAATGGGAACACTGTCTCCATGCTTTTCATAGTTCTGTTTTAGCGTTGCTTTCTATATCTCCTGCCTGTGTTTCCAAAGCACTCCTCATTATTGATCACCTCCCAATGCAGCTACACTGTGTAAAGTGTGGCTTTATGGTTTGTCGAAGCTGCATGTCAGATGGCCAAATTACTTTTAAAAAGCCCCACCATTGACACATTTAGATGTCAGGTAGTGGGTAACTGTATTGCTCATTATCTGTAACTTGAAAGTATTAAACCATTTCATACTGCAGCCATTCGTCATGATGTTTCATTCTATGACTGTTTTTTCCCTGCCGATGACACACATGCTGCAACTCTCGAGCGATGTCAAACCGACTGAGTTATGATACACGCGTGGCATCTGTCTCCCATTCTACAACGTTTTTATGTTATTATGACATATTTTTATTACAAGATACCAAGATTCCAGTTTGACAAGAATCTTTCCCAACAGTTAAAACCTAAAATCACAGAGATGGTCATCATAATAAAAACCTGATGAAGATGTATTTTTTTCATGAAGGCAGCAAATCACTGCTGTAATTACTGACATAACCAGACACTTGCTAACATTTTCTCAAGCCATTTTCCAACACTGGATAGGACATTACTAACTTCATCAATCAGTTTAAGTGACGGCATTCTGTCATTCAGACATAAGTCACAGCTTTATTCACACATATCCGCCACAGTGACAGAGAGCCACAGTACACTTGGTATTTGCTGTTATCAAATTAGATCTCCTGAACAGTGAAAATTATGTCTGTGAGGATGATTTAATGAGTACTTTAACAACAGTAAAAGAAAAAATATCCTGACAGCTGTGATGCTGCTAAAGATTGTACCTAGGGACGGCCACTATGCAAAGAAAGATTTAACTGCAGCTCATAAACTGCACTTTTGTGTGTGACAACTCACCTGTATGATGTGAAGAAAATTACATAGTGTAACTTGCCATTAGATCCTGACTGATCCTCTGTCAATGTCTGGGATAATTTAAAATTATACCTAATTAATGAAGTTGCTGCTGTTGTTACGTACCAAAACACTCACTTTGGAGACGCTCGCATGGATCCTGCTGCAGTCTGATGACAGTGCAGGTATTTAGTAAACTCAGAGTGAAGACTCCTAAAAATAGCTAGAAGTAACAAACCAAACTGTGATTCTGTGTAACAGCTCACCTGTCTGATATGAAGAAATGTAGCCTGACCGGACTGTAAGACTCTATGTTTATGTATTGTAATAAATGGCTTATAATAACACATGATAGTCATAATTTCAAAATCTTTGTCAACTGTTAACGTTTTTTGTTTTTTTTTTTTACAAAAACACAGTGGGCGGCCGGTGGGCTTCTCTACCACCAGGCTTAGCATGTTTTCTTGGGGAAACCCTGCTGTCAGTTTATGGAAAGGAGTGCATGTCTGAAAGGAGCTTAACAGTCATGTTATTGGTCTGTGGAGTACCATGATGAAGATCAGATGACATTTAACTTTACTGCCCTTGTATGGCCCAGACATCAAGGCAGTACTTTACAAACATGGGTACTTTAAGGCTTTAAGTCATTTTTATTTGTACATACTTGTGAGGCAAAATGTAAATTAACACTTTCATATAGATAAATGTTTTGTCTGGCATTTTGTTGGGTTGAGTTCTATAGTAGTTGTGCAAGAAATGATCTGTGTATATCAAAATGATTTCTGACAACATTTAGAGAGATTCTATAACAATTCAAAGCAGCACAATTTTGACTTCAAACTTAAATGTAGTCAGTTAATGCACCTCTTCAAAAGGTGATCCAAAGCAACAAACCTGAAAGCAGGAAAGAACAGAACTAGAATAAACAGCCTTAGAAGTAGCAAACTAGTAATGGTGCACAACAAAGACAACTTGTAAATAAAATTCTGGTAGCAAAACGCATTACATTTCCGCACATACAAAATTACATTTACTTTGATTTGTTTGGCTCAGAGTTTGGCCTGCTACATCTTTCCTCCTGCACTAACAATATACAGAGTGGTTGTGTTGGATGGACAAGTAAATGGACAGTTTTCCTTAATGCAAAACATCACCTCAGTTGACAACAGTTTATTTTAATGAACTGTTTCGTTTAATAGTTCAGTTCAGTTTTATTTGTGACAGTCACACGACATAATAATGTACATCTTACAAAATAAAGAACAGTTCATGTGAGACTGAAACAGGCAGAAGCAGAAAGCTTGTATGCCAAAAATATACTGTACATTTACATCAAATACAAGTTACCTTATGTAGCCCGTCTGGCCATAAACTCCGTGCTTGATAATTCTCTGCGTTGTGTGTGAAGAACGATATGGAGACGAGTCTGTTGCCAACTGGAAAGGGATTTATTTCCACCAGAGCACTGTTCAGAAATAGGGGTGTAAGAAAATATCGTTTTGGCAATATATCGCGATATTTCGTTTCACGATATTGTATCGATATTAAAAAGTATATCGATATTTTTTAGGCATTTATTCAAGTGCAGACACGGCGGAGGTTGATTTCTGATTGTAATTTACACCTCCAACCGTTAGGTGGCAGCACTTACGTAGTCAATTGAATCAAGGACGTGGAACGAGATTCACGAGAGAAACGGCCTCACACATAAACAAACACAGTTCAACATGGCGGAATGCGAGCACATAACACCGGCCCCTGCGGCGTACAAGGCTGGAGTGTGGACACATTTTGGATTTCTACACAAAGTAGGGTGTGCAGAAATTGACAAAACCCATGCCGTTTGTAAAATGTGTCATGCCCGAATAAAGTATTCGGGAAACACGACAAATCTGCGAGCCCACTTAGCGAGACACCATGAGGACCTGCCGCAAGCAAGCAATGCTAAGCGAATGAATCCTTCCCAACTAACTCTTGACAACGTGCAGTCGCCAAAGCTTCCACCGACTTCAAGTCGCGCAACGAAGATAACACAGTCAGTTATATATTTCATCTGCAAAGACATGCGCCCTCTTAGTGTCGTGGAGAATGACGGGTTTCGTCATATGCTAAAAACTTTGGAGCCCCGCTACACAATACCTTCTCGACAACACATCACAGACACCGCTTTGCCGAACTTGTATAAACAAGTTAAAGCTACAGTGTTGGATGCGGTCAGTTCAGCGGGGAGAGTCGCTTTGACATGCGACGCTTGGACTTCGAGGGCTACTGAATCGTATGTAACCATTACAGCTCATCACATAACAGACAAGTGGAAACTAGCATCCCATGTACTGCAAACACGAGCCATGCACGAGAGCCATACTGGGGAAAACATAGCCACGTTACTCCGTGAGGCTGTGAATGAATGGGGACTGGTTGGAAAAAATCCCATAGTCGTTACAGATAATGCAGCTAACATGGCTGTGGCTGCTAGACTGGCAGAAATGAGTCACCTACAATGCTTTGCTCATAGTTTGAATCTGGCCTCACAGAAAGCACTGAAATTGCCAACTGTGGCACGACTACTAGGCAGGATCAGGCGTGTTGTAGCTTTCTTCAGACGCAGCACCATAGCTAGTTACCAACTGAAGATCAAACAGGAACAGCTCCAGCTACCAAAACACAAACTGATCATAGATGTTGTCACAAGGTGGAACAGCTCTTATGACATGACTGAGAGGTTCTTGGAACAGCAACCAGCCATCTGTGCAGCACTACTTTCTACAGAGGTGAGAAAGTCTGAAAAAGAAATATTTACACTGACTGAGGCTGATATAACTTGTGCAGAGGAAGTGCTAAAAGCACTTAAACCCATGAAGGATGCCACCTTGGTGATGTCAGAGGAAAGCATGCCAACACTGTCCATCATTGCTCCCCTTCATGCCAAGCTTACCGTGGGCACAGAGGAAAGCCCACATGACACACAGACTGTGAAAGACATTAAAACTGCTATAGCAGAAGATATAGCAAAGAGATACTCCAGTGACAGGGAGATGTTGTCCATGGCATCAGCTGTCGATCCCAGATTACCCTTTCTCTCTGAAGCAGAGAGCAGTGAAACCTACTCCAGACTGACCGATGCTGTGGCGGCTGCAATAAAAAGGCAGGAGAATGTAAGTAGATTTAACTAAATATAGTGATGTCATTTAGTTTTAATAATTGTACTTGGATATGCATGCTGAATGCAGATGTACAATAGGATGAAGTTTTGATTGCTGAAATATTAATTAGGGCCCGAGCCCGAAAAAGGCAAAGGGCAGCGATCAGTGTGAAACACTGAACGCTGCCTTTGCCTTGCAGGGCAAAGGCCCTATTGTTCCTCGTGAGTTTCTTTCTTTCTTTCTTTCTTTCTTTCTTTCTTTCTTTCTTTCTTTATTTTTCTTACGCCAAATTGAACCCCAATTTGACCCCCTAAACATGCTCAAAAACTCCCCAAATTTTGAACACACATCAGGACTGGCGAAAAATTTGATATTTCGGGGGAATTACACATATGAATGGCAAAATGACTCAATAGCGCCACCTTGAAAATTGGGTTTTAATGGAGTTAATACGGCTAGTTTCATGTACAGCTATGAAATTTGGTACACACCTACAGTAGCCCGGGACAAAAACATTCCTGCTTTTGAAATATCGAAAAAGGTCTACGGCGCCCCCTAGAAAACGTGGTGCGCAGGGATTGGAATTTTACGAACTCCTCCCAGGATTTTTATCCGATCATCACCAAATTTGCTGTGTGGCATCTAGACCCCTCCAGGATGAAAAGTTATTAAAATCTTGTAGCTGCGTTACACGGTGTGGGCGTGGCATGGCAGCCATTTTGCACAAAATTGCCATGTGGAACAAAATGGGTTTTGGAGGTGAAGGGATCTATATAATATCACCAAATCCACACAAATCCTCATTAAACTCAAGTACTGACGTTTCATATACAATTCAGGAATGGATGTGGTCAAACAGCTCCACAGCGCCCCCTATAAATATTGAAATAGTCATATAAAATCAATGCTTTATCCTACAGACATGCAAATTGATACATACATATAGTATCCCAAGACCAACAAATTTGGACAGTCGAAATTCCAATCGGCTCTACGGCGCCCCCTACACAAGGTCGTGTGGAGACATTGGAATTTAACGAACTCCTCCCAGGATTTTTATCCCATCTTGATGAAACTGGCTGTGTGGTATCTGGACCCATTCAGGATCAAAAGTTATTAAAATCTCGTGGCTATGTCACACGGTGTGGGCGTGGCATGGCGGCCATTGTCACCAATTTTGCCATATGGAATGAAATGAGTTTTGGAAGTGAAGGGATCCACCTAATATCACCAAATCCACACAGATCCTCACAAATCTCAAAAACTAATGTTTGATATACAATTCAGGAAGTGGCGTGTTCAAACGGCTCCACAACGCCCCCTACAAATATTCAAATACTCATATAGAATCACTGCTTTAACCTACAAACATGAAATTTGGTACACATGTATAGTCTGTCCAGACAAAAAGATCTGTACACTTGAAATTCCAATCAGCTCCACAGCGCCCCCTACACAATGTGGTGCAGAGACATTGGAATTTAACGAACTCCTCCCAGGATTTTTATCCCATCTCCACCAAATTGGCTGTGTGGCATCTAGATCCATTCAGTATGAAAAGTTATTAAAATCTTGTGGCTGCATCACACGGTGTGGGCGTGACAGGGCGGCCATTTTGAGTCTGTGGCCATGAAGTGTGAAATGCTCATAACTTGACTGCACATGGTCGAATATGAATAAAACTTGATATGCTTGATGACAGGCTATCCCTCAACACTGTGGCGCACTCAAACAGCTCCATAGCGCCCCCTACGAAATTTTAAAATTTCATATAAAATCACTGGTTCGTCGTACAGACATGAAATTTGGTTCATGTGCAGAGCCGGATGGGACAAACACAATTGCGTGCTTCAGACATTCCGATCGTGTCCACAGCAGGGGTGCGGGGGGAGCGAGGGCCCGTCCGACGCTGCTTGCAGCTTTAATTAGGGCCCGAAGCACTACAGTGCGTAGGACCCTATTGTTCCTCTAGTGTTTGGCGGTTTGTTTGGCGGTTTGGCGGTTTGGCGGTTTCTTTTTCTTACGCCACTTTGAACCTCAATTTGACCCCCTAAACATGCTCAAAAACTCACCAAATTTGGCACACACATCAGGACTGGTGAAAAATTTAATATTTTGGGGGAATTACACATATGAATGGCAAAATGACTCAATAGCGCCACCTTGAAAATTGGCCTTTAGTGGAGTTAATACGGCTAGTTTCACGTAAACTCATGAAATTTGGTACACATGTACAGTAGCCCGAGACAAAAACATTCCTGCTTTTAAAATTTCAAAAAAGGCTCAACAGCGCCCCCTAGAGCACGTAGTATGCAGGCATTGGAATTTAACGAACTCCTCCTAGGATTTTTGTCCGATTTTCACCAAATTCGCTGTGTGGCATCTGGACCCCTCCAGGATGAAAAGTTATTAAAATCTTGTGGCTGCGTCACACGGTGTGGGCGTGGCATGGCGGCCATTTTGAACAAAATCGCCATGTGGAACGAAATGGGTTTTGGAGGTGAAGTGATACATGTAAAATCACCAAATCCACACAAAACCTCATTAATCTCAAGACCTAATATTTAATATACAATTCAGAAATGGGCGTGGTCAAACAGCTCCACAGCGCCCCCTACAAATATTCAAATACTCATATAAAATCATTGCTTTATCCTACAAACATGAAATTTGGTACACACATATAGCATCCCAAGACCAACAGATTTGCACAGTCAAAATTCTAATCGGCTCTACGGCGCCCCCTAGACAAGGTTGTGTGGAGAGGAGCATGATCAGGAGCGAGGGCCCGTTCGACGCTGCTTGCAGCTTTAATTAGGGCCCGAGCACGAAAAGGCAAGGGCCAGCGGTCAGTGTGAAACACTGAACGCTGCCTTTGCCTTGCAGGGCAAAGGCCCTATTGTTCCTGCTCTGTTTCTTTCTTTATTAGGGCCCGAGCCCGAAAAGGCAAAGGGCAGCGATCAGTGTGAAACACTGAACGCTGCCTTTGCCTTGCAGGGCAAAGGCCCTATTGTTCCTGCTCAGTTTCTTTCTTTCTTTCTTTCTTTCTTTCTTTATTAGGGCCCGAGCCCGAAAAGGCAAAGGGCAGCGATCAGTGTGAAACACTGAACGCTGCCTTTGCCTTGCAGGGCAAAGGCCCTATTGTTCCTGCTCTGTTTCTTTCTTTATTTTTCTTACGCCAAATTGAACCTCAATTTGACCCCCTAAACATGCTCAAAAACTCACCAAATTTTGCACACACATCAGGACTGGCGAAAAATTTGATATTTTGGGGGAATTGCACATATGAATGGCAAAATGACTCAATAGCGCCACCTTAAAAGTTGGTCTTTAGTGGAGTTAATACGGCTAGTTTCACGTACAGCTATAAAATTTGGTACACAGGTACAGTAGCCCCAGACAAAAACATTCCTGCTTTTGAAATTTTGAAAAAGCTCCACGGCGCCCCCTAGAAAACGTGGTGCGCAGGCATTGGAATTTAACGAACTCCTCTTAGGATTTTTATCCGGTCTTCACCAAATTCGCTGTGTGGCATTTAAACCCATCCTGGATGAAAAGTTATTAAAATCTCGTGGCTATGTCACACGGTGTGGGCGTGGCATGGCGTCCATTTTCACCAATTTTGCCACATGGAATGAAATGAGTTTTGGAGATGAAAGGATCCACCTAATATCACCAAATCCACACAAATCCTCATCAATCTCAAACGCTAAGGTTTAATATACAATTCAGGAATGGACGTGGTCAAACGGCGCCCCCTGCAAATATTGAAATACTCATAAAAAATCACTGCTGTATCCTACAAACATGAAATTTGGTACATACATATAGAATCCCGAGTCCAACAAATTTGCACAGTCGAAATTCAAATCGGCTCTATAGCGCCCCCTCGAAAAAGTCGTGTGGAGACATTGGAACTTAACGAACTCCTCCCAGGATTTGTATCCAATCTTCACCAAATTCGCTGTGTGGCACCTAGACCCATCCAAGAAGAAAAGTTATTAAAATCTCGTGGCTGCGTCACACGGTGTGGGCGTGGCATGGCGGTAATTTTGAGCAAACTTGCCATGTTGAACGAAATGAGATTTGGAGGTGAAGGGATCCATGTACAATCACCAAATCCACACAAGTCCTCATTAATCTCAAGAACTAACATTTAATATGCAATTCATGAATGGACGTGTTCAAACGGCTCCACAGCGCCCCCTACAAATATTCAAATACTCATAAAAAATCACTGTTTTATTCTACAAACATGAAATTTGGAATATACACATACGTACCCGAGACCAACAGATTTACACAGTCGAAATTCTAATGAGCTCTACGGCGCCCCCTAGACAAAGTCATTTGGACACATTGGAATTTAACGAACTCCTCCCAGGATTTTTATCCGATCTTCACCAAATTCGCAGTGTGGCATCTAGACCCTTCCAGGATGAAAAGTTATTAAAATCTCGTAGCTGCCTCACATGGTGTGGGCGTGGCATGGCAGCCATTTTGAGCGTGCGACCATGAAGTGTGAAATGCTCATAACTTCATTGCACATGATCAGATGTGAATGAAACTTGATATGTTTTATGACAGGCTTTCCATCAACACTTGGGCACAGCCAAACAGCTCCACAGCGCCCCCTAGAAATTTCAAAAATTCATATAAAATCACCGCTTTATCCTACAGACATGAAATTTGGTACATGTGCAGAGCAGTAACACAACTGTGTACTTTAAAGATTCCTATCATCTCCAGAGCGGCGGGGCGGGGGGGGGAGCGAGGGCCCGTCCGACGCTGCTTGCAGCTTTAATTAGGGCCTGAGCCCGAAAAGGCAAAGGCCAGCGGTCAGTGTGAAACACTGAACGCTGCCTTTGCCTTGCAGGGCAAAGGCCCTATTGTTCCTGCTCAGTTTCTTTCTTTCTTTCTTTCTTTATTTTTCTTACGCCAAATTAAACCCCAATTTGACCCCCTAAACATGCTCAAAAACTCCTCAAATTTTGCACACACATCAGGACTGGCGAAAAATTTGATATTTTGGGGGAATTACACATATGAATGGCAAAATGACTCAATAGCGCCACCTTCAAAATTGGGCTTTAGTGGAGTTAATACGGGTAGTTTCACGTACAGCTATAAAATTTGGTACACAGGTACAGTAGCCCCAGACAAAAACATTCCTGCTTTTGAAATTTCAAAAAGCTCCACGGCGCCCCCTAGAAAACGTGGTGCGCAGGCATTGGAATTTAACGAACTCCTCCTAGGATTTTTTTCCGGTCTTCACCAAATTCACTGTGTGTCATCTGGACCCCTTCAAGATGAAAAGTTATTAAAATCTCGTGGCTATGTCACACGGTGTGGGCGTGGCATGGCAGCCATTTTCACCAATTTTGCCACATGGAATGAAATGAGTTTTGGAGGTGAAAGAATCCACCTAATATCACCAAATCCACACAAATCCTCACAAATCTCAGAAACTAATGTTTGATATACAATTCAGGAAGTGGTGTGTTCAAACGGCTCCACAGCGCCCCCTACAAATATTCAAATACTCATAAAAAACCATTGCTTTGACCTACAAACATGAAATATGGTACACATGTATAGTGTATCCAGACAAACAGATCTGTACACTTGAAATTCCAATCAGCTCCACAGCGCCCCCTAGACAATGTGGTGCTGAGACAATGGAATTTAACGAACTCCTCCCAGGATTTTCATCCCATCCCCACCAAATTCACTGTGTGGCATCTGGACCCCTTCAGGATGAAAAGTTATTAAAATCTCATGGCTGCGTCACACGGTGTGAGCGTGGCATGGCGGCCATTTTCAGCAAATTCGCCATGTGTAACGAAATGAGTTTTGGAGGTGAAGGGATCCACGTAAAATCACCAAATCCACACAAATCCTCATTAATCTCAAGACCTAATGTGTAATATACAATTCAGAAATGGATGTGGTCAAACGGCTCCACAGCGCCCCCTACAAATATTTAATTAGTCATATAAAATCACTGCTTTATCCGACAAACATGCAAATTGGTACATACATATAGTATCCCAAGACCAACAGATTTGCACAGTCGAAATTCCAATCGGCTCTACGGCGCCCCCTAGACAAGGTCGTGTGGAGACATTGGAATTTAACGAACTCCTCCTAGGATTTTTATCCCATCTTGATGAAACTGGCTGTGTGGCATCTGGACCCCTTCAGGATCAAAAGTTATTAAAATCTTGTGGCTGCGTCACATGGTGTGGGCGTGGCATGGCGGCGATTTTTAGCCTATGACCATGAAGTGTGAAATGCTCATAATTTGGCTGTACATGATCAGATGTGAATGAAACTTGATATGCTTGATGACAGGCTATCCCTCAACACTTGGGCATGGCCAAAAAGCTCCACAGCGCCCCCTACAAATTTCAAAATTTCATATAAAGTAACTGGTTTGTCCTACAGACATAAAATTTGGTCAATGTGCAGAACAGGATGACACGAACACCAGTGTGTAATTTAGACATTTGGATTGTCTCCAGAGCAGCGCTGCGGGGGGGAGCGAGGGCCCGTTCGACGCTGCTTGCAGCTTTAATTTTTCTTACGCCAAATTAAACCCCAATTTGACCCCCTAAACATGCTCAAAAACTCCTCAAATTTTGCACACACATCAGGACTGGCGAAAAATTTGATATTTTGGGGGAATTACACATATGAATGGCAAAATGACTCAATAGCGCCACCTTGAAAATTGGGCTTTAGTGGAGTTAATACGGCTAGTTTCACGTACAGCTATAAAATTTGGTACACAGGTACAGTAGCCCGAGACAAAAATATTCCTGCTTTTGAAATTTCAAAAAGCTCCACGGCGCCCCCGAGAAAAGGTGGTGCACAGGGATTGGAATTTAACGAACTCCTCCTAGGATTTTTATCCGGTCTTCACCAAATTCGCTGTGTGGCATCTGGACCCATCCAGGATGAAAAGTTATTAAAATCTTGTGGCTGTGTCACACGGTGTGGGCGTGGCATGGCAGCCATTTTCACCAATTTTGCCACATGGAATGAAATGAGTTTTGGAGGTGAAGGGATCCACCTAATATCACCAAATCCACACAAATCCTCATCAATCTCAAACACTAAGGTTTAATATACAATTCATGAATGGACATGGTCAAACGGCTCCACAGCGCCCCCTGCAAATATTGAAATACTCATAAAAAATCACTGCTGTATCCTACAAACATGAAATTTGGTACATACATATAGAATCCCGAGTCCAACAAATTTGCACAGTCGAAATTCAAATCGGCTCTATGGCGCCCCCTAGAAAAAGTCGTGTGGAGACATTGGAATTTAACGAACTCCTCCCAGGATTTGTATCCAATCTTCACCAAATTCGCTGTGTGGCATCTAGACCCATCCAAGAATAAAAGTTATTAAAATCTCGTGGCTGCGTCACACGGTGTGGGCGTGGCATGGCGGTAATTTTGAGCAAACTTGCCATGTTGAACAAAATGAGTTTTGGAGGTGAAGGGATCCATGTAAAATCACCAAATCCACACAAGTCCTCATTAATCTCAAGAACGAACATTTAATATGCAATTCATGAATGGACGTGTTCAAACGGCTCCACAGCGCCCCCTACAAATATTCAAATACTCATAAAAAATCACTGTTTTATTCTACAAACATGAAATTTGGAATATACACATACGAACCCGAGACCAACAGATTTACACAGTCGAAATTCCAATGAGCTCTACGGCGCCCCCTAGACAAAGTCATTTGGACACATTGGAATTTAACGAACTCCTCCCAGGATTTTTATCCGATCTTCACCAAATTCGCAGTGTGGCATCTAGACCCTTCCAGGATGAAAAGTTATTAAAATCTCGTAGCTGCCTCACATGGTGTGGGCGTGGCATGGCAGCCATTTTGAGCGTGCGACCATGAAGTGTGAAATGCTCATAACTTCATTGCACATGATCAGATGTGAATGAAACTTGATATGTTTTATGACAGGCTTTCCATCAACACTTGGGCGCAGCCAAACAGCTCCACAGCGCCCCCTAGAAATTTCAAAAATTCATATAAAATCACCGCTTTATCCTACAGACATGAAATTTGGTACATGTGCAGAGCAGTAACACAACTGTGTACTTTAAAGATTCCTATCATCTTCAGAGCGGCGGTGCGGGGGGGGGGAGCGAGGGCCCGTCCGACGCTGCTTGCAGCTTTAATTTTAATTTCCATTTACAAACACATCGAATTAAATCAACAAAATATCATGTGGTCACAGGGGGTTACCCCAAAAACAAGAGTGCCCTCTGCTTAGGTAAATTAAATTCTCTAACTAGTGTTTCAAATGATTTCAATGAGCCATTTTCGTATAAATCATGTAGCAACCGTATTCCTTTCAGAAACCAGGACTTCCAAAAAAAGGGAGTTTTATCTATGCAGAGTTTAGGATTGTGCCAGATACCTGCAGAATTATTGAGGTGTGGGTCAAACTTGAGCACCTGAGAGATTTTTTTCCACACATTTTGTATATGACACAGAACAGGGTGCGATTGATTCTGAGGAGGGAGATTAATGGACAGAACACTAGGTAATGTAAATGGCCGACCATATTCTCCATGGAGAACCAAGGAGGAGCTCTCTCAGGGGGCAAAAACCAATGCACTAGATGCCTGAAAGAGAAAGTGTAATAATAATAAAGTAAATTTGGCAAACCCAAGCCACCTTTATCCACAGCTTGTTGCAATTTTCTCAGATTTAGTCTTGGCTTTTTTTTATTCCATATGAATAAATTACAGAGCCTGTCAAATTGTTTGAAATATGTTAAGGGGACATGTACCGGTAATGCCTGTAGCAAGTATTTGAATTTAGGCGCGCAAACCATTTTGATAACATTGACTTTTCCCCAAATGGAAAGAAATAACTGATTCCAGCGTTCTACATCTACCTTCATTCTATCAAGCGGAGGCTAAAAATTAATTTTGATTAAGTCAGTTAACTGAGGCGGGAATGTAATTCCAAGATACTTAATGCCATTTTGGGGCCATGAGAACATATCAGTAGGAAAAAGACTTTTGGGACAACAACCGGTGAGTGAGAGGGCTTCTGATTTTGTCCAATTAATCTTATAACCAGAAATCTCAGAAAATGTGTTAATGAGGGAGAGCAAGGTAGGAAGGGAGTTTGCGGGGTCTGAAACAAAAAGTAAAATGTCATCTGCATACAACATAAGTTTATGACAACTAGTTCCTACTGTAATACCCGGAAAATTTGCCTCTTTTCGAATAGCAACTGCCAATGGTTCCAGGGCCAAAGTAAAGAGCAGAGGTGACAAAGGGTCACCCTGTCTAGTTCCTCTTCTTAGTTCAAATGGTGGACCTATGACGCCGTTTGTAAATACAGATGCCCTTGGATGTGCGTATATGAGCTGGATCCATTTAATAAAGTTGTCACTAAAACCGAAAGATTCCAGAGCCGAGAACAGATACTGCCATTCGACTCTGTCGAATGCCTTCTCTGCATCCAACGAGATGGCAGCTAACGGTGTTTGACGATCCTTGACAGCCCACATTATATCCACCAGCCTTCTGATGTTATCAGCCGAAGAGCGAGACCGTATAAATCCAACCTGGTCTGGATGGATTAATGAGTTCATCACACGATCAAGACGGTTAGCTAGTATTTTTGATAATATTTTGCTATCACATGTTGTCAAACTAATAGGTTGGTAATTTTGGGGTCTTTGTCTTTCTTCAAAATAAGGGTAATAATTGCTTCAGAGAGTGATGGTGGCAGTTTTTTTTTCCTGAAGTGATTCATTGTATGTTCTCAAGAGTAAAGGGGCCAGTTCTTGGGGGAAAGATTTATAAAATTCACACATGAAACCATCTAAGCCAGGGGCCTTATTTGTGGGAAGGTTCTTTATGACCCTCACAATCTCTCCAATAGTAATAGGCAAATCTAGACTCTTTAGTTGATCCGCAGATAATTTAGGAAGATTTAAACCGAGCAAGAATGTTTTAATACTTTCTTTTGAAGCTAAAGACTCTGAACTATAGAGGTTTTTATAGAAGTCACTTAATACTTCATTGATTCCCTGACGGTTGGAGAGGAGTTGACCAGCAACATTTTTAATAACAGAGATGGTACTCATGGCTTCTCTTTGTTTTATATATCTTGCCAATAGTTTACTCGCCTTATCTCCCTCTTCAAAGTGTTTTCGTCTGGCACGAAACAAACTGAATTCCACTTTTCCTGAGATAATTGTGTTATATTCATATTTTAGCTTAGTAAGCCTATTTAAGTTTGTTGTAGAACAATCTCTTTTAAATTTTGATTCTGCAATCCCAATTTCTTTTTCTAGATTAGTAAGTTTTCTTACGTTTTCTTTCTTTTTAAAAGAGGCATATTGAATTATATGGCCCCTCAAAAATGCCTTCAATGTTTCCCATGCCACTCCAGCAGAGGGAGCAGAGGGAATGTTAGTTTCTATATACAAATTAATTTGTGACCCCAGAGATTCTCTAAAAGCTTCATCCAGTAAAAGGTTCGAGTTTAACCTCCACCTAGGTGTTCTGACAGTAGTATTATATGCAATAATATGAAGGTAGATTGGGCTGTGGTCTGATAATATTATGCTTCCAATACTGCTGGAAGCAACCGCCATCATTAACGATTGAGACACTAGAAAAAAATCTATTCTTGAAAAGGATCCATGTGGAGAGGAGAAAAAGGTATAGTCCCTCTCTGTGGGATTTTGCAGCCTCCAGACATACACAAGACCACAGGCCTCGGCCATTCCTCTTAGCGCAATATGTGCTTTTGGTGCCCGCGTTATTGGGGAGCTCCGATCAAGGGTTGTGTCTATCAGTGTTGAAATCACCTCCAAGAATTATGGGATAATCTCCTAAATCTGTTAGCTTTTTCTCAAGCTGCCCAAAAAAGGATGGATTGTCAATGTTTGGAGCATACACATTAGCTAAAATTATAATATCACCCTGCATCTCACAGAGCATTAGCAGCATTCTCCCCTCCTCATCTTTACATTGTTTCAGGCATTTAAACTGTACATGTCTATTAATCAACGTAGCCACCCCCCTGCTTTTGCTAGTATCACAGCTTGTACCAACAAAGCCTACCCATCCCGTGCCAAATCTCTGTGATTCTAATGGGGAAAGGTGTGTCTCCTGAATGAAGATAACATCACATTTTTTAGATTTTATAAAAGACCATACCTTTCTTATCTTAATAACATTATTAAGGCTCTTGACGTTCCAACTCATAAAACTCAGTTTGTTACTAATAGATAATTTTCAGGACAAGTATGAAGCAATAGATGCTGTGAAAAAACCTTCATTGGCACCAAAGAAAACAATAAATGGAAAAAAGGAGTAAAAAGAATGAGTATACACAACAGAGTAAAAGAAAACACCTCACCCCAAGCTCCTGAAGTACGTATGTACTGCCAGGTATTAATAAAACCACCTCTGGTCCGTGATCCTGCACTTAACCATCACTGCCTCCAATCCCCCCGTTCACCCCTCCCCATTAACGGTTTAGATCAGGAACACAAGCATGAACTCAGTTGCAAAAGCATATCAAACTAAAAAGCATTCTCAGATGTGCAACTGCAACACAGAGCTAAATAGATCCAGCGTCTTATATCTGAGTGCAAGCATAAAAACAGAGATAGACTCAAAATAGCCAAGAACAAAGCAAAGTTGCCCAAAAAAAAGAAATGTTGGTAAGACAAAAATTCAAAATATAATGCACTAAATAGAATTTTCAATTCAATTCAATTCAGTTTTTTTTATATAGCGCATGTTTACAACACAGGTCGTCACAAAGCGCTTAACATTGTAAGAAAGAACAGGAAACAGAAAAACCCAACAATCCAAGGTTGCTTTTGGATTCCCTATGAGCAAGCAGTCAGCGATGGTGGGAAGGAACCAAAAACCCCCCAGGTAGGGAAGGGGGGAAAAAAACCTCCGACAGAACCAGGCTCAGGGAGGGCGGCCATCTGCCTCGACCGGTTGGGTTGGGAGTGGGGAAGAGGAGGGAGGGAGGGATAGTAGGAGAGGTTGGGGTTGGGGTTGGAGGTGGTGAGGCCAGCGGCTGCAGATCAGGGACGTTGATCTCCAGATCAGGGACGTTCAACTCCAGATCAGGGACGTTGATCTCCAGACCAGGGATGTTGAGCTCCAGATCAGGGATAATGAGCTCCAGATCCAGGGACATCCACGGAGAGAACAAGCAGGACACAGAACCTCGGGGGGGGGGGAAACATAGGTTAGTCATATGTAATGGTGATATATGACAGTACAGAAAGGAGAGGAGAGGAGAGGAGCCCAGTGCATCATGTGAGTCCCCCAGCAGTCTAAACCTATGGCAGCTTAACTGAGGGACAGCTCAGGTGGTCCTGAGCAGCCCTAACTATAAGACTTGTCAAATAGGAAAGTTTTAAGCTTAATCTTAAAAGAAGCGAGGGTGTCTGCCCCCCGAACCCAAACTGGGAGCTGATTCCACAAGAGAGGAGCCTGATAACTGAAGGCTCTGCCTCCCATTCTACTTCTGGAAACTCTGGGAACCACAAGTAAACCTGGAGTCTCAGAGCGAAGGGCTCTGTTAGGATGATAAGGTACAATAAGGTCTTTAAGATATGATGGAGCTTGTTCATTAACAGTTTTGTATGTTAGATGCAGGATTTTAAATTCTATCCTGGATTTTACAGGGAGCGAATGAAGAGAAGCCAATACAGGAGAAATATGATCTCTTTTACTGGTTCCTGTCAGAACTCTGGCTGCAGCATTTTGGATTGGCTGGAGGTTTCTAAGAGAGTTACTGGGACATCCTGACAATAAAGAATTACAGTAGTCCAGCCTAGAAGTTACAAATGCATGGACTAGTTTCTCAGCATCACTCTGAGACAAGATATTTCTGATTTTGACAATATTACGTAAATGAAAGAATGCCGTCCTACAGACTTGTTTTATATGTAAGTTGAAGGACATATCCTGATCAAAAATAACTTTAGGGAGTAACAAGGAAAAAAAAACAGGAAGAAGAAGTCTATTTAAGGGTGCGGCCTGCTTGAGCCTGTTTGAACCATGCGGTTACTCTTGGTGAGTTGAGTTGTATAGTCTCTTTTTGATTGTGTGGATACTTAGGTGAGTTTTTTGCTGAATCTGCTAGTTTATTTTATGTTGCCTCCACCTTCAGCTCCCTCTATACTTTCACTACCCACTACCCGAATTGGGGTCTGTATCACATCCCTGCTGTCATGTTTAACTCTGCCTCTTCTAACCCCTACCCCAACCAGGGGTTGTATCCCCACTCCACTTTTCTTGGTGCAGTTGGTGAGAGGCCGGGGCTGTTTGTGGTAGTGTACACTAAAGAAATAAGTGTGTGGGTGAGGAGTGGTGATGGCTGGCATTAGATGAGTGACTCTGGGATGCCAGTGATCACTGTCTAGTCTCCTGGAGGTGTTGTGGGACCAACTAGACAAAACAGCGTTGAAGGGAGGTTCCCACCTGATGACCCCAAAGATGCAGTAGTAATCACCACTCATTGAATTACATAGGGAAAGCTGCAAGTGTGGTATTAAGCTTGAGAGTTCTTTACTGAGTCTGGTCCATATTCTGGAGCACAGGTTTCCTGTGTTTACTCTAAATTCAACATCTTAAGGCTCATGTCACCACATTTGAGGTGAATATGGTCAACTGGCTAATAATAGCACATCAAAGTTTCAAACATGTCATTTCCTGTTGCTAGGAGGTGGTGCTATGACTGTTAATGGACATTGGCACATGGATGTGATCACCGCAGGACTCTGATCAAACATGTAAAGTTTGAGGCAAATTGGAGCATGTATAGGATAGTTAGACAGCACTTGATGTTTCATGGCGAAACATCAAAGTTCAGGAGGATGCCATGTCCACGCACTTAGCCCTATGTGGAATATTTTGATAACTTTTCATCACTAAGGCTTTGTGATGTCTTGGAGTTACCCCCTGTGCAGCTATAACTCTTGAATATGAGCAAAAAATCAGCAAAATCCTCACAGTTAAAGCAAAATGGCGCACTTAGTGTTCGATTTAGAGTATGGCTGTCACTGATATTTTTTGTGCAGCCTGATGTGCTACATGCACCTAGCAAATTTTGTAGATGTAGGTGAAACGACTTGCCCATAGTAGATATTACAAGTTTTGCAGGGGGCGCTATGGAGTCATTTTGCCACACACATGCGCAAGTCCCATAAAATATCAAATTTTTCACCAGTCCTTATGTGTATCCAAATTTTCATGAGTTGTTGAGCATTTTTAGGCCCTCAAAAATGTAACTGTTCCATTGGAAAAACAAAAATGAGTAGCGTTCCAAGAGATCTTTGTACTTTCAGTGCTCGGGCCCTAATTATAGACAAGCATGTTAAAGGTAAAGGTTATAAGACCATCTCCAAGCAGCTTGGTGTTCCTGTGACTACAGTTGTACATATTATTCAGAATTTTAAGGTGCACAGGACTGTAGCCAACCTCCCTGGACGTGGCTGCAAGAGAAAAATTGATGAAAAATTTAAGAGACAGATAAATACGAATGGTAACCAAAGAGTCCAAAACAACTTCCAAAGAGATGAGAGATAAACTCCAAGGTCAAGGTACATCAGTGTCAGATTGCACCATCTGTTGCTATTTGAGTCAAAGTGGACGTAATGGAAGACGGCCGAGGAAGACACCACTACTGAAAGCAAATCTTAAAAAAGTGAGACTGGAATTTGCCAGAATGCATACACCGATCAGCCACAACATCATGACAACTGACAGGTGAAGTGAATAACAGTGATCATATTGGTATTATGTGCTGTTCTGCTGGAAAACCTTGGATTTTGGTATCCATGTTGATGAGACTTAGACACCCAAATAAATATTGTCCCAGAACAAGCACACTCCCTCATACAAATGGCAATCCCAAATGTCACTGGTCTACCCTCGCAGAAAAATGCACCCCACCACATGGCAAAAACATCAAACAATCAGGAACATCTTGAGGAACATGACAATCGCCCAAGATGTTGATTTGGCCTCCAAATTTCCTAGACCCCATTCTGATCAAGCATCAACAGGATGCAGTGCAACAAGTTTGATTCACAGAGGCTCTACTACACAGCCCATAGTACCCAAAGGATCCATGGCCAATGTCCTGGTGCCAGACAGCATAGGACACCCTGAGAGGTCCAATGTCCAATGGCTCAGAGCATTTTTGCCGACATACAGTGGTGGAAAAAAGTTTTCGGACACCCTTAAAATTTTACACAATCTCAAATATTATCATGAAATATTTATGAAAAAAATCTTTTTTGTGTTTCAAAAGGTGTGGCTGCATTAGACAGACACAAACAAATACAAATAATATTTTTTGTTTATTGTTTACAAGAAAAACTAAACTAAATTCTTGACAGTTTCAGTATGTCAGTTCTCAACATTGTCAGTATCAAAGTCAACAAATGACAGAGAATGTGTTCAAAACTGAATAAAAAGTAAATAAACCATCACATCATCAAATTAATATGTAGTTGTCCTGCCATTAGCATGCAGTAGAGCTCTAATCCTGGCCGGCATGTTCCCCATGAGTCTTTCACACTGTTGAGAGGTAATCTTTTCCCATTCTTCTTGAATTACTGATTTTAATTCTTCTTAATTCTTTGGTTTACGCTTTGAAACAGACCTTTTGATAATCCACCACAGATTTTCAATGGGGTTCATGTCCGGGGATTGAGCTGGCCACTCTAAGACCTGGATCCTGTGCTCCAGCAGCCAAGTTCTACTGGTCCTGGATGTGTGGCAAGGAACATTATCTTGTTGAAACATCCAGTTTTGACCTTGACAGAACAGTGCACATGCAGAAGGGAACATGTGGGTTTGGAGAATGGCACAATACTTGGCAGAGTTCAATCACAGACAGTGAGATGACCAGCACCAGCAACACTAATGCATCCCCAAACCATGATACTGCCTCCACCATGCTTGACAGTAGGTACTGTACATGCTGGAGATAATGCTTGGCCTGGCCTTCTGTGTACCCTCACATTAGCAGGAGGAAGATAAAGCTGGAAACTGGACTCACATGACCACAGAATCTTCTTCCAGTTCCTGGCTGTCCAGTTCTTGTGTGCTTGGGCCCAACGACGCTGGGCTAACCTCTTTCTCTCATTGATCACGGGATTCTTGACAGCCTTGTAGGACCTTAAGCCAAGATCTAAAAGTCGGCCACGTACAGTGTGGGTGGACTACCCGACACCAGTTTGGTTTGACCACTGCTGCTGAAGCTCCTGTGATGTCATTTGGCAGTTTTCCCTGGATCAGGATGCGGTCATTTCTTGCTGAAGAAACCTTGGACACCCAGATCTTGGTTTGTCTTCCAAGCTGTTGGTTCGTCTGTATTTCTACAGAGTGTATCCAACTGCTGAAGGACTGCATTTGCACTTCCTGACTGTCTGGCGGCAGCTGTACCCTTTCTGGCTGAGAATCTGTATCTTCAGGTGAGTTTTCTGCATTAAGTTCCTTGTTTTAGCCATTTTTTGTCTCTGAAGAACTTTCAGATGTGCTGACTTTATATAGACATGAAGCACGGCAACAAAAATTGTGACTTTTAATACAAAGCACGACCATCATTAGTGGATCACTGGTACCAAGATGACCCAATACTCAAAATTTCTTACATATTTTTATGGAGCCAATCAGTTTTCAAGTTTTTAATGGCTTTTTTAGGATTTGTTTAGTATTTTGGCTGTGACTGTACTAAAAAAAATGCACTTGAAGACCTGAGAGTGATTCTTAATGCAATATTTCACAAATGCATAGAGTGTCCAAAAACTTTTTTCCAGCATTGTAAGTGGGACCAAAACAATATTAGGCAGGAGGTCATAATGTTATGCCTGATTGGTGTATTGACAAGCCACAAATCTTCTGGGAGAATATCCTTTGAACAGATGAGACAAAACTAGAGCTTTTTGGTAAATCACATCAGCTCTATGTTCACAGATGCAAAAATGAAGCTTACAAAGAAAAGTACACTGTACCTACTGTGAAACCTAGAGGAGACCTGGTTATGTTCTGGGGCCGCATTGCTACATCTGGCACAGGGTATCTTCAATCTGTGCAGGGTACAATGAAATCTCAAGACTGTCAAGGCATTCTGGAGCCAAGTGTGGTGCCCTGTGTCCGAAAGCCTGGTCTTTCTGACACTGGGCAGAAAGACCAGGCTTTCTGGTCTTTCTGCCCAGGTCATGGGTTGGAGGACCCATGACCCACAGGTCATGGGTCCTCCAACAGGTTATTAACCCAAAATACAAAGCTAAAAACACCCAAGAATGGCTAAGAACAAAACACTGGACTATTCTGAAGCAGCCTTCTATGAGCCTTGATCTAAATCCTATTAAAAATCTGTGAAAGGAGCTGAAGCATGCAGTCTGGAGAAGGCACCCTTTTATCCTGAGACAGCTGGAGCAGTTTACTCACAAGAAGTGAGCCAAAATACCTGTCGACAGGTGCAGAAGTCTCATTATGGAGTTACAGAAATCGCTTCATTGCGGTGATTGCCTCAAAAAGTTGTGCAACAAAATATTAAGCGTACCATCATTTTGTTATTTCAGTGACCATTGTGGGTTTTTCTTCCTTTAATGGACAGGTACCAACAATTTTGTCTACGTGTTTATGTGCATCAGCATTTGTGTGCAGGGATTTTCCTAGGTCATCAGAAAGTTAAAGGGAGTTATATCAAAGTGTGTATATATGTGTCTTAGTCCGTGTATTTTAGCAGTTTCTCAATAAAAGTCAAGAGAAACATCAAACACATCAAGTAATTCCTAAGCAGCTTAGTTGCATATTATTCCTTAAGCGAATGTGAAGGTGAGATGTAACAAGAGTACAGTAACCCCATTGGTAATAATATGTATTATGTTTGTAATAATGAATTACACTTTCACACCTGCGTTTGAAAAGTTACCCATCAGATATGAAACCATTATACCACTGACATTTTACATTCTTTTTCCTTTTCTACACTATTTCTCATACTGTATTGTACATCAGTGCATAATATACAATAATTAGAACATTTTTGTTTGTTTGTTTGTTTTTTGTCTTATTTTTTTGGTTTACAGCACTACTATTAACTTTCCTCTAGTGTTACCTTTCTGTTACCATCTCTTATGTTAACGGTTGGTTTTAACTTGTGTCTTAAATCAGCTGTAAAATGCACTAAAAATAATTTTTTATCATCCAATTTGTTTGTCATCTCTTGGATACCTTGCTAGGCTTCCTTATCCATGAAAATATGGGTTTTAATATTTTTGATGTGGACCTCTGGGCCTTTTTTTGTACACCCCTCGATGCACTCTGCAAGTCATCACTTCTATACTGAATTTACCTCACATATCTGGATATGTCCGTCTTTGTTTGTTTTGTTTTTGTGCAGGTATATGGGAAAACAAGACAAAATGAGAATCCCCTCAAGCTCACATGATTAGGAAAGGATCTGGCTGCCTGTGTGTTGGCTGACAGTGAACTTATGATTTCAGTTTTGGCTCTAATCATTGCTTTTTAATCTTATTTTTATAACTGGGTTGACACCGACCCTACAACACAAAGGTCATAATTTCATCCAGCAAATTTTATAATTTAGTGAAAAACATTTTTTTTTTTTGTTTTATTTTGTTGAACTAAAGGTTCCAGACAAAATCACAAAGCCTTGATGCAATAAACAAACTTTAAATATAATCAACACATCTTCATTGCTTGGTCAACTGGTTAAATGACTCTTCAAATTATGATCTTCTTTTCAACAAAAATGACTTTTGAGTTCCTCACTTCGTATCTCACTTTTTCCAAAGCCTTTGTTGTAACCTGTGTGTGAAATACCATAATTCAGCCACTAGTAAGCCTGTTCTTCATCAGATCTATATATAAAGAGATTTGGATGAAAAACTGTCAAATAAGTACCCAAAGTATATCAGCATTAGATATCATAAATAATAAATAATAATAATGACAAAGCTTACAAGTAGCCTGTATACATGAAGAGCATAACAGAATTACCAAAATTCAGTTTTGTCTTTTGGTTTTGGTGTTCCACCCCACAATTTTCAGATGCCTCATCTTGCCACCCCATGATACATTTCTGGGGGCACCCCTACCTGTATGGTGCTGCGGTCCCTCAAGTGGTTGTTCATCTGACACTTTAAGATCACAGGGGTGGAATTTTCTTTTTCCAACGGTAACCTCCAGAGTCAGAACCAACCCATGGGATTAATGACATTGACTAGCTTGACAATGTTTGGGACTATGCAAAAAGATGCATCCAGCATGGAAAACATGGTTGCTCCAAGGTGGGAAGCGTGATGTTTCAGTCTTGACTGCTCCGGTAGGGAGGAAATCCATATTGATTCTTGTTTGACTGTTTTTCCTGGTAGCAGGGACCAGATGGAAGACATTATTTTGTTGGGCTCTGTGCTCTTTCTACTAGCAGTGAGACCAGTTACATCTTACATAGGGAGCTATGAGGACTGACTGACACTCCACTTACAGTAACTTGATTAGCTCAGACTGGCAGGCTATCAGGAAGGTTATCTAGTGTCAGGTCACTTTCTGTCGGCCACTCTTGAAAAACATCACATTCTGCACTGCCTACAAAGCTACCTGTCTGACACAAATGGGCTCCTTCCTCTTCTCACAAAAGCTTTCATACACTTACTGGACCGCCTCAAGGTCTGATCAAAAAAGTGTTAAACATTTCTGTGGCACATTTAATGTTAGTTAATTCTGGCAACCAAAAATTGCAGCTGTTAGCTGGGCCTTCAAGCAGGGTCTCATCTCCACATTCTTTTGACTATATAGTGTATTTAGCAAACCAACAATTAGTTCGCACGTGCATTGTCTCTCTAAATTCCAATATTTCCGATAGCACTTAAAGGCAGCAGAGGGGCCGACAGTCACTGCTCAAACTCACAGAGCCTCTTTGTCATATTCTTTTTTGTTTCCTTCAGATTTCTTTCTACTTTTTTATTTGCTGAGTTCGTGATTGTGGCATGGATGTAAGACCTGACAGAACAGCCCAATAAAGAGCACAAAAGGAATAATTAAAGCTTTATTCTTAGAATGTGCTCTTTAAAACACAGTAGAAGTTGGCATCCTATGCACGGATATTTATTTCGAGAATGTAGCTTCCTAAAACTTCGGCTATAATTCTGTCTTCTAATTCTGCTTTGACTTCACCTCCAGTGTAGTCCCATTTGTTACCTCTCTTGGCCGCTCCGTGCCTGTTTTAAAAGAATGTGACTGATTCGATTAGAAAACAGGCTGAAGAAGAAGGAAGGAGGAGGGATTTCCTTACTCCAAAAAAAACTTTTTCATCCAGTTTCCATTAGCTGGAGGACGTTTGGGGGTGGGGGGCTGGACATTCCACTCATACTGCAGGTCAGGCGGACGGACAAGGGGGGTTGGGGGGCTTCCTGCCACTTCTCTTGTAGGCTACGGCTTCTTTCTTTAAAGTTAAACATGACATTTATGGAAAAGGACAAAGAGTTTGTAGCAGCGAACAGGCTCCTTCTCCCAGAGAAAGGATTAAAACCCGGGGCTACACCCACGACTGAGAGGCGGCCGCGATTTTTTTCATTGTAGAGGGCGAGTTTGTGCGGCCACGGGAGCCGCTTCGGTCCCGAAGGAAAGGAAGAAAAAGATGTTTGACTAAGTTCAAAGACCGGAAAAGTCAACGGAAGAAGCTCTCCACAAAGGTAAAACTGCGCTCATTGACACAGAGTGAAAAAGTTAGAAAAGTTTGGTTCCGTGCCGGTGTCTCTAGTTTGCTGTAGTAAAAACAATAAGAGGTCTTAGTCGTCTGGTCTGTATTATGAACCAGAACAAAACGTGGTTTACAGGTCCAGAAAATGGTTGTCATTTTTTCCGCTGGCTGTGTTTACATCTAATGTCACTCGAAGGCTTTATACTTCATGCAGTGGTGGGTGCAGTGAATTCAGGAGTGACTTAACTATTGTTTGCAAATACTGGTAACTGAGGCTTGAACAATATGTAGTGTAGATGGGTGAAACCTTCATTGGATCTTGGCCTAGCTTCTGTTTCTGCATCTTCAGCTTCAAAAATGCATGTAGGGACACAAGGAGGCACAGGAGGTCCTTGACGTGGTTCCAGGAGGTCTTCGTGTACATGGAAAAAGCTGAAATTGTTTTGTCATTGGCTTTGCATACACAAAGCTTCATTGACAGCCTTCACATGCTCATTACTTAACTTGAGATTTCTGCCTCAGTGAATGACTCAGAGTTACATGATTTTATTGTACTCTCTGGTGAACGGATTTTTAGCCTGTAAGCACAAACATCTGCACAAAGGTTTGTTAGTGCTAAACCCAGATTAATATTTTCGATGGCATTTGAGTAGAAGAATCATCCATATCACTGGTTGAGAGAGTTCCACGTCTAAAAAATAGGGTTTAAATTTGAAAATATTTTTGTATAATTATTTAAGAAAAAAAAAACAATCAAAAGCAATCTGAAAGAAAAGAATGTGGAGAATGATATTTTGAACACCATGATTTGTTGACTCCAATGCCTTAAAGAGACTCACATTGAATTCATAATAGTTCATAAAAATGATAGAAATATGTGTAAAGATACATTATGCCTTTGAAGCTTTTGATGTGAAATGAATCTGATGAAACACTGACTGGTCTGTAGTTATTATGTTTTTACCAGAAATGTTTTTATGATACACAAAATGTTATCCAGTGCCGTAAAAAAAAGTATTGCCCCCTACAACTAGCATGCACTCAAGCAGACCCACGCTGGATGCCTTCCTAAACATGGCTGGTAGCCCTGCAACCTTGACCTTTTGAGCCCAAAATTAATGGGTGACCAGGGTAGGTCAAGATCAACATCTGTGCCAAGTTTGATTATCCTATCTTCATTTGTTCTCGAGTTATGGTGCAGACATAGCCACCCACCCACATACTTACATACTCTGTCAGCGTGGGTAAAAATCTTCTTCTCTAACTCAGATGTTCCAGATCATCAAATTAATATTTATTTTTATTGAATATTAGTCAGAGGTAACCCACAAAATACAAAATGCAGTTTTTAAATTATGATTTATTGAAGATTTATTGAAAACTTATATCAGTACTACCTAATAACTGGTTGGGCCACCCTTGGCTGCAACAACTGCAGTTAAACATTTGCAATAACTTGTGATCAGTCTTTTACATTGCCACTGAAGAATTTTGGCCCATTCTTCTATGCAGAATGGTTGTAATTTGGTCCCATTAGATGGTTTTCGACCATGAACTGTCACAGCATCTCAACTGAATTGAAGTCCAGACTTTGACACGGTCACTCCAAAACCTTAATTTTGTTCTTTTTGAGCCACTCAGAGCTGGACTTGCTTGTGTGCTTTGGCTCATTGTCATGCTGTGTAACCCATTTGTGTGGAGTTTTAGGTCATGAACTGATGGGTGGATATTCTCCAGGAGAATTTTCTGATAGCGAGCAGAATTCATGTCTCCATCAATCATGGCAAGTCATTCATGTCGTGTGGAAGCAAAGCAGCCGTAAACTATCACACTACCACCACCATGTTTCACTGCTGGTATCATGTTCTTCTTGTAGAATTCAGTATTAGCTTTATGCCAGATGTCATGGGACCCATGTATTTCAAAAAGTTCCACTTTTGTTATCTCAAAAGACTTGAGGCTTATCCAGATATTTTTTTTGTAAATGCTTGAAGAACCTTTATGTTCTTTTTGGTCAGTTGCCCAGTGTCTTTTCGTATTGTGGAATCATGTAGATGATTCAAATGATCAGCTCATCATCAAGCTCTGCAGAAGCCTGATAACGATCCTGATCATTTGAATCAGGTGTGTAGGAAGAGGGAAACATCAGAAACATGCAGGATAGTGGCCTTCGAGGACCGGAGTTTGAGACCCCTGATGTAGACGGACCTTACCAAGTGGGGCTAGACAGCATTTTTCCTTCAAAAACCAAAATCATCATCAGAAAACTGAATTTTGTGTTTATGGGGTTATCTTTGTCTTACAAAAAATTAGTTTGATGATCTGAAACATTTACGTGTTACAAATATGCATTTGCCTATGCATTATTCCGTAGGGGAGCAAATACTTTTTCACGGCACTGCATGTGACGTATACCTATAAAACGAGACAGGCTGTGTGTGCTAACGGCAGGTGTGTATACAGTAATTTTTTTCAATGAACACATGTTTACATAATGTTAATCCTTCTGTTTGTAGCTAGTAATCAATTTTTTTGGAATGTTGAGTTAAGACAATAGCACATGATCCTTAATGCTCTGTGGCTACTCTGGAAGAAACTTCCTTTTCAGACTTTCAGAGCTCAGGTTCAGTCAGTTCAGAAAGTACAATATTGGCAGTTTTGAACGTTTTAGCTCATCAACTGATGATTAGAATGAATGTATACAGTATAGTGTCCATCTGCTGACCCTAACAGAGCTAGCGAGGACACTAGTGATTTGCTAATCTGCATGTATGGTTGTTACCTTCTGACCACTATTGGCCATGCGAGTTATTGATTGTATCCCAATCATCAATATAACACAAAAACTGTTACAAAGCACAATGTGGATGTTAGGCTCTGTTTTTGAAAACATTTATATAACATTTGTACTGCACAATTTAAGTTATTTGTTCTCTTATGCAATGACAACAATTAACCTAAAATTGGTGAGTGTGAATTCAGTGTGTGGTTGTCTGTCATTGTCATTTCCTGGAGTGACAGTTGAAAGGGAAACTCTAATTGTACATATAAATGTGCTTTGGACACTACGTCTGCAATCTGTGTCACCAAACAAAACACTGTCCATGCTCTTTGTGAAATTGCTTGATGGTTCACCATTTGCTTTTCTTGGAAGTTGTACACTTCTGTAGGAAAAAAGTCTTTGCATCTACTTTCATTGAACCAGTGTTGCGCTGTCAGATTACACTGAAATTTTGTTAGTTTTATAGCTTTGTTTTATGACTGTAAAACCTTGGACATGGTTCCCTGATGCTGCTAATGTCAAATTCTGCTGCTAATGTCAAATTCAGTAAAGCTATCATCATATTTTCTTAACTTGGTGGATTTGGGCTTTATGTATTTTGAGCATGACAATGTATTTAAGAATTTTTTAGAAGCGGGATTCTGGTAGCTTGCTAGCCAATAAATCACTGTGTGACTGGCATCATGGTAGTGACTGACAGCAGTTGCAGCTGCATATGGTGCATGTCATTATTTCCATTGGTTCAAGGAATGAGGGAGTTGGTACAGCACTGTTTTTTGTTTGTTTTATTGCATTGCATAGCATATTGCTAGTGGTGTTTCAGTAAATAGATATAATTGCATTTTATCATTCAATCAAATCAAAATCAATTCATGATTTTTAAAACAATATTTGGTGGACTTGTTGGCAGTATGTCACAAACCCCTAGGTTTCAGGACCGCACTGAAACTACTGTTTTATAGTGTAGTGTAGTTTTTCTTTATTTTAATGATGCAAGGGATATACTTGAGTTAGAATTTTACTGATTATTATGTTTATTTTATTTTAAGGCATGAAAAGGAAAAGCAAATTTATTGGAATAGGACATTTAAACACCAAGGCATTTCAAAGAGCTTTGCATAAAACACAAAAGCATCAAGACAGTTTGTAACTTTGTCTTTTCTTTAAGCAGAAAAAGGGAATTTGTTGATTTCTCATTGAAAACTGCGTAAATTGGATCTGAACATCTAAGGCTACGTTCAGACTGCAGGGCTTAGTGCTCAATTCGGATTTTTTGTGAAATTTGATTTTTTTGCAAGTTTGTTCTCATTTCCAATTAAATGCAACTTGTATGTGACCTCCTTTTTGAACTTCATATGACGTCACACGCAGTGAGTGTGCTCAGTGTGTGCGGAAGTAAACATGGATGGTACTGTTTATACCCACACTTTTCAAAAACCACCCGGTACTGATAAGACCCCTCGAGTTTGGCCTAAATAGAGCTGTCCCCTCAAATATTAATTAACTCCGAAACCTCACTTTCCCTCCATTGACTGGACTCCACATTATCGTCCGCCATGGTTATTAGGGCCCGAGCACTACAGTGTGTAGGACCCTATTGTTCCTGTAGTGTTTCTTTGGCGGTTGGTTTGGCGGTTTCTTTTTCTTATGCCACTTTGAACCTCAATTTGACCCCCTAAACATGCTCAAAAACTCACCAAATTTGGCACACACATCAGGACTGGTGAAAAATGTAATATTTTGGGGGAATTACACATATGAATGGCAAAATGACTCAATAGCGCTACCTAGAAAATTGGGCTTTAGTGGAGTTAACACGGCTAGTTTCACGTAAACTCATGAAATTTGGTACACAGGTACAGTAGCCTGAGACAAAAACATTCCTGCTTTTAAAATTTCAAAAAAGGCTCAACGGCGACCCTAGAGCACGTACTGTGCAGGCATTGGAATTTAACGAACTCCTCCAAGGATTTTTATCCGATCTTCACCAAATTCGCTGTGTGGCATCTGGACCCATCCAGGATGAAAAGTTATTAAAATCTTGTGGCTGCGTCACACGGTGTGGGTGTGGCATGGCGGCCATTTTGTACAAAAAAACTTAACGGCGCCCCCTGGAACACGTGGTGCGCAGGCATTGGAATTTAAGGAACTCCTCCCAGGATTTTTGTCCCATCTTCACCAAATTTGCTGTGTGGCATCTAGACCCACCCAAGATGAAAAGTTATTAAAATCTTGTGGCTGCGTCACACGGTGTGACGCAGGTGAATTTAACGAAGTCCTCCCAGGATTTTTATTCGATTTTCAATAAACTGGCTGTGTGGCATCTAGACCCATCCAGGATGAAAAGTTATTAGGGCCCGAGCCCGAAAAGGCAAGGGCAGCGATCAGTGTGAAACACTGAACGCTGCCTTTGCCTTGCAGGGCAAAGGCCCTATTGTTCCTGCTGTGTTTGTTTCTTTGTTTCTTTGGCGGTTTCTTTTTCTTACGCCACTTTGAACCCCAATATGACCCCCTAAACATGCTCAAAAACTCACCAAATTTTGCACACACATCAGGACTGGCGAAACATTTGATATTTTGGGGGAATTACACATATGAATGGCAAAATGACTCAATAGCGCCACCTTAAAAATTGGGCTTTAGTGGAGTTAATACGGCTAGTTTCACGTACAGCTATAAAATTTGGTACACAGGTACAGTAGCCCGAGATAAAAACATTCCTGCTTTTGAAATTTTGAAAAAGCTCCACAGCGCCCCCTAGAAAACGTGATGCGCAGGTATTGGAATTTAACGAACTCCTCCTAGGATTTTTATCCGGTCTTCACCAAATTCGCTGTGTGGCATCTAGACCCCTCCAGGATGAAAAGTTATTAAAATCTTGTGGCTGCGTCACACGGTGTGGGCGTGGCATGGCAGCCATTTTCACCAATTTTGCCACATGGAATGAAATGAGTTTTGGAGGTGAAGGGATCCACCTAATATCACCAAATCCACACAAATCCTCATCAGTCTCAAACGCTAAGGTTTAATATACAATTCATGAATGGACATGGTCAAACGGCTCCACAGCGCCCCCTGCAAATATTGAAATACTCATAAAAAATCACTGCTGTATCCTACAAACATGAAATTTGGTACATACATATAGAATCCCGAGTCCAACAAATTTGCACAGTCGAAATTCTAATCGGCTCTATGGCGCCCACTAGAAAAGGTCGTGTGGAGACATTGGAATTTAACGAACTCCTCCCAGGATTTGTATCCAATCTTCACCAAATTCGCTGTGTGGCATCTACACCCATCCAAGATGAAAAGTTTTTAAAATCTCGTGGCTGCGTCACACGGTGTGGGCGTGGCATGGCGGTAATTTTGAGCAAACTTGCCATGTTGAACGAAATGAGTTTTGGAGGTGAAGGGATCCATGTAAAATCACCAAATCCACACAAGTCCTCATTAATCTCAAGAACTAATGTTTAATATGCAATTCATGAATGGACGTGGTCAAACGGCTCCACAGCGCCCCCTACAAATATTCAAATACTCATAAAAAATCACTGTTTTATTCTACAAACATGAAATTTGGAATATACACATACAAACCCGAGACTAAAAGATTTGCACAGTCGAAATTCCAATGAGCTCTACGGCGCCCCCTAGGCAAAGTCATTTGGACACATTGGAATTTAACGAACTCCTCCCAGGATTTTTATCCGATCTTCACCAAATTCGCTGTGTGGCATCTAGACCCTTCCAGGATGACAAGTTATTAAAATCTCGTAGCTGCCTCACATGGTGTGGGCGTGGCATGGCGGCCATTTTGAACAAAAAAGCTTAACATTGTACAATGGAACACGTTGTGCGCAGGCATTGGAATTTAACGAACTCCTCCCAGGATTTTTGTCCGATCTTCACCAAATTCGCTGTGTGGCATCTAGACCCCTCCAGGATGAAAAGTTATTAAAATCTCGTGGCTACGTCACACGGTGTGGTTGTGGCATGGCGGCCATTTTGAACAAAATCGCCATGTGGAATGAAATGGGTTTTGGAGGTGAAGGAATCCATGTAAAATCACCAAATCCACACAAATCCTCATTAATCTCAAGACCTAATATTCAACATACAATTCAGGAAGTCACACGGTCAAACGGTTCCACAGTGCCCCCTACAAATATTCAAATAAATAAAATCACTGCTTTATCCTACAAACATGAAATTTGGTACATACATACAGTATCCTAAGACCAACAAATTTGCACAGTCGAAATTCCTATTGGCTCTACGGCGCCCCCTAGACAAGGTCGTGTGGAGAGGAGTGCGGTGAGGAGCGAGGGCCCGTCCGACGCTGCTTGCAGCTTTAATTAGGGGGCCAAGCCCGAGGGGCATGGGAGACGCGTATGCTAGCACACGCGTTTCCCAGGCCCGAAGGGCTGGGAACCCTATTGTATTCGTTCAGATTATTATTATTATTTGACGTTATTTTTCCGTTGGTAAAAGTGGTGCTGCAGGCTATACCGTACAAGGGAGGGTGGTGCAATTTGGAGGGTTGGTCCAAACCCCAGTTTTTACCTCAGATGCAAAAAATTGCATGTGTCTGCCAGCAGGGGGCGCTATAACCACAGTCAACATTTTTTAGGCTATAACTACCACACCGTATGTTGCACATTCAAAAACCTAACATCCACAGATTCCCTGAATAGCACTGAATCATCTGGGATAAGCCACGCCCATTTCCGCCTATATCTTTTTTTCCGCAAAATGGCAAAAACTGGAAAACTTACTTTTTCGAACTCCTCCTTGGGTTTTTGTCCAATCAGCGTGAAACTTGGCACGTACAGCCTTCAGTTGGACCTGATCTAAAGTTATCAAAAGAATTTTTTTCTGTCTAAATATGCGCAAATTACTAACGCAAAATTTTTTATAGCTAGGTATAAACATGCTAACTGTTGCATATCTATGTCAAAACAAATGCTAATAACACCAAACCTGAGATCTCATGTTGTCATGTGACTGTGGGGGTATGAGCCAAATTTGGCTCATGTTGGCCACTAGGGGGCGATACAAAAATGGGAAATTTATATCTGTTAAATGGCAAGACCCATTTTCCCCAAATTTGGTAGGTCTGATGCTGTGTCGCTCCTGAGGCCATATCTTAATGTTATTCATGAATGGTCAAAGTGGGCGTGGGTTATTACAAGGCAAACAAACATTTATTTCAGCTCAACTATTAGGCTCTGGACTGTGAAAATTACAGGGTCTATATAGATGAGCACACAGACCACCCACACCAAAAATTGTGCATCTACTCCACTAGGTGGCGCTATAACGGTTGCAAACGCACTTTGGCCTGTAACTTTCACATTTTAAATCAAGTCCTGGTAAACTTTACATCTACATGTTCTGTAAATAGTGTCGCATCTTCTGACATAGGCCACGCCCACTTCCAGTGCACATTCCTCTTTGTACATCAATGCACATCAAAAACCTACTTTTTCGAACTCTTCCTACAGTTTAAACTCAATCTACACCAAACTTTGCACATACAATGTCCAGATGTGCTTGAGCAAAAGTTATCAAAAGAATCTTGCTACTCCAAAAAATGTGCGAGTTATAAATACTCAATTTTTTCTGCTAGCTAAAAAGCACATACTGTTGCATAATTCTGTCAACGTGAAAGCTGTTGACATTGAACTCAACTCATTTGTGTCAGAGGTCAACCAGAGGCTCTGTGCCAAATGTGGCGCAAATTGGCCAATAGGGGGCGCTATAAACGGGAAAAATTCAAGCAACATTAAAGTTGATCAGATTGGCACCAAATTTGGTGAGCATGATGTGGGCTTGCTCCCAAGGCCAGCCGTAAAATTTAGTAATGTTTCACAGACCAGCTACACCAAAAATTGTGCGTCTACTCCACTAGGTGGCGCTATAACGGTTGCAAACGCACTTTGGCCTGTAACTTTCACATTTTAAATGACGTCTTGGTAAACTTTATATCTATGTGTTCCCTAAATAGTGTCGCATCTTCTGACATAGGCCACGCCCACTTCCAGTGCACATTTCTCTTTGTACGTCAATACACATCAAAAACCTACTTTTTCTAACTCCTCCTACAGTTTAAACTCCATCTTCACCAAACGTTGCACATATAATTTCCAGACGTGTCTGAGTAAAAGTTATCAAAAGAATTTTGCTACTCCAAAAAATGTGCGAGTTATAAATACTCAGTTTTTTCTGCTAGCTAAAAAGCACATACTGTTGCATATTTTTTTCAACGTGAAAGTTGTGGACATTGAACTCAACTCACTTGTGTCAGATGTCAACCAGAGGCTCTGTGCCAAATTTGGCGCAAATTGGCCAACAGGGGGCCCTATAAACAGGAAAAATTCAAGCTGCATGAAAGTTAATCAGATTGGCACCAAATTTGGTGAGCATGATGCGGGCGTGCTCCCGAGGCCAGCCGTAAAATTTAGTAAAGTTTGGTCAAAGTGGGGGTGACTTGTTACAGCTGACACATTCAGCTTTTCACGCTTTCCGGTACTCTTGCCGTTACCATTACAGCACTGCTGGTGATACTTTGGCCGGTATCGTGACGCTCGCCCCGTGCCTGTGGTCCTTCTGGCCGGACCTCCGTGGGCTCGGCGAGACCCGGGGACTGGGTTGTGCAAGGGGGCTTGGCCCCCTTTCATAACTGCTTGCAGTTCTAGTTAGGGCCCGAAGCACTACAGTGCGTAGGACCCTATTGTTCCTCTAGTGTTTGGCGGTTTCTTTGGCGGTTTCTTTTTCTTACGCCACTTTGAACCTCAATTTGACCCCCTAAACATGCTCAAAAACTCACCAAATTTGGCAGACACATCAGGACTGGTGAAAAATTTGATATTTTTGGGGAATTACACATATGAATGGCAAAATGACTCAATAGCGCCACCTAGAAAATTGGGCTTTAGTGGAGTTAATACGGCTAGTTTCACGTAAACTCATGAAATTTAGTACACAGGTACAGTAGCCCGAGACAAAAACATTCCTGCTTTTAAAATTTCAAAAAAGGCTCAACAGCGTCCCCTAGAGCACGTGGTGTGCAGGCATTGGAATTTATCGAACTCCTCCCAGGATTTTTATCCGATCTTCACCAAATTCGCTGTGTGGCATCTAGACCCATCCAGGATGAAAAGTTATTAAAATCTTATGGCTACGTCACACGGTGTGGGCGTGGCATGGCGGCCATTTTGAACAAAATCGCCATGTGGAACGAAATTGGTTTTGGAGGTGAAGTGATACATGTAAAATCACCAAATCCACACAAAACCTCATTAATCTCAAGACCTAATATTTAATATACAATTCAGAAATGCGCGTGGTCAAACGGCTCCACAGCGCCCCCTAGAAATATTCAAATACTCATATAAAATCATTGCTTTATCCTACAAACATGAAATTTGGTACACACATATAGTATCCCAAGACCAACAGATTTGCACAGTCAAACTTCTAATCGGCTCTACGGCGCCCCCTAGACAAGGTTGTGTGGAGAGGAGCATGATCAGGAGCGAGGGCCCGTTCGACGCTGCTTGCAGCTTTAATTAGGGTCCGAGCACCGAAGGGTGCGAAGACCCCATTGTAATGCTAGAGATTATTAGGGTCCGAGCACCGAAGGGTGCGAAGACCCTATTGTAATGCTAGAGATTATTATTAGGGTCCGAGCACCGAAGGGTGCGAAAGACCCTATTGTAATGCTAGAGATTACTATTATTATTAGGGTCCGAGCACCGAATGGTGCGAAGACCCTATTGGAATGCTAGAGATTATTATTATTAGGGTCCGAGCACCGAATGGTGCGAAGACCCTATTGGAATGCTAGAGATTATTATTAGGGTCCGAGCACCGAAGGGTGCGAAGACCCTATTGTAATGCTAGAGATTATTAGGGTCCGAGCACCGAATGGTGCGAAGACCCTATTGTAATGCTAGAGATTATTATTATTATTAGGGTTCGAGCACCAATGGTGCGTAGAACCCTATTGGAATTGCTGCGTTTCTTCTTATTATTATTATTATTAGGGTTCGAGCACCAACGGTGTAGAACCCTATTGGAATTGCTGCGTTTCTTCTTCTTATTATTATTATACTACCGTCTCGTTGGGGCCACTTTTGAGGCCCTTGCACTACTCGAAAACGCATAAAAATCGCCACACACATTGACTCGGTGTCCCCCATGCACATATTGGGGAATTACACATGTCAATGGAAAAATGGCTCAATAGCGCCCCCTTTACAAAAAAAAAGGGCACCCACCCTTGCATTTGGAGGGAACTTGACCTACAGCTCTGAAATTCGGTACACATATGTATCATGCCAAGACGCAAAAAAAATTCTCTTGCAGCGAAACCCACAATGCAACGGGAACGCCGCCATTTTGAATTGAGTGTCAAAATTTGGCCATTTGGCCATTTGGCCAAATTTTGGCCAAAAAATTACACATTTTCTAGAGCTAACTCCTCCGAGGTGATAAGTCCGAGAAATCTCAAATTTAGCCAGCAGGTGGAAAACGCATTGGGGAGCTTAAGTTATCAAAACGCTCCGCAAAAGTATGACGGCGTGCGCGCTGCGGCCCACAGAATGTTGACATTCCACCATTTTGCCTCAATTTTTGGCTCAAAACTGCCCCCTAGAAACATTCACAAATTCGTCCCCTGAACTACGTTTCACTTAGAGCTCCCAAATTTGGTACACATATGTGTCACGAATAGACGCACGAAAAAGCCTCAAGAACCCATACCCACAATGCAACAGGAAATCCGCCATTTTGGATTTACTGTCCACATTTGTTTTTCAGAAATTTCACATTTTCAAGCGCGAACTCCTCCTAGGGGAAAACTCCTACATAGCTCAAATTTATATCACATATACTACAGGTGGTGGTGACAAAAAGTTATCAAAACGCTCCGCAAAAGTATGACGGCGTGCCCGTGGCGGCCCGCGGCGTTTTGCCGTTTGGCCATTTTGCCACTGTTTGGACACTTTTTCAAAAATTTCACGTTTTCAAGACCTAACTCCTCCTCGGGGATAATGCCTAAAGATCTCAAATTCGGTCCACATATACTACAGGTGGTGGTGAAAAAAACTTATCAAAACGCTCCGCAAAAGCATGACGATGTGCGCGCGGTAGCGCGCAGCGTTTTGCTGAGTGGCCATTTTGGCTCAATATTGCCCCCTAGAGGCATTTAAAAATTCAGGCCCTGACCTATGTTTCACCTACAGCTCCGATATTCAGTACACATATGTTTCATGACAACACGCACAAAAAAGCCTCAACAACCCATACCCACAATGCAACAGGAAGTCCGCCATTTTGAATTGAAATTCAGATTTTTGCTACATCTTTTTTTTAATTTCACGTTTTCAAGATCTAACTTCTCCACGGGGATAACTCCTACAGCACTCACATTTGGCCCACATATACTACAGGTGGTGGTGACAAAAAGTTATCAAAATGCTCCGCAAAAGTATGAAGGTGTGCGCGCGGTAGCGCGCAGCGTTTTGCCATTTGGCCATTTTGGCTCAATATTGCCCCCTAGAGATATTTAAAAATTCAGCCCCTGAACTATGTTTCACCTAGACCTCCGAAATTTGGTACACATGTGTCATGCCAACACGCACAGAAAAGCCTCAAGAACCCATAACCACAATGCAACAGGAAGTCCGCGATTTCTATTCAAAATGGCGGACAAAATGGGTTACAGGTACAAGGTGCTGTGTAACTGGCCTGTAGTTGCTCCAAATGACCTGAAACTTGACAGGTGTGATCTAAGTCCTGGCCGGATGTTAGCCATATGTCTCAGTCGCCCGGCAGGAGAAGCGAGAACCCGTCCAACGCTGCTTGCAGCTTTAATTAGGGGGCCAAGCCCGAGGGGCATGGGACACGCGTATGCTAGCATACGCGTTTCCCAGGCCCGAAGGGCTGGGAACCCTATTGTAATCGTTCAGATTATTAGGGTTCGAGCACCAACGGTGTAGAACCCTATTGATCTTGCTGCGTTTCTTCTTATTAGGGTTCGAGCACCAACGGTGCGTAGAACCCTATTGGAATTGCTGCGTTTATTAGGGGGCCAAGCCCGAGGGGCGTGGGACACGCGTATGCTAGCATACGCGTTTCCCAGGCCCGAAGGGCTGGGAACCCTATTGTAATCGTTCAGATTATTATTATTTACCCTTTTTATTTTTCCGTTGATAAAAGTCATGCTGCAGGCTACACCGTGCAAGGGAGTGTGGTGCAATTTGGAGGGTTGGTCCAGACCCTTGCCCTTACCTCAAATGCAAAAAATTGCACATGTTTGCCAGCAGGGGGCGCTATAACCAAGGGTAACATGTTTTGGGTTATAACTCCCACACCGTATGTCGTACATTCAAAAACCTTATATCCACAGATTCCCTGAATAGCACTGAATCATCTAGGATAAGCCACGCCCATTTCCGCCTATAATTTTTTTTCGCAATATCGCAAAAACTGGAAAACCTACTTTTTCGAACTCCTCCTTGAGTTTTTGTCCAATCAGCATGAAACTTGACACATACAGTCTTCAGTTGGCCCTGATCTAAAGTTATCAAAAGAATTTTGTTCCGTCTAAATATGCGCAAATTATTAACGCATAAATTTTTATAGCTAGCTATAAAACCGCCAACTGTTGCATATCTTGGTCAAAACAAATGCTAATAACACCAAACCTGAGATCTCATGTTGTCATGTGACTGTGTGGGTATGAGCAAAATTTGGCTCATGTTGGCCACTAGGGGGCGCTGCAACTATGGGAAATTCTTATCTTTTAAATGGCAAGACGCATTTTTCCCAAATTTGGTAGGTATGATGCTGGGTCACTCCTGAGTCCATATCTTAACGTTATTCATGAATGGTCAAAGTGGGCGTGGCTTATTACAAGATAAACAACAAACATTTATTTCAGCTCAAGTATTATGCTGAGGACTGTGAAATTTACAGGGTTTATATAGAAGAGCACACAGACCAGCCACACCAAAAATTGTGCGTCTACTCCACTAGGTGGCGCTATAACGGTTGCAAACGCACTTTGGCCTGTAACTTTCACGTTGCAAATCAGGTGTTCGTAAACTTTATATCTACGTGTTCCCTAAATAGTGTCGCATCTTCTGACATAGGCCACGCCCACTTCCACTGCACATTTCTCTGTCTACGTCTGTACACATCAGAAACCTACTTTTTCGAACTCCTCCTACAGTTTACACTCTATCTCCACCAAACTTCGCACATATAATCTCCAGATGTGCATGAGCAAAAGTTATCAAAAGAATTTTGCTACTCCAAAAAATGTGTGACTTATAAATACACATTTTTTTTGTGCTAGCTAAAAAGCACATACCGTTGCATATTTTTGTCAACGTGAAAGCTGTTGACATTGAACTCAACTCACTCGTGTCAAAGGTCAACCAGAGGCTCTGTGCCAAATTTGGCGCAAATTGGCCAATAGGGGGCGCTATAAACAGGAAAAATTCAAACGACATGAAAGTTGATCAGATTGGCACCAAATTTGGTGAGCATGATGTGGGTTCACTCCCGAGGCCAGCCGTAAAATGTAGTAATGTTTGGTCAAAGTGGGCGTGACTTGTTACAGCTGACACATTGAGCCTTTCACGCTTCCGCTGCTCTTCCCATTACCATTACAACACTGCTAGTGAGACGGTGGCCGGTATCCTGACGCTCACCCCGTGCCCGTGGTCCTGTTGGCCGGACCGCCGTTGGCTCCGCGAGACCTGGGCTCCGTGAGACCTGGGGACCGAGTCGCGCAAGGGGGCTTGGCCCCCTTTCATAACTGCTTGCAGTTCTAGTTCTTATTATTATTAGGGTTCGAGCACCAACGGTGTAGAACCCTATTGATCTTGCTGCGTTTCTTCTTATTAGGGTTCGAGCACCAACGGTGTAGAACCCTATTGATCTTGCTGCGTTTCTTCTTCTTATTATTATTTTACCGTTTCGTTGGGGCCACTTTTGAGGCCCTTCCACTACTCGAAAACGCATAAAAATCGCCACACACGTTGACTCGGTGTCCCCCATGCACATATTGGGGAATTACACATGTCAATGGAAAAATGGCTCAATAGCGCCCCCTTTAGAAAAAAAAAGGGCACCCACCCTTGCATTTGGAGGGAACTTGACCTAGAGCTCTGAAATTCGGTACACATATGTATCATGCCAAGACGCAAAAAAAATTCTCTTGCAGCGAAACCCACAATGCAACGGGAAAGCCGCCATTTTGAATTTAGTGTCAAAATTTGGCCATTTTGGCCAAATTTTGGCCAAAAAATTACACATTTTCTAGAGCTAACTCCTCCGAGGTGATAACTCCGAGAAATCTCAAATTTAGCCAGCAGGTACAAAACGCATTGGGGAGCTTAAGTTATCAAAACGCTCCGCAAAAGTATGACGGCGTGCGCGCGGCGGCCCACGGAATGTTGACATTCCGCCATTTTGGCTCAATTTTGTGCTCAAAACTGCCCCCTAGAAACATTCACAAATTCGGCCACTGGACTACGTTTCACTTACAGCTCCGAAATTCCGTACACATATGTGTCACGAATAGACGCACAAAAAAGCCTCAAGAACCCATACCCACAATGCAACAGGAAATCCGCCATTTTGGATTTACTGTCCACATTTGTTTTTCAGAAATTTCACATTTTCAAGCGCGAACTCCTCCTAGGGGAAAACTCCTACATAGCTCAAATTTAGATCACATATACTACAGGGGGTGGTGACAAAAAGTTATCAAAACGCTCCGCAAAAGTATGACGGCGTGCCCGTGGCGGCCCGCGGCGTTTTGCCGTTTGCCCATTTTGCCACTGTTTGGCCACTTTTTCAAAAATTTCACGTTTTCAAGCCCTAACTCCTCCTCGGGGATAATGCCTAAAGATCTCTAATTCGGTCCACATATACTACAGGTGGTGCTGAAAAAAAGTTATCAAAACGCTCCGCAAAAGCATAACGGTGTGCGCGCGGGAGCGCGCAGCGTTTTGCTGAGTGGCCATTTTGGATCAATATTGCCCCCTAGAGGCATTTAAAAATTTAACCCCTGAACTAGGTTTCACCTAGAGCTCTGAAATTCGGTACACATATGGGTCATGACAACACGCACAAAAAAGCCTCAAGAACCCATACCCACAATGCAACAACAAGTCCGCCATTTTGAATTTACTGTCATTTTACCATGGAAACAAACACGAAGGGCTGTGTAACTGGCCTGTAGTTGCTCCAAATGACCTGAAACTTGACAGGTGTGATCTAAGTCCCGGCCGGATGTTAGCCATATGTCTCAGTCACCCGGCAGGAGAAGCGAGAACCCGTCCAACGCTGCTTGCAGCTTTAATTAGGGTTCGAGCACCAACGGTGTAGAACCCTATTGATCTTGCTGCGTTTCTTCTTATTAGGGTTCGAGCACCAACGGTGTAGAACCCTATTGATCTTGCTGCGTTTCTTCTTATTATTATTATTTTACCGTTTCGTTGGGGCCACTTTTGAGGCCCTTGCACTACTCGAAAACGCATATAAATCGCCACACACGTTGACTCGGTGTCCCCCATGCACATATTGGGGAATTACACATGTCAATGGAAAAATGGCTCAATAGCGCCCCCTTTAGAAAAAAAAAGGGCACCAACCCTTGCATTTGGAGGGAACTTGACCTAGAGCTCTGAAATTCGGTACACATATGTATCATGCCAAGACGCAAAAAAAAATGACTTGCAGCGAAAACCACAATGCAACGGGAAAGCCGCCATTTTGAATTTTATGTCAAAATTTGGCCATTTTGGCCAAATTTTGGCCAAAACATTACACATTTTCTAGAGCGAACTCCTCCGAGGTGATAACTCCGATAAATCTCAAATTTAGCCAGCAGGTAGAAAACGCATTGGGGAGCTTAAGTTATCAAAACGCTCCGCAAAAGTACGACGGCGTGCGCGCGGCGGCCCACGGAATGTTGACATTCCGCCATTTTGGCTCAATTTTTGCCTCAAAACTGCCCCCTAGAGGCATTCAAAAATTCAGCCCCTGAACTACGTTTCACTTACAGCTCCGAAATTCAGTACACATATGTGTCACGCATAGACGCACAAAAAAGCCTCAAGAACCCATACCCACAATGCAACAGGAAATCCGCCATTTTGGATTTACTGTCCACATTTGTTTTTCAGAAATTTCACATTTTCAAGCGCGAACTCCTCCTAGGGGAAAACTCCTACATAGCTCAAATTTATATCACATATAGTACAGGGGGTGGTGAAAAAAAGTTATCAAAACGCTCCGCAAAAGTATGACGGCGTGCCCGTGGCGGCCCGCGGCGTTTTGCCGTTTGGCCATTTTGCCACTGTTTGGCCACTTTCTCAAAAATTTCACGTTTTCAAGACCTAACTCCTCCTCGGGGATAATGCCTAAAGATCTCAAATTCGCTCCACATATACTAGAGGTGGTGCTGAAAAAAACTTATCAAAACGATCCGTAAAAGCATAACGGTGTGCGCGCGGCAGCGCGCAGCGTTTTGCCGAATGGCCATTTTGGCTCAATATTGCCCCCTACAGCCATTTAAAAATTCAGACCCTGAACTATGTTTCAGCTACAGCTCCGAAATTCGGTACACATATGTGTCATGACAACACGCACAAAAAAGCCTCAAGAACCCATACCCACAATGCAACAGGAAGTCCGCCATTTTGACTTCACTGTGTAAATGGCCTGCAGTTGATCCAAATGACCTGAAACTTGACAGGTGTGATCTAAGTCCCGGCTGGATGTTAGCCATATGTCTCAGTCACCCGGCAGGAGAAGCGAGAACCCGTCCAACGCTGCTTGCAGCTTTAATTATTATTATTTTACCGTCTCGTTGGGGCCACTTTTGAGGCCCTTGCACTACTCGAAAACGCATATAAATCGCCACACACATGGACTCGGTGTCCCCCATGCACATATTGGGGAATTACACATGTCAATGGAAAAATGGCTCAATAGGGCCCCCTTTACAAAAAAAAAGGGCACCCACCCTTGCATCTGGAGGGAACTTGACCTAGAGCTCTGAAATTCGGTACACATATGTATCATGCCAAGACGCAAAAAAAATTCTCTTGCAGCGAAACCCACAATGCAACGGGAAAGCCGCCATTTTGAATTTAGTGCCAAATTTGGCCAAATTTGGGCCAAAAAATTACACATTTTCTAGAGCTAACTCCTCCCAGGTGATAACTCCGAGAAATCTCAAATTTAGCCAGCAGGTAGAAAACGCATTGGGGAGCTTAAGTTATCAAAACGCTCCGCAAAAGTATGACGGCGTGCGCGCGGCGGCCCACGGAATGTTGACATTCCGCCATTTTGCCTCAATTTTTGGCTCAAAACTGCCCCCTAGAGGCATTCAAAAATTCAGCCCCTGAACTACGTTTCACTTACAGCTCCGAAATTCAGTACACACATGTGTCACGAATAGACGCACAAAAAAGCCTCAACAACCCATACCCACAATGCAACAGGAAATCCGCCATTTTGGATTTACTGTCCAGATTTGTTTTTCAGAAATTTCACATTTTCAAGCGCGAACTCCTCCTAGGGGAAAACTCCTACATAGCTCAAATTTATATCGCATATACTACAGGGGGTGGTGACAAAAAGTTATCAAAACGCTCCGCAAAAGTATGACGGCGTGCCCGTGACGGCCCGCGGCGTTTTGCCGTTTGGCCATTTTGCCACTGTTTGCCCACTTTTTCTAAAATGTCACGTTTTCAAGACCAAACTCCTCCTCGGGGATAATGCCTAAAGATCTCAAATTCGGTCCACATATACTACAGGTGGTGGTGAAAAAAACTTATCAAAACGCTCCGAAAAAGCATAACGGTGTGCGCGCGGTAGCGCGCAGCTTTTTGCTGAGTGGCCATTTTGCCACTTTTTGGGCAATTTTTTCAAACATTTCACGTTTTCAAGACCTAACCCCTACTAGAGGATAACTCCTACAGATCTACAATTTGGTCCACATATACTACAGGTGGTGGTGACAAAAAGTTATCAAAACGCTCCGCAAAAGCATGACGGTGTGCGCGCGGCAGTGCGCAGCGTATTGCTGAGTGGCCATTTTGGCTCAATATTGCCCCCTAGAGGCATTTAAAAATTCAGCCCCTGAACTATGTTTGACCGAGAGCTCCAAAATTTGGTACACATATGTTTCATGACAACACGCACAAAAAAGCCTCAAGAACCCATACCCACAATGCAACAGGAAGTCCGCCATTTTCAATTGAAATTCAGATTTCACTTCAAAATGGCGCACAAAATGGGTTACAGGTAGAAGCTGCTGTGTAACTGGCCTGTAGTTGCTCCAAATGACCTGAAACTTGACAGGTGTGATCTAAGTCCCGGCCGGATGTTAGCCATACGTCTCAGTCGCCCGGCAGGAGAAGCGAGAACCCGTCCAACGCTGCTTGCAGCTTTAATTATTAGGGTCCGAGCACCGAATGGTGCGAAGACCCTATTGGAATGCTAGAGATTATTATTATTATTATTATTATTATTTTACCGCCAAATGAATTGCTTTTTTGAGGGCCTAAACATGCACCGATTCGCGTCAAAATCTGCACACACATCAGGACCGGTGAAAAATTTGATATTTTATGGGGTCTGTGTATGTGTGTCCCAAAATGGCTCCATAGCGCCCCCTGCAAAATTTTAAAAAGTGGTATTAGACTAACTGGAAGGACATTTCATCTACAGCTACAAAATTTGGCAGGCATATTCAGCACATCAGGAAAGACAAAAAAGTCAATCATAGCCATGCTCTAAACCCAACAGGAAGTGACATATCTTGCGTTAACTGTGAAAAATCTGTGATGAACTGCTCCTAGGGGGTAAGTCTTAGAGACCTGAAATTTGGTCTGTACATACAACTGACCTTCCTGATGAAAAGTTATCAAAGTCTTCACTGTCGATCAAAAAGTGTGGCCATGGCAGCCCCCCGAAATACTGATCCTTCGCCATCCTTCGCCATGCCACAGGAAGTGCTGGTCTAACTCTCCTGAACATGCTCCAATCTGAATGAAACTTTACATGTATGATCACAGACCTGCACTGATGACATCCATATGGTAATATTCACTCACAGTCATAGCGCCACCTTGTGGCAACAGGATTTTTGCTTTTTTAATACTTTTATGTATTGTTGTCAACCCGTTGTCCAGATTCACCTCAGACCTGCTGACATAAGCATGAACACATTGATGATGAATCACAGAGACAATGGTGACGTTTCATGTAAGGGCGTGTCTGTGGCACCGTGGCGAATTTTGATGTTTCGCCATGAAAATTCAAGGGTCTATATCTCAGCTGAACAAGAACCTATCTGCTCCAAACTTCACATGCAGAATGTCATGTACAGTCTGAAGACATCCACACTCAAAAATTTTGAAATAGTCATAGCGCCACCAACTGGCAAAAGGACGTTTTGGAATTACATTTGCCCATCCCATTGCCCTAAACTTGGTCAAATAATTCTGAAAATTGGTGTGATGAGTCTTCACACCATGATCATGGCACAGTGTGAACATTTTGCCATTTCATAAAACGCTGTTGCCGTGGCAACGCAAAGTTGATATGAAAAACAACTTGCCTTTGACAGCATTAGAATTATCAAAACATCACCAAAATTTGCACAAACATCACCACCAGCTGAAGGAAGAAAACTGTATGCATCTCAGCACAACACGTGCTATAGCGCCCCCTACAGCATTTTTAACAAACAGCCCCTGCAGTACATTTAACCTACGTCCACAAAATTTGGGGGACATATAGAACACATCAGGACGCACAAAAAATCCTCTTGGAGCCACGCCCTAAACCCAACAGGAAGTCCGCCATTTTGAATTAATTGGACAAATTTTGACGAATGTTGTTCATTTTTGAGAACTATCTCCTCCTAGGGGATAACTCGCGCAGACCTCAAATTTGACCAGTATATACACCAGGACATTATGATCAAAAGTTATAAAAAGCATCCTCCAATGTCAAAGGGCGTGCCCATAGCAACCCCCTGAAGTTTGATGCTTCGCCATGAAACATCAACTGCTGTGTAAATATCCTCTGCTTGCTCCAATCTGCCTCAAACTTTGCATGTTTAATCACACTCCTGCCCTGACCACATCCATGTGCCAAAATACATTCACAGCTTGTGGCATAGCGCCCCCTGCAGCATTTAAAAAAATGGCCCACTCATCAAATTTAACCTACGTCTACAAAATTTGGCATGCATATGTAACACATCAGTGTGAACAAAAAAGTCTCTTGGAGCCATTCTCTAAGCCCAACAGGAAGTCGGCAATTTTGAATTCAATGTCGGATTTTTGCTGTTTTTGCTCATTTTCAGAAATTAATTGCTCACAGACGATAACTCCAAAACATCTGAAATTGTGCCAATATATGGAACACATCTTCAGGTTGAAAATATGTGAAAATCATATGCCAAACCCAAAGGGCGTGGCCATGGCGGCCGACTGAACTTTGATGCTTCGCCAGGAAGGAGGAAGTCTTGTTAAATCCCCTGTATGTGCTGCTATCTGCCTCAAACTTTAAATGTGTGATCAGGTTACAGCCCTGATGATTTCCATAGACCAATATACAGTCACAGTGATAGCGCCACCTGTTGGATGGACAGTGAGTGCTGCATAAACACTCTGTAATAATCCAATCTGGCAGAAATTTGACCTGTGTGTTCAGAATCCAGCCCTGGTAGCATTATTGGGCCTAAATGCGCTCCCGGTCGCAGCATCGACTGACGGACGTGCTTGGGGTCGCCGACCAGCAAGGGGTGCGAGGACCCGTTCATCGCTGCTTGCAGCTTTAATTATTATTATTATTTTACCGCCAAATGAATTGCTTTTTTGAGGGCCTAGACATGCACCGATTCGCGTCAAAATCTGCACACACATCAGGACCGGTGAAAAATTTGATATTTTATGGGGTCTGTGTATGTGTGTCCCAAAATGGCTCCATAGCGCCCCCTGCAAAATTTTAAAAAGTGGTATTAGACTAACTGGAAGGACATTTGATCTACAGCTACAAAATTTGGCAGGCATATTCAGCACATCAGGAAAGACAAAAAAGTCAATCATAGCCATGCTCTAAACCCAACAGGAAGTGACATATCTTGCGTTAACTGTGAAAAATCTGTGATGAACTCCTCCTAGGGGGTAAGTCTTAGAGACCTGAAATTTTTTCCGTACATACAACAGACCTTCCTGATGAAAAGTTATCAAAATCTTCTATGTCGGTCAAAGGGTGTGGCCATGGCAGCCCCCCCGAATTACTGATCCTTCGCCATGCAACAGGAAGTGCAGGTCTAACTCTCTGAACATGCTCCAATCTGAATGAAACTTTACATGTATGATCACAGACCTGCGTTGATGTCATCCATATGATAATATTCACTCACAGTCAAAGCGCCACCTTGTGGCAACAGGAGATTTGCTTTTTTTAATACTTTTATGTACTGTTGTCAACCCGTTGTCCAGATTCACCTCAGACCTGCTGACATAAGCCTGAACACATTGATGATGAATCACAGAGACAATGGTGACGTGTCATGAAAGGGCTTGTCTGTGGCACCGTGGCGAATTTTGATGTTTCGCCATGAAAATTCAAGGAACTATATCTCAGGTGAACAAGAACCTATCTGCTCCAAACTTCACATTCAGAATGTCATGTACAGTCTGAAGACATCCACACTAAAAAATTTTGAAATAGTCATAGCGCCACCAACTGGCAACAGGATGTTTTGGAATTACATTTGCCCATCCCATTGCCCTAAACTTGGTCAAATAATTCTGAAAATTGGTGTGATGAGTCTTCACACCATGATCATGGCACAGTGTGAAGATTTTGGCATTTTACAAAACGCTGTTGCCGTGGCAACGCAAAGTCGATATGAAAAACAACTTGCCTTTGACAGCATTAGAATTATCCAAACATCACCAAAATTTGCACACACATTACCACCAGCTAAAGGAAGAAAACTTTATGCATCTCAGCACAGCACCTGCAATAGCGCCACCTACAGCATTTTTAACAAACAGCCCCCGCAGTACATTTAACCTACATCCACAAAATCTGGGGGACATATAGAGCACATCAGGACGCACAAAAAATCCTCTTGGAGCCACGCCCTAAACCCAACAGGAAGTCCGGCATTTTGAATTAATTGGACAAATTTGGACGAATGTTGTTCATTTTTGAGAACTATCTCCTCCTAGGGGATAACTCGCACAGACCTCAAATTTGACCAGTATATACACCAGGACATTATGATCAAAAGTTATAAAAAGCTTCCTCCAGTGTCAAAGGGCGTGGCCATAGCGACCCCCTGAAGTTTGATCTTTCGCCATGAAATATCAACTGCTGTGTAAATATCTTCTGCTTGCTCCAATCTGCCTCAAACTTTGCATGTTTAATCACACTCCTGCCCTGACCACATCCATCTGCCAAAATACATTCACAGCATTTGGCATAGCGCCCCCTGCAGCATTTTAAAAAATGGCCCACTCATCAAATTTAACCTACGTCTACAAAATTTGGCATGCATATGTAGCACATCAGTGTGAACAAAAAAGTCTCTTGGAGCCATTCTCTAAACCCAACAGGAAGTCGGCCATTTTGATTTCAATGTCGGATTTTTGCTGTTTTTGCTCATTTTCACAAATTAATTGCTCACAGACGATAACTCCAAAACATCTGAAATTGTGCCAATATATGGAACACATCTTCAGGTTGAAAATATGTGAAAATCATATGCCAAACCCAAAGGGCGTGGCCATGGCGGCCGACTGAACTTTGATGCTTCGCCAGGAAGGAGGAAGTCTTGTTAAATCCCCTGTATGTGCTGCTATCTGCCTCAAACTTTAAATGTGTGATCAGGTTACAGCCCTGATGATTTCCATAGACCAATATACAGTCGCAGTGATAGCGCCACCTGTTGGATGGACAGTAAGTGCTGCATAAACAGTCTGTAATAATCCAATCTGCCAGAAATTTGACCTGTGTGTTCAGAATCCAGCCCTGGTTGCATTCATGGGCCTAAATGCGCTCCCGGTCGCAGCATCGCCTGACGGACGTGCTTGGGGTCGCCGACCAGCAAGGGGTGCGAGGACCCGTTCATCGCTGCTTGCAGCTTTAATTATTATTAGGGCCCGAAGCACTACAGTGCGTAGGACCCTATTGTTCTTCTAGTGTTTCTTTGGCGGTTTGGCGGTTTATTTTTCTTACGCCACTTTGAACCTCAATTTGACCCCCTAAACATGCTCAAAAACTCACCAAATTTGGCACACACATCAGGACTGGTGAAAAATTTGATATTTTGGGGGAATTACACATATGAATGGCAAAATGACTCAATAGCGCCACCTAGAAAATTGGGCTTTAGTGGAGTTAATACGGCTAGTTTCACGTAAACTCATGAAATTTGGTACACAGGTACAGTAGCCCAAGACAAAAACATTCCTGCTTTTAAAATTTCAAAAAAGGCTCAATGGCGCCCCCTAGAGCACGTGGTGTGCAGGCATTGGAATTTAACAAACTCCTCCCAGGATTTTTGTCCCATCTTCACAAAATTCGCTGTGTGGCATCTAGACCCCTCCAGGATGAAAAGTTATCAAAATCTTGTGGATACGTCACACGGTGTGGGCGTGGCATGGCGGCCATTTTGAACAAAAAGCTTAAGATTGTACAATGGAACACGTGCGCAGGCATTGGAAATTAACGAACTCCTCCCAGGATTTTTGTTCAATCTTCACCAAATTCGCTGTGTGGCATCTAGACCCCTCCAGGATGAAAAGTTATTAAAATCTTGTGGCTACGTCACACGGTGTGGGCGTGGCATGGCGGCCATTTTGAACAAAATCGCCATGTGGAACGAAATTGGTTTTGGAGGTGAAGTGATACATGTAAAATCACCAAATCCACACAAAACCTCATTAATCTCAAGACCTAATATTTAATATACAATTCAGAAATGGGCGTGGTCAAACGGCTCCACAGCGCCCCCTAGAAATATTCAAATACTCATATAAAATCATTGCTTTATCCTACAAACATGAAATTTGGTACATACATATAGTATCCCAAGACCAACAGCTTTGCACAGTCAAAATTCTAATCGGCTCTATGGCGCCCCCTAGACAAGGTCGTGTGGAGAGCAGTGCGGTGAGGAGCGAGGGCCCGTCCGACGCTGCTTGCAGCTTTAATTAGGGCCCGAAGCACTACAGTGCGTAGGACCCTATTGTTCCTTCTAGTGTTTGGCGGTTTGGCGGTTTCTTTTTCTTACGCCACTTTGAACCTCAATTTGACCCCCTAAACATGCTCAAAAACTCACCAAATTTGGCACACACATCAGGACTGGTGAAAAATTTGATATTTTGGGGGAATTACACATATGAATGGCAAAATGACTCAATAGCGCCACCTAGAAAATTGGCTTTAGTGGAGTTAATACGGCTAGTTTCACGTAAACTCATGAAATTTGGTACACAGGTACAGTAGCCCAAGACAAAAACATTCCTGCTTTTAAAATTTCAAAAAAGGCTCAACAGCGCCCCCTAGAGCACGTAGTGTGCAGGCATTGGAATTTATCGAACTCCTCCCAGGATTTTTATCCCATCTTCACAAAATTCGCTGTGTGGCATCTAGACCCATCCAGGATGAAAAGTTATCAAAATCTTGTGGATACGTCACACGGTGTGGGCGTGGCATGGCGGCCATTTTGAACAAAAAGCTTAAGATTGTACAATGGAACACGTGCGCAGGCATTGGAAATTAACGAACTCCTCCCAGGATTTTTGTTCAATCTTCACCAAATTCGCTGTGTGGCATCTAGACCCCTCCAGGATGAAAAGTTATTAAAATCTTGTGGCTACGTCACACGGTGTGGGCGTGGCATGGCGGCCATTTTGAACAAAATCGCCATGTGTGGAGCGAAATTGGTTTTGGAGGTGAAGTGATACATGTAAAATCACCAAATCCACACAAAACCTCATTAATCTCAAGACCTAATATTTAATATACAATTCAGAAATGGGCGTGGTCAAACGGCTCCACAGCGCCCCCTAGAAATATTCAAATACTCATATAAAATCATTGCTTTATCCTACAAACATGAAATTTGGTACATACATATAGTATCCCAAGACCAACAGATTTGCACAGTCAAAATTCTAATCGGCTCTATGGCGCCCCCTAGACAAGGTCGTGTGGAGAGCAGTGCGGTGAGGAGCGAGGGCCCGTCCGACGCTGCTTGCAGCTTTAATTATTATTATTATTTTACCGCCAAATGAATTGCTTTTTTGAGGGCCTAAACATGCACCGATTTGCGTCAAAATCTGCACACACATCAGGACCGGTGAAAAATTTGATATTTTATGGGGTCTGTGTATGTGTGTCCCAAAATGGCTCATTAGCGCCCCCTGCAAAATTTTAAAAAGTGCTATTAGACTAACTGGAAGGACATTTCATCGACGGATACAAAATTTGGCAGGCATGTTCAGCACATCAGGAAAGACAAAAAAGTCAATCATAGCCATGCTCTAAACCCAACAGGAAGTGACATATCTTGCGTTAACTGTGAAAAATCTGTGATGAACTCCTCCTAGGGGGTAAGTCTTAGAGACCTGAAATTTGGTCTGTACATACAATAGACCTTCCTGATGAAAAGTTATCAAAGTCTTCTATGTCGGTCAAAGGGTGTGGCCATGGCAGCCCCCCGAAATACTGATCCTTCGCCATGCAACAGGAAGTGCAGGTCTAACTCTCTGAACATGCTCCAATCTGAATGAAACTTTACATGTAGGATCACAGACCTGCGCTGATGTCATCCATATGATAATATTCACTCACAGTCATAGCGCCACCTTGTGGCAACAGGATTTTTGCTTTTTTAATACTTTTATGTACTGTTGTCAACCCGTTGTCCAGATTCACCTCAGACCTTCTGACATAAGCCTGAACACATTGATGATGAATCACAGAGACAATGGTGACGTGTCATCGAAGGGCGTGTCTGTGGCACCGTGGCGAATTTTGATGTTTCGCCATGAAAATTCAAGGGTCTATATCTCAGCTGAACAAGAACCTATCTGCTCCAAACTTCACATTCAGAATGTCATGTACAGTCTGAAGACATCCACACTAAAAAATTTTGAAATAGTCATAGCGCCACCAACTGGCAACAGGATGTTTTGGAATTACATTTGCCCATCCCATTGCCCTAAACTTAGTCAAATAATTCTCAAAATTGGTGTGATGAGTCTTCACACCATGATCATGGCACAGTGTGAAGACTTTGCCATTTCATGAAACGCTGTTGCCGTGGCAACGCAAAGTTGATATGAAAACAACCTGCCTTTGACAGCATTAGAATTATCCAAACATCACCAAAATTTGCACACACATCACCACCAGCTGAAGGAAGAAAACTGTATGCATCTCAGCACAGCACGTGTTATAGCGCCCCCTACAGCATTTTTAACAAACCCAAATTGGAATGCTAGAGATTATTAGGGTCCGAGCACCGAATGGTGCGAAGACCCTATTGGAATGCTAGAGATTATTATTATTATTTTACCGCCAAATGAATTGCTTTTTTGAGGGCCTAAACATGCACCGATTCGCGTCAAAATCTGCACACACATCAGGACCGGCGAAAAATTTGATATTTTATGGGGTCTGTGTATGTGTGTCCCAAAATGGCTCCATAGCGCCCCCTGCAAAATTTAAAAAAGTGGTATTAGACTAACTGGAAGGACATTTCATCTACAGCTACAAAATTCTGCAGGCATATTCAGCACATCAGGAAAGACAAAAAAGTCAATCACAGCCATGCTCTAAACCCAACAGGAAGTGACATATCTTGCGTTAACTGTGAAAAATCTGTGATGAACTCCTCCTAGGCGGTTAGTCTTAGAGACCTGAAATTTGGTCCGTACATACAACAGACCATCCTGATGAAAAGTTATAAAAGTCTTCTATGTCGGTCAAAGGGTGTGGCCATGGCAGCCCCCCGAAATACTGATCCTTCGCCATGCAACAGGAAGTGCAGGTCTAACTCTCTGAACATGCTCCAATCTGAATGAAACTTTACATGTTTGATCACAGACCTGAGCTGATGTCATCCATATGATAATATTCACTCACAGTCATAGCGCCACCTTGCGGCAACAGGAGTTTTGCTTTTTTAAATACTTTTATGTACTGTTGTCAACCCGTTGTCCAGATTCACCTCAGACCTGCTGACATAAGCCTGAACACATTGATGGTGAATCACAGAGATGTGAAGATTTTGGCATTTTATAAAACGCTGTTGCCGTGGCAACGCAAAGTTGATATGAAAAACAACTTGCCTTTGACAGCTCAAGAATTATCCAAACATCACCAAAATTTGCACACACATCACCACCAGGGAAAGGAAGAAAACTGTATGCATCTCAGCACAGCACGTGCTATAGCGCCCCCTACAGCATTTTTAACAAACAGCCCCTGCAGTACATTTAACCTATGTCCACAAAAGTTGGGGGACATATAGAACACATCAGGACGCAAAAAAAATCCTCTTGGAGCCACGCCCTAAACCCAACAGGAAGTCCGCCATTTTGAATTAATTGGACAAATTTGGACGAATGTTGTTCATTTTTGAGAACTATCTCCTCCTAGGGGACAACTCGCGCAGACCTCAAATTTGACCAGTATATACACCAGGACATTATGACCAAAAGTTATAAAAAGCTTCCTCCAATGTCAAAGGGCGTGGCCATAGCAACCCCCTGAAGTTTGATGCTTCGCCATGAAACATCAACTGCTGTGTAAATATCCTCTGCTTGCTCCAATCTGCCTCAAACTTTGCATGTTTAATCACACTCCTGCCCTGACACCATCCATCTGCCAAAATACATTCACATCATGCGGCATATCGCCCCCTGCAGCATTTTAAAAAATGGCCCACTCATCAAATTTAACCTACGTCTACAAAATTTGGCATGCATATTTACCACATCAGTGTGAACAAAAAAGTCTCTTGGACCCATTCTCTAAACCCAACAGAAAGTCGGCAATTTTGATTTCAATGTCGGATTTTTGCTGTTTTTGCTCATTTTCAGAAATTAATTGCTCACAGACAATAACTCCAAAACATCTGAAATTGTGCCAATATATGGAACACATCTTCAGGTTGAAAATATGTGAAAATCATATGCCAAACCCAAAGGGCGTGGCCATGGCGGCCGACTGAACTTTGAAGCTTCGCCAGAAAGGAGGAAGTCTTGTTAAATCCCCTGTATGTGCTGCTATCTGCCTCAAACTTTAAATGTGTGATCAGGTTACAGCCCTAATGATTTCCATACACCAATATACAGTCGCCGTGATAGCGCCACCTGTTGGATGGACAGTAAGTGCTGCATAAACAGTCTGTAATAATCCAATCTGGCAGAAATTTGACCTGTGTGTTCAGAATCCAGCCCTGGTTGCATTCATGGGCCTAAATGCGCTCCCGGTCGCAACATCGCCTGACGGACATGTTTGGGGTCGCCGACCAGCAAGGCGTGCGAGGACCCGTTCATCGCTGCTTGCAGCTTTAATTATTAGGGCCCGAAGCACTACAGTGCGTAGGACCCTATTGTTCTTCTAGTGTTTCTTTGGCGGTTTGGCGGTTTATTTTTCTTACGCCACTTTGAACCTCAATTTGACCCCCTAAACATGCTCAAAAACTCACCAAATTTGGCACACACATCAGGACTGGTGAAAAATTTGATATTTTGGGGGAATTACACATATGAATGGCAAAATGACTCAATAGCGCCACCTAGAAAATTGTGCTTTAGTGGAGTTAATACGGCTAGTTTCACGTAAACTCATGAAATTTGGTACACATGTACAGTAGCCCAAGACAAAAACATTCCTGCTTTTAAAATTTCAAAAAAGGCTCAACAGCGCCCCCTAGAGCACGTAGTGTGCAGGCATTGGAATTTATCGAACTCCTCCCAGGATTTTTATCCCATCTTCACAAAATTCGCTGTGTGGCATCTAGACCCATCCAGGATGAAAAGTTATCAAAATCTTGTGGATACGTCACACGGTGTGGGCGTGGCATGGCGGCCATTTTGAACAAAAAGCTTAAGATTGTACAATGGAACACGTGCGCAGGCATTGGAAATTAACGAACTCCTCCCAGGATTTTTGTTCAATCTTCACCAAATTCGCTGTGTGGCATCTAGACCCCTCCAGGATGAAAAGTTATTAAAATCTTGTGGCTACGTCACACGGTGTGGGCGTGGCATGGCGGCCATTTTGAACAAAATCGCCATGTGGAACGAAATTGGTTTTGGAGGTGAAGTGATACATGTAAAATCACCAAATCCACACAAAACCTCATTAATCTCAAGACCTAATATTTAATATACAATTCAGAAATGGGCGTGGTCAAACGGCTCCACAGCGCCCCCTACAAATATTCAAATACTCATATAAAATCATTGCTTTATCCTACAAACATGAAATTTGGTACATACATATAGTATCCCAAGACCAACAGATTTGCACAGTCAAAATTCTAATCGGCTCTATGGCGCCCCCTAGACAAGGTCGTGTGGAGAGCAGTGCGGTGAGGAGCGAGGGCCCGTCCGACGCTGCTTGCAGCTTTAATTAGGGCCCGAAGCACTACAGTGCGTAGGACCCTATTGTTCTTCTAGTGTTTCTTTGGCGGTTTGGCGGTTTATTTTTCTTACGCCACTTTGAACCTCAATTTGACCCCCTAAACATGCTCAAAAACTCACCAAATTTGGCACACACATCAGGACTGGTGAAAAATTTGATATTTTGGGGGAATTACACATATGAATGGCAAAATGACTCAATAGCGCCACCTAGAAAATTGTGCTTTAGTGGAGTTAATACGGCTAGTTTCACGTAAACTCATGAAATTTGGTACACATGTACAGTAGCCCAAGACAAAAACATTCCTGCTTTTAAAATTTCAAAAAAGGCTCAACAGCGCCCCCTAGAGCACGTAGTGTGCAGGCATTGGAATTTATCGAACTCCTCCCAGGATTTTTATCCCATCTTCACAAAATTCGCTGTGTGGCATCTAGACCCATCCAGGATGAAAAGTTATCAAAATCTTGTGGATACGTCACACGGTGTGGGCGTGGCATGGCGGCCATTTTGAACAAAAAGCTTAAGATTGTACAATGGAACACGTGCGCAGGCATTGGAAATTAACGAACTCCTCCCAGGATTTTTGTTCAATCTTCACCAAATTCGCTGTGTGGCATCTAGACCCCTCCAGGATGAAAAGTTATTAAAATCTTGTGGCTACGTCACACGGTGTGGGCGTGGCATGGCGGCCATTTTGAACAAAATCGCCATGTGGAACGAAATTGGTTTTGGAGGTGAAGTGATACATGTAAAATCACCAAATCCACACAAAACCTCATTAATCTCAAGACCTAATATTTAATATACAATTCAGAAATGGGCGTGGTCAAACGGCTCCACAGCGCCCCCTAGAAATATTCAAATACTCATATAAAATCATTGCTTTATCCTACAAACATGAAATTTGGTACATACATATAGTATCCCAAGACCAACAGATTTGCACAGTCAAAATTCTAATCGGCTCTATGGCGCCCCCTAGACAAGGTCGTGTGGAGAGCAGTGCGGTGAGGAGCGAGGGCCCGTCCGACGCTGCTTGCAGCTTTAATTAGGGTCCGAGCACCGAATGGTGCGAAGACCCTATTGGAATGCTAGAGATTATTATTATTATTATTATTATTTTACCGCCAAATGAATTGCTTTTTTGAGGGCCTAAACATGCACCAATTCGCGTCAAAATCTGCACACACATCAGGACCGGTGAAAAATTTGATATTTTATGGGGTCTGTGCATGTGTGTCCCAAAATGGCTCCATAGCGCCCCCTGCAAAATTTAAAAAAGTGGTATTAGACTAACTGGAAGGACATTTCATCTACAGCTACAAAATTTGACAGGCATATTCAGCACATCAGGAAAGACAAAAAAGTCAATCATAGCCATGCTCTAAACCCAACAGGAAGTGACATATCTTGCGTTTACTGTGAAAAATCTGTGATGAACTCCTCCTAGGGGGTAATTCTTAGAGACCTGAAATTTGGTCTGTACATATATCAGACCTTCCTGATGAAAAGTTATAAAAGTCTTCTATGTCGGTCAAAGGGTGTGGCCATGGCAGCCCCCCCGAATTACTGATCCTTCGCCATGCAACAGGAAGTGCAGGTCAAACTCTCTGAACATGCTCCAATCTGAATGAAACTTTACATGTCGGATCACAGACCTGAGCTGATGTCATCCATATGATAATATTCACTCACAGTCATAGCGCCACCTTGTGGCAACAGGATTTTTGCTTTTTTAATACTTTTATGTATTGTTGTCAACCCGTTGTCCAGATTCACCTCAGACCTGCTGACATAAGCATGAACACATTGATGATGAATCACAGAGACAATGGTGACGTTTCATGTAAGGGCGTGTCTGTGGCACCGTGGCGAATTTTGATGTTTCGCCATGAAAATTCAAGGGTCTATATCTCAGCTGAACAAGAACCTATCTGCTCCAAACTTCACATGCAGAATGTCATGTACAGTCTGAAGACATCCACACTCAAAAATTTTGAAATAGTCATAGCGCCACCAACTGGCAAAAGGACGTTTTGGAATTACATTTGCCCATCCCATTGCCCTAAACTTGGTCAAATAATTCTGAAAATTGGTGTGATGAGTCTTCACACCATGATCATGGCACAGTGTGAACATTTTGCCATTTCATAAAACGCTGTTGCCGTGGCAACGCAAAGTTGATATGAAAAACAACTTGCCTTTGACAGCATTAGAATTATCAAAACATCACCAAAATTTGCACAAACATCACCACCAGCTGAAGGAAGAAAACTGTATGCATCTCAGCACAACACGTGCTATAGCGCCCCCTACAGCATTTTTAACAAACAGCCCCTGCAGTACATTTAACCTACGTCCACAAAATTTGGGGGACATATAGAACACATCAGGACGCACAAAAAATCCTCTTGGAGCCACACCCTAAACCCAACAGGAAGTCTGCCATTTTGAATCAATTGGACAAATTTGGACGAATGTTGTTCATTTTTGAGAACTATCTCCTCCTAGGGGATAACTCGCGCAGACCTCAAATTTGACCAGTATATACACCAGGACATTATGATCAAAAGTTATAAAAAGCTTCCTCCAATGTCAAAAGGTGTGCCCATAGCAACCCCCTGAAGTTTGATGCTTCGCCATGAAACATCAACTGCTGTGTAAATATCCTCTGCTTGCTCCAATCTGCCTCAAACTTTGCATGTTTAATCACACTCCTGCCCTGACCACATCCATGTGCCAAAATACATTCACAGCTTGTGGCATAGCGCCCCCTGCAGCATTTTAAAAAATTGCCCACTCATCAAATTTAACCTACGTCTACAAAATTTGGCATGCATATGTAACACATCAGTGTCAACAAAAAAGTCTCTTGGAGCCATTCTCTAAGCCCAACAGGAAGTCGGCCATTTGGATTTCAATGTCAGATTTTTGCTGTTTTTGCTCATATTCAGATATTAATTGCTCACAGACGATAACTCCAAAACATCTGAAATTGTGCCAATATATGGAACACATCTTCAGGTTGAAAATATGTGAAAATCATATGCCAAACACAAAGGGCGTGGCCACGGCGGCCGACTGAACTTTGATGCTTCGCCAGAAAGGAGGAAGTCTTGTTAAATCCCCTGTATGTGCTGCTATCTGCCTCAAACTTTAAATGTGTGATCAGGTTACAGCCCTGATGATTTCCATACACCAATATACAGTCACAGTGATAGCACCACCTGTTGGATGGACAGTAAGTGCTGCATAAACACTCTGTAATAATCCAATCTGGCAGAAATTTGACCTGTGTGTTCAGAATCCAGCCCTGGTTGCATTCATGGGCCTAAATGCGCTCCCGGTCGCAGCATCACCTGACGGACGTGCTTGGGGTCGCCGACAAGCAAGGGGTGCGAGGACCCGTTCATCGCTGCTTGCAGCTTTAATTATTATTATTATTATACCGGCCAAATGAATTGCTTTTTTGAGGGCCTAAACATGCACCGATTCGCGTCAAAATCTGCACACACATCAGGACCGGCGAAAAATTTGATATTTTATGGGGTCTGTGTATGTGTGTCCCAAAATGGCTCCATAGCGCCCCCTGCAAAATTTAAAAAAGTGGTATTAGACTAACTGGAAGGACATTTCATCTACAGCTACAAAATTTGGCAGGCATATTCAGCACATCAGGAAAGACAAAAAAGTCAATCACAGCCATGCTCTAAACCCAACAGGAAGTTACATATCTTGCGTTAACTGTGAAAAATCTGTGATGAACTCCTCCTAGGGGGTAAGTCTTAGAGACCTGAAATTTGGTCTGTACATACAACAGACCTTCCTGATGAAAAGTTATCAAAGTCTTCTATGTCGGTCAAAGGGTGTGGCCATGGCAGCCCCCCGAAATACTGATCCTTCGCCATGCAACAGGAAGTGCAGGTCTAACTCTCTGAACATGCTCCAATCTGAATGAAACTTTACATGTAGGATCACAGACCTGAGCTGATGTCATCCATATGATAATATTCATTCACAGTCGTAGCGCCACCTTGTGGCAACAGGATTTTTGCTTTTTTAATACTTTTATGTACTGTTGTCAACCCGTTGTCCAGATTCACCTCAGACCTGCTGACATAAGCCTGAACACATTGATGATGAATCACAGAGACAATGGTGACGTGTCATCAAAGGGCGTGTCTGTGGCACCGTGGCGAATTTTGATGTTTTGCCATGAAAATTCAAGGGCCGATATCTCAGCTGAACAAGAACCTATCAGCTCCAAACTTCATATCCAGAATGTCATGTCCAGTCTGAAGACATCCACACTCAAAAATTTTGAAATAGTCATAGCGCCACCAACTGGCAACAGGATGTTTTGGAATTACATTTGCCCATCCCATTGCCCTAAACTTGGTCAAATAATTCTGAAAATTGGTGTGATGAGTCCTCACACCATGATCATGGCACAGTGTGAAGATTTTGGCATTTTACAAAACGCTGTTGCCGTGGCAACGCAAAGTCGATATGAAAAACAACTTGCCTTTGACAGCATTAGAATTATCCAAACATCACCAAAATTTGCACACACATTACCACCAGCTAAAGGAAGAAAACTTTATGCATCTCAGCACAGCACCTGCAATAGCGCCACCTACAGCATTTTTAACAAACAGCCCCCGCAGTACATTTAACCTACATCCACAAAATCTGGGGGACATATAGAGCACATCAGGACGCACAAAAAATCCTCTTGGAGCCACGCCCTAAACCCAACAGGAAGTCCGGCATTTTGAATTAATTGGACAAATTTGGACGAATGTTGTTCATTTTTGAGAACTATCTCCTCCTAGGGGATAACTCGCGCAGACCTCAAATTTGACCAGTATATACACCAGGACATTATGATCAAAAGTTATAAAAAGCTTCCTCCAATGTCAAAGGGCGTGGCCATAGCGACCCCCTGAAGTTTGATCTTTCGCCATGAAATATCAACTGCTGTGTAAATATCTTCTGCTTGCTCCAATCTGCCTCAAACTTTGCATGTTTAATCACACTCCTGCCCTGACCACATCCATGTGCCAAAATACATTCACAGCATGTGGCATAGCGCAGCCTACAGCATTTTAAAAAATGGCCCACTCATCAAATTTAACCTACGTCTACAAAATTTGGCATGCATATGTAGCACATCAGTGTGAACGAAAAAGTCTCTTGGAGCCATTCTCTAAACCCAACAGGAAGACGGCCATTTACAATTCAATGTTGGATTTTTGCTGTTTTTGCTCATTTTCAGAAATTAATTGCTCACAGACAGGAAATCCAAAACATCTGAAATTGCCACAATATATAGAACACATCTTCAGGTTGAAAATATGTGAAAATGGTATGCCAAACCCAAAGGGCGTGGCCATGGCGGCCGACTGAACTTTGATGCTTCGCCAGGAAGGAAGAAGTCTTGTTAAATCCCCTGTATGTGCTGCTATCTGCCTCAAACTTTAAATGTGTGATCAGGTTACAGCCCTGATGATTTCCATAGACCAATATACAGTCGCAGTGATAGCGCCACCTGTTGGATGGACAGTAAGTGCTGCATAAACAGTCTGTAATAATCCAATCTGCCAGAAATTTGACCTGTGTGTTCAGAATCCAGCCCTCGTTGCCTTCATGGGCCTAAATGCGCTCCCGGTCGCAGCATCGCCTGATGGACGTGCTTGGGGTCGCCGACAAGCAAGGGGTGCGAGGACCCGTTCATCGCTGCTTGCAGCTTTAATTATTAGGGCCCGAGCCCGAAAAGGCAAGGGCAGCGATCAGTGTGAAACACTGAACGCTGCCTTTGACTTGCAGGGCAAAGGCCCTATTGTTCCTGCTCCGTTTGTTTGGCGGTTTCTTTATTTTTCTTACGCCAAATTAAACCCCAATTTGACCCCCTAAACATGCTCAAAAACTCACCAAATTTTGCACACACATCAGGACTGGCGAAAAATTTGATATTTTGGGGGAATTACACATAAGAATGGCAAAATGACTCGATAGCGCCACCTTAAAAATTGGGCTTTAGTGGAGTTAATACGGCTAGTTTCACGTACAGCTATAAAATTTGGTACACAGGTACAGTAGCCCAAGACAAAAACATTCCTGCTTTTGAAATTTTGAAAAAGCTCCACGGCGCCCCCTAGAAAACGTGGTGCGCAGGCATTGGAATTTAACGAACTCCTCCTAGGATTTTTATCCGGTCTTCACCAAATTCGCTGTGTGGCATCTAGACCCCTCCAAGATGAAAAGTTATTAAAATCTTGTGGCTGTGTCACACGGTGTGGGCGTGACATGGCAGCCATTTTCACCAATTTTGCCACATGGAATGAAATGAGTTTTGGAGATGAAGGGATCCACCTAATATCACCAAATCCACACAAATCCTCATCAGTCTCAAACGCTAAGGTTTAATATACAATTCATGAATGGACATGGTCAAACAGCTCCACAGCGCCCCCTGCAAATATTCAAATACTCATAAAAAATCACTGCTGTAACCTACAAACATGAAATTTGGTACATACATATAGAATCCCGAGTCCAACAAATTTGCACAGTCGAAATTCAAATGGGCTCTATGGCGCCCCCTAGAAAAAGTCGTGCGCAGGCATTGGAATTTAACGAACTCCTTCCAGGATTTTTGGCCGATCTTCACCAAATTCGCTGTGTGGCATCTAGACACCTCTAGGATGAAAAGTTTTTAAAATGTTGTGGCTGCGTCACACGGTGTGGGCGTGGCATGGCGGCCATTTTGAACAAAAAAGCTAAACAGCGCCAACTAGAACACGTGGTGCGCAGGCATTGGAATTTAACGAACTCCTCCCAGGATTTTTGTCCGATTTTCACAAAATTCGCTGTGTGGCATGTAAACCCCTCCAGAATGAAAAGTTATTAAAATCTTGTGGCTGCGTCACATGGTGTGGGCGTGGCATGGCGGCCATTTTGAACAAAATCGCCATATGGAACGAAATGTTTTTTGGAGGTGAAGGGATCCACGTAATATCACCAAATCCACACAAATCCTCATTAATCTAAAGACCTAATATTTAATATACAATTCAGGAATGGACGTGGTCAAACGGCTCCACAGCGCCCCCTACAAATATTCAAATACTCATATAAAATCACTGCTTTATCCTACAAACATGAAATTTGGTACATACATATAGTATCCCAAGACCAACAGATTTGCACAGTCGAAATTCCAATCGGCTCTACAGCGCCCCCTACACAAGGTCGTGTGAAGAGGAGTGCAATGAGGAGCGAGGGCCAGTCCGACGCTGCTTGCAGCTTTAATTATTATTATTTTACCGCCAAATGAATTGCTTTTTTGAGGGCCTAAACATGCACCGATTCGCGTGAAAATCTGCACACACATCAGGACCGGTGAAAAATTTGATATTTTATGGGGTCTGTGCTTGTGTGTCCCAAAATGGCTCCATAGCGCCCCCTGCAAAATTTTAAAAAGTGGTATTAGTCTAACTGGAAGGACATTTGATCTACAGCTACAAAATTTGGCCGGCATATTCAGCACATCAGGAAAGACAAAAAAGTCAATCACAGCCATGCTCTAAACCCAACAGGAAGTGACATATCTTGCGTTAACTGTGAAAAATCTGTGATGAACTCCTCCTAGGGGGTAAGTCTTAGAGACCTGAAATTTGGTCTGTACATACAACAGACCTTCCTGATGAAAAGTTATCAAAGTCTTCTATGTCGGTCAAAGGGTGTGGCCATGGCAGCCCCCGAAATACTGATCCTTCGCCATGCAACAGGAAGTGCTGGTCTAACTCTCTGAACATGCTCCAATCTGAATGAAACTTTACATGTTTGATCACAGACCTGAGCTGATGACATCCATATGATAATATTCACTCACAGTCATAGCGCCACCTTGTGGCAACAAGATTTTTGCTTTTTTAATACTTTTATGTACTGTTGTCAACCCGTTGTCCAGATTCACCTCAGACCTGCTGACATAAGCCTGAACACATTGATGATGAATCACAGAGAAAATGGTGACGTTTCGTCAAAGGGCGTGTCTATCGCGGCGTGGCGAATTTTGATGAAAATTCAAGGGCCTATATCTCAGCTGAACAAGAACCTATCTGCTCCAAACTTCACATTCAGAATGTCATGTCCAGTCTGAAGACATCCACACTAAAAAAATTTGAAATAGTCATAGCGCCACCAACTGGCAACAGGATGTTTTGGGATTACATTTGCCCATCCCATTGCCCTAAACTTGGTCAAATAATTCTGAAAATTGGTGTGATGAGTCTTCACACCATGATCATGGCACAGTGTGAAGATTTTGGCATTTTACAAAACGCTGTTGCCGTGGCAAGGCAAAGTTGATATGAAAAACAACTTGCCTTTGACAGCATTAGAATTATCCAAACATCACCAAAATTTGCACACACATCACCACCAGCGAAAGGAAGAAAACTGTATGCATCTCAGCACAACACGTGCTATAGCGCCCCCTACAGCATTTTTAACAAACAGCCCCTGCAGTACATTTAACCTACGTCCACAAAATTTGGGGTACATATAGAACACATCAGGACGCACAAAAAATCCTCTTGGAGCCATGCCCTAAACCCAACAGGAAGTCCGGCATTTTGAATTAATTGGACAAATTTTGACGAATGTTGTTCATTTTTGAGAACTATCTCCTCCTAGGGGATAAGTCATGCAGACCTCAAATTTGACCAGTATATACACCAGGACATTATGATCAAAAGTTATAAAAAGCTTCCTCCAATGTCAAAGGGCGTGGCCATAGCGACCCCCTGAAGTTTGATCTTTCGCCATGAAATATCAACTGCTGTGTAAATATCTTCTGCTTGCTCCAATCTGCCTCAAAGTTTACATGTTTAATCACACTCCTGCCCTGACCACATCCATGTGCCAAAATACATTCACAGCATGTGGCATAGCGCAGCCTACAGCATTTTAAAAAATGGCCCACTCATCAAATTTAACCTACGTCTACAAAATTTGGCATGCATATTTAGCACATCAGTGTGAACAAAAAAGTCTCTTCGACCCATTCTCTAAACCCAACAGGAAGTCGGCCATTTGGATTTCAATGTGGTATTTTTGCTGTTTTTGGTCATTTTCAGAAATTAATTGCTCACGGACATGAAATCCAAAACATCTGAAATTGCGACAATACATAGAACACATCTTCAGGTTGAAAATATGTGAAAATGGTATGCCACACCGAAAAGGGCGTGGCCATGGCAGCCGACTGAACTTTGATGCTTCGCCAAAAAGGAAGAAGTCTTGTTAAATCCCCTGTATGTGCTGCTATCTGCCTCAAACTTTATATGTGTGATCAGGTTACAGCCCTGATGATTTCCATAGACCAATATACAGCCACAGTGACAGCGTCACCTCTTGGATGGACAGTAAGTGCTGCATAAACAGTCTGTAATAATCCAATCTGCCAGAAATTTGACCTGTGTGTTCAGAATCCAGCCCTGGTTGCGTTATTGGGCCTAAATGCACTCCCGGTCGCAGCATCGACTGACGGACGTGCTTGGGGTCGCCGACAAGCAAGGGGTGCGAGGACCCGTTCATCGCTGCTTGCAGCTTTAATTATTATTATTATTTTACCGCCAAATGAATTGCTTTTTTGAGGGCCTAAACATGCACCGATTCGCGTCAAAATCTGCATACACATCAGGACCGGTGAAAAATTTCATATTTTATGGGGTCTGTGTATGTGTGTCCCAAAATGGCTCCATAGCGCCCCCTTTCAAAATTTTAAACAGTGGTATTAGACTAACTGAAAGGACATTTCATCTACAGTTACAAAATTGGGCAGGCATATTCAGCACATCAGGAAAGACAAAAAAGTCAATCATTGCCATGCTCTAAACCCAACAGGAAGTGAGATATCTTGCGTTAACTGTGAAATATCTGTGATGAACTCCTCCTAGGGGGTAAGTCTTAGAGACCTGAAATTTGGTCCGTCCATACAACAGACCTTCCTGATGAAAAGTTATAAAAGTCTTCTCTGTCGATAAAAGGGTGTGGCCATGGCAGCCCCCCGAAATACTGATCCTTCGCCATCCTTCGCCATGCAACAGGAAGTGCAGGTCTAACTCTCTGAACATGCTCCAATCTGAATGAAACTTTACATGTATGATGACAGACCTGATGGTCGCAGCATCGCCTGATGGACGTGCTTGGGGTCGCCGACAAGCAAGGGGTGCGAGGACCCGTTCATCGCTGCTTGCAGCTTTAATTATTATTATTATTATACCGGCCAAATGAATTGCTTTTTTGAGGGCCTAAACATGCACCGATTCGCGTCAAAATCTGCACACACATCAGGACCGGCGAAAAATTTGATATTTTATGGGGTCTGTGTATGTGTGTCCCAAAATGGCTCCATAGCGCCCCCTGCAAAATTTTAAAAAGTGGTATTAGACTAACTGGAAGGACATTTCATCTACAGCTACAAAATTTGACAGGCATATTCAGCACATCAGGAAAGACAAAAAAGTCAATCATAGCCATGCTCTAAACCCAACAGGAAGTGACATATCTTGCGTTTACTGTGAAAAATCTGTGATGAACTCCTCCTAGGGGGTAATTCTTAGAGACCTGAAATTTGGTCTGTACATATATCAGACCTTCCTGATGAAAAGTTATAAAAGTCTTCTATGTCGGTCAAAGGGTGTGGCCATGGCAGCCCCCCCGAATTACTGATCCTTCGCCATGCAACAGGAAGTGCAGGTCAAACTCTCTGAACATGCTCCAATCTGAATGAAACTTTACATGTCGGATCACAGACCTGAGCTGATGTCATCCATATGATAATATTCACTCACAGTCATAGCGCCACCTTGTGGCAACAGGATTTTTGCTTTTTTAATACTTTTATGTACTGTTGTCAACCCGTTGTCCAGATTCACCTCAGACCTTCTGACATAAGCCTGAACACATTGATGATGAATCACAGAGACAATGGTGACGTGTCATCGAAGGGCGTGTCTGTGGCACCGTGGCGAATTTTGATGTTTCGCCATGAAAATTCAAGGGTCTATATCTCAGCTGAACAAGAACCTATCTGCTCCAAACTTCACATTCAGAATGTCATGTACAGTCTGAAGACATCCACACTAAAAAAATTTGAAATAGTCATAGCGCCACCAACTGGCAAAAGGACGTTTTGGAATTACATTTGCCCATCCCATTGCCCTAAACTTGGTCAAATAATTCTGAAAATTGGTGTGATGAGTCTTCACACCATGATCATGGCACAGTGTGAAGATTTTGCCATTTCATAAAACGCTGTTGCCGTGGCAACGCAAAGTTGATATGAAAAACAACTTGCCTTTGACAGCATTAGAATTATCCAAACATCACCAAAATTTGCACACACATCACCACCAGTTGAAGGAAGAAAACTGTATGCATCTCAGCACAACACGTGCTATAGCGCCCCCTACAGCATTTTTAACAAACAGCCCCTGCAGTACATTTAACCTACGTCCACAAAATTTGGGGGACATATAGAACACATCAGGACGCACAAAAAATCCTCTTGGAGCCACGCCCTAAACCCAACAGGAAGTCCGCCATTTTGAATTAATTGGACAAATTTTGACGAATGTTGTTCATTTTTGAGAACTATCTCCTCCTAGGGGATAAGTCATGCAGACCTCAAATTTGACCAGTATATACACCAGGACATTATGATCAAAAGTTATAAAAAGCTTCCTCCAATGTCAAAGGGCGTGGCCATAGCGACCCCCTGAAGTTTGATCTTTCGCCATGAAATATCAACTGCTGTGTAAATATCTTCTGCTTGCTCCAATCTGCCTCAAAGTTTACATGTTTAATCACACTCCTGCCCTGACCACATCCATGTGCCAAAATACATTCACAGCATGTGGCATAGCGCAGCCTACAGCATTTTAAAAAATGGCCCACTCATCAAATTTAACCTACGTCTACAAAATTTGGCATGCATATGTAACACATCAGTGTCAACAAAAAAGTCTCTTGGAGCCATTCTCTAAGCCCAACAGGAAGTCGGCCATTTGGATTTCAATGTCAGATTTTTGCTGTTTTTGCTCATATTCAGATATTAATTGCTCACAGACGATAACTCCAAAACATCTGAAATTGTGCCAATATATGGAACACATCTTCAGGTTGAAAATATGTGAAAATCATATGCCAAACCCAAAGGGCGTGGCCATGGCGGCCGACTGAACTTTGAAGCTTCGCCAGAAAGGAGGAAGTCTTGTTAAATCCCCTGTATGTGCTGCTATCTGCCTCAAACTTTAAATGTGTGATCAGGTTACAGCCCTAATGATTTCCATACACCAATATACAGTCGCCGTGATAGCGCCACCTGTTGGATGGACAGTAAGTGCTGCATAAACAGTCTGTAATAATCCAATCTGGCAGAAATTTGACGTGTGTGTTCAGAATCCAGCCCTGGTTGCATTCATGGGCCTAAATGCGCTCCCGGTCGCAGCATCACCTGACGGACGTGCTTGGGGTCGCCGACAAGCAAGGGGTGCGAGGACCCGTTCATCGCTGCTTGCAGCTTTAATTGTTTTTGTTCCTGCTTCCGCCGACTTGAACACAGAATAGAGATATTGGTCGTGTATCAATGACATGTAGCTCTGATAAATGCGACCTGGTCGTTCAGACAGAAGTCGCATGGCAAAAGATCAGATACCTATCAGATTTAGGACCACATATTCAAGTGGCCTGGGTCACATTTGAAAAAATCAGATCTGTGTTGTTCAGACTGTCATGAAAAGATTAGATACAGGTCACACAGGAGCAAAAAAATCAGATTTGGGTCACTTTAGCCTGCTGTCTGAACGTAGCCTATGACCTCTATTCACCCTCTTTTGAACAACATAAATATGGCTGCAACATCAACGTGTCACAAAGCTAAATTTGTTCAATCAGTTGACAATTTGTTCAGTTGTCCGTTGAACGAGAGATGATATTAGTTATTGTAAAATAATTTTTCCAAAGCCATATTACACTGGTGGATTTTGGTTTACACTAAGACATACGTTCAGGGCATTAAATGTTCATATAAAATGTCATAAATATGAAACCATAGGCTGTGTGCTACCAACGAGAAGCTTATAGGACATTGTAATGAGGGCAGCTTTAAACACTAAACTAAAGTCAATTATGAAATTGCGCTTTGTGCTTTGTAGTCCTCCAACATAAATGTGTAAGGTCTTTAAAATGATCTGAGGCAAGTTCTTTTTTAACTCAGCTTTATTAATGAGCCACACTCGCAGCATACAGTGTAGAACATAACATGCAGCTACTCATGCTACTACCAGGTATCTCTGGCGGGTGTTTCGTCTGCCACAAAGCATGTCATAACACTGCCATAAAGCATATTGTCAAACTGGTATAACACTCTTGACATAGAATCTTGCTCTCCCTTTTTTAGTTATTCTCAATAACTTCAAAGTGCATATAAACATAAACAAACAGCCCAATAATTATTAACAATTATTGCTGTAACTATGATAGCATGTAAGAATTTGGTCTAACTGTCAAACCTAAAATATCTTATTAATTCAGGTTAACTCCTGTAACACAGATTACTTTTCAAAATAAACTTGGGATGCATTTCTTTCATTAAGCAATATCTAATATCTTGATATTGCTAATATCTTTTTTTAAACTCAAATTATGAAGCAATACAACTCAGTGTCCATGTAACTTCATGACATTCCTGTCATTTCTTTTTTTCTTCTTTTATATCACTCCCAAAGTCCATAGTGAAACGTCCAGAAAACACTTCTCTTTACATGCCCAACCTAACAACTGGCTTACTGACACAGCCAGATCTGGCCAGACTTTGTCTTGGTGTTTGTGTTTGTATCTGTCATCTCACTTGGTTCAGGAGAAACAGTCTCTGGAGTGGTGACTCTCACAGACTGGGAATCCACCCCAGCACTCTCAGTGGATGCAAGTTGTGCAGGTTGAGCAGAGATGAAGTCTGTTCCATCGCAGCACTGCTTCTCCTTGTGTACTCATGAGGTAAGTCCTTGGAGTAATAGTCCCCTTTGAGACATCTGCTGGTGTCTTCCAAGCTTTTTAATGGTCCAGTTTAGTGTAGACAGTGTCTCAAGGACACAGAACTGAAGATGTCTGGCATCATGGTGATGATTGTAATAGAAAGCTTGTCTGACTTTCTCCTCAGCATCTTTTTAACAGTCTTCTGTTAGACAATTTGAGACGAAGATTTTTCTCAAGTGTAGGGAGTGTCGTTCTGATCTTTCACCCCATCAGCAGGTTGTTAGCTTGCAGCTGTGTGGATGCAGTGGGACTTGCCAAAACCCACTCACAGCATCAAGAGACTGCTCCACTCAGCTTGGCGGTTATTTCATCTGAGGTAGCTAAAATGTACCCATCCCATTTGATTGACTCATTTAGTCCTTTCAAGTCCACACAGATTCTGGCTTTGCCAGTATTTTTCTAAGGTGCATAGGCCCATAGGTGCATACCATTCAGTTGGGTGTGTCGCCTGCTCGATGATGCTGCTCTTTTCCACCTGTGCAGTGCCTCTTTTATCTTTTGTAACACTGGGAAGTGAACTCGAACTTCATCACGATATATTTAAATATATGATGTCTGAAGTTTAACAACTCTAATATATAATAATAGTTAGAAATAAGCGGCTGCATTGATTGGTAAAATAAATACATTAACAGTTTTCTTCCAGCATTTATTAAGTATAGAAACCTCACTTTTTATGGTCATACATTTTTAAATGCCTCATTACTCTCCATTATAACAGCTGAAGTAGCTACACACGATTGTTTCATATTGTGAGAAAGAAGAGTCGCATGACATGTTAAACATTTCCTTTTATGTGAACATGCGCAGAGTCTGAAGCAGAAAGTCTGAGTTAAGAAAGAAAGTAGATAATCACCCTTGTGACACCTGTCATCTCTGACTGGGTCTTTAGTTTTTATTCAGCCGATTAACACAAACAAGGCCTGGCTATGTCTAATTTCCTTTGTGATCCAGCCCTCTGTACATTACGATAATAAACAATCATTACGTTTGGCTGGCCACCTCCAGATATAGCAGAAAAATCATGAACTTGATCATGGCTGATGACCTGTACACCAGCAGACTCTGATGAAGTAGGATGGCAGACATAGGTGCATTAAATGTGGTGGGGCAGCACACCTGTGCAATGAGATGGCAAAAAAGTCAAATTAAATTGACCATAATTCAATGTTGAAAAGCAATAAGAAAGGAAAGCTTCAAATTACTGAAAAAAATTAGCTCCATCCCCCCCCACCCCCCACCCCCCACCTCTGCGACCCTACAGAGGATTAAGCGGTGTACAGATCATGGATGTGTGAATGGATGGATGACAGAAAGGTGTCAGAGCACACAGCTTTGTATGGGGCTACTTAGCCACAGACCTGTCAGAATGCCCATGCTAACTCCTGTTCACTGCCAAAAGTGCATACAATGGGCAGATGAGTGTCAGAACTGGAGCATAGAGCAATTGAAGAAGTGGATCTGGTCCGATAATTCAAGTTTTCCTTTTTATCATGTGGATTTCTTGTGGGTGTGTAAACCTTGGGGAGAGATGGCAACAGGATGCATTATGGGAGGAAAGCAAAACAGCGGCGGCAGTGTGATGCTCTGAGCAACATTCTGCAGGATACATTGATTCCTGGCATTTATGCAGTTGTTGCTTTGACACGTGCAACCTATCTAAACATTGTTTTACACCGCAATGACACAAACACACTTCATGTCAACAATATTCCAGCATTTCCCCCAGAAAACTTGCTAAGCCCGGTGGTAGAGAAGCCCACGGCGGCCCACCGTGTTTTTGTGTAAAAAAAAAAAAAAGTTGACAAGAATTTTAAAATTATGACTATTATGTGTTATTATAAGCCATTTATTAACAATACTTAAATGTAGAGTCTTGTAAAAAGGCACAATCTTGAAATAGTGTTTTAGAAAACACACACAAAAAATACAATTAAAATAAATAATATCAATTGTTTTCACTTAAGTTAAATCCTAGTGAATCTCAAAACAAGCCGTTGCTGGTCACATTTAAAAGTAAAATAAATTAAAGCTGCAAGCAGCGTCGGACGGGCCCTCGCTCCCCCCCGGCAACGCCGCTGTGGAGACGATGGGAATGTCTAAAGCACGCACTCGTGTTCGTCTCATCCTGCTCTGCACATGTACCAAATTTCATGTCTGTACGACAAACCAGTGATTTTATATGAAATTTTAAAATTTTGTAGGGGGCGCTGTGGAGCTGTTTAAGTGCGCCACAGTGTTGAGGGATAGCCTGTCATCAAGCATATCAAGTTTCATTCATATTCGGCCATGTGCAGTCAAGTTATGAGCATTTCACACTTCATGGCCACACGCTCAAAATGGCCGCCCTGTCACGCCCACACCGTGTGACAGAGGCAGAAGATTTTAATAACTTTTCATCCTGAAGGGGTCTAGATGCCACACAGCCAATTTGGTGGAGATGGGATAAAAATCCTGGGAGGAGTTCGTTAAATTCCAATGTCTCAGCACCACATTGTCTAGGGGGCGCTGTGAAGCCAATTGAAATTTCAAGTGTACAGATCTGTTTGTCTGGATACACTATACATGTGTACCAAATTTCATGTTTGTAGGTCAAAGCAGTAGTTTTTTATGAGTATTTGAATATTTGTAGGGGGCGCTGTGGAGCCGTTTGAACACGCCATTTCCTGAATTGTATATCAAACATTAGTTTTTGAGATTTGTGAGGATTTGTGTGGATTTGGTGATATTAGGTGGATCCCTTCACCTCCAAAACTCATTTCATTCCATGTGGCAAAATTGGTGAAAATGGCTGCCATGCCACGCCCACACCGTGTGACATAGCCACGAGATTTTAATAACTTTTGATCCTGAAGGGGTCCAGATGACACACAGTGAATTTGGTGAAGACCGGAAAAAAATCCTAGGAGGAGTTCGTTAAATTCCAATGCCTGCGCACCACGTTTTCTAGGGGGCGCCGTGGAGCTTTTTCAAAATTTCAAAAGCAGGAATGTTTTTGTCTGGGGCTACTGTACCTGTGTACCAAATTTTATAGCTGTACGTGAAACTAGCCGTATTAACTCCACTAAAGTCCAATTTTCAAGGTGGCGCTATTGAGTCATTTTGCCATTCATATGTGTAATTCCCCCAAAATATCAAATTTTTCACCAGTCCGGATGTGTGTGCAAAATTTGGTGAGTTTTTGAGCATGTTTAGGGGGTCAAATTGGGGTTCAATTTGGCGTAAGAAAAATAAAGAAAGAAAGAAAGAAAGAAACTGAGCAGGAACAATAGGGCCTTTGCCCTGCAAGGCAAAGGCAGCGTTCAGTGTTTCACACTGATCGCTGCCCTTTGCCTTTTTCGGGCTCGGGCCCTAATTAGCATAAATAAAAGAGTGTAAACATGGCCAATGGGTAAAACCAGAGAACTCAGAGGTTGAACAGGTCTGCTGTGCTGTGTGACCTCTTCTACTTTTTGCTGCTCATGGTTCAGGTTGGATCAGTGCATCAATCCGTCTGGTCTTACCATACTGGGTCTTATAGAGCCATCCGCTAAATTTAGGGTCAGCTAACCATTTTGGATTAAATCCACTAGTTCGATGTTTACCATCGCGGCTTGCAGAAGGCTGCTCCGACGACGTGCTAACATCCATGCTAACTCGCACTGGCTCTGCCTCATCATCGAGCCACGGCTAGGTCTGCTCGCCGGGGATAAACTCCCCTTGGTCTGCTCGGGTGAACGAGCGGGCTCATCGTCTCCTCCAGTGCTCCTCTGACTTCGGAAAAAGTTCACGTATCGACCATAAAATGTCGCCATTGCACTTTTAACCGTATCCGCAGATGTGATTGAAAGCTCTGTCTACGGTCTTTGCTATCACTGGTTTGGTGCATAAAAAACCTATTTAAAATAAATAAACAAGTGACGGTTAGCCTGGCGGGGGTGCAAGGAAAGCCTGGGAAAATCCTGATATTCCCACATGGCAGAGGCCTCTTTCAGCAGGATAATGTACCCAGCATTGCAAATGTGGTTCAGGATTGGTTTGAGTAACAAAAAATTAGTTTAAGTTATTGACTTGGCCTCCAAATTCCCCATATCTCAGCTGTATTGAGCATCTGTGGAATGTGCTGGAAAAACAAGTCAGTCAATCAATTTGGATTTAGATTAGCTGGGTTTTATCTCAGTGGTATAATTTTGTAAGTCCTTACAACGTGAAGTGCCCTGAAATAACATTTTTTGTGAATTGGCGTTATGTAAGTAAAACTGAATTGAACTGAATTAAATAAGATCTACTACTAATGTCTATGTAGATGCGTATAGTGTCACTTTAAACTTTAAATTAGGCTGTTGGTTTAAGTCAGCACTTGTGACTTTCCTTAGAAATAAGTGAATTTCCTCAGCAATAGCTGCATTGCTCAACTCAACTGCCTAGTGAAAACGTATTAAACTGTGATTTTGCTGGGAAGCAGCCAGAGGTTGAATGTACAACAAGGTGTTTCCTGAGAGACAAAGTAGTAGGTAACCAAACTCGCACTGGATGAAGATGTTTCTATTATCCATACAACATTCATTAGCTATATATGTGGCAAAAGACTTCATTCTTCCTACTGGGTGCAATTTTGGAAGCTTTTTTGTTGAACCTGATTTCTGTCTCTTGTGGCAGACAGTTCAAATATCTGAGGTTAGGTTCCTATCTATGTCATTTTGTAATGGCACCACTTAATTTGAGACATGTCTGTTTTGACTTGTTTCTGTCATTTTATTTATCAATAACAAAGAATACGCTAACCTTGATGTCAGGTTTCATCCTTCGCACTTGAAAACTTTCCTTATGCATTCATGTTTAGTTGAATATAAATGTTGCATAATTCTGCATGGGTAAGTGCCCTTTCACCAGACCCAAATAAAACCAAAAACATTTGGATTCAAGATAAAATTGTGTAACTAACATTTAAAGACGAACTATGCCAACTGCATGTATAAGACATGATGTGTCTGCCCTGAGGCCAGGCCATGATGAAGATTTTTAATCAAGTCAAAGTTTTACTAGAGCAGCTTGCTTTTCTTCACTTCACTTCATGACCGCTCATATCAAAGAGACAATGCCAGTTTCTGGTGAAGCAATCTTTAGGAATTGAACAATTTATATGCAAGTCAGAAAAATTACAGCAGTGCATCCTTTGCAACTACCATGTATGCATGTATCCAGATGACAGTATATACAGGAGCTCGTGAGCCTACCCAGTGTTTTCCAGTCTTGTGTAAAAAGCTGTAACCATTTGGTAACTGTTTCAAGCACATGTCTAAACACTTGTGTTGACTCGCATTTTATTATCTCTTTATGTGTCTTGCGTCATAATCTGCTGATTCTGATAATTACTTATGTTAAACTGCTCCAGCTGTCTGCATTTTGGGCCTGACATATTTTTCCTTCTGCTTGCATTATCTGTAATTTTTTATGCAAATTAAGGATTTGCTTAGAGAAGTCCTCTGCAGTGTAAATTAACTAAGGGGAGAGTTTTGTTTTTCTACATTATCTTCTTATATTGACAGAAGTGAAGCAGAAAAGTATTATTCAGCAATCCATCCCGTTGTTAATAAAGTCAAAGGGGAGAAGGGAGGTTACGATCTTGAGTATTTCTCTCACTGACAGTTGACAAGGTAAATGCTGGTAAAGCAGTTACAATAGTTCACAAGTATAAAGGTGTGGCACACAGCTGAATGGTTGCCAAATCCACCTGTCTACTACCTTCCAGCTCAACCTGTCAGAGGGAGGGAAGAGTGTGCAAGTGAGAAATGGAAGGAGAGGTGCCTTAGCCCACAGCAGAGGCAGCATGTCTATGACACAGACATCTAAATTTTACTTCCCCCAAGGAGGTTATGTTTTTGCCAGTGTTGGTTTGTTTGTTTGTGTGTGTGTTTATTTGTTTGTGTTCAGAATAACTCGAAAACTCATGGACGGATTTGGATGAAATTTTCGGGAATGGGACAAGGAAGAAATGATGAAATTTTGGGAGTGATCCGAATCCCCGTCTGGATCCAGGATTTTTTTAAAAAAAGATCCTTTAACTTTGGCAGTGTTACAAAGCATTGCAGTGCCGCCTTGTGGTAAGAAAGTGCATTGCACATATATGGTGGGTGTTGGCCGCTCGTGCTCAACCACAGCAGTGCTACGGTGTGAGAGTGATTCCTGGACAATTAACTTTTTTTAATGATGCTTTGTCATTGGGAAATTGTATTGAGGGTGGACTGAAACTGCTTGGCAGAGGTCTGTGCTCTCTGAGTGCTTTTTTACTTTCATTTCTATCTACCCAAAGTTGAAACACTGGGCTGTGAAGAGTTTTGAGTTTCTAACACTGGACACCGGAGTTGGCAGGTCTGTGTACTGGAACCACGGCGGCGTTCTACAGGATTGGTGGTGGATCTCGGCAGTGCTTGTCGGCATACTACAACCTCGGCAATGCTCGGCGGTGCCCGTAGGCGCCCGGCGGCAGCGCGCAAGACTATTTGAATATCAATGTTATTATACGAATACCACCACAACGAACGAATATTCGGATATTCGTATATTTGTATATTCGGGACCAGCCCTAATATTACGTTTGTAAAGCAGGTAAGCTACCATACTGTTGGTTAGCTAACTTAGCAACTGTAGGTTACTTGGAACTACACTGTACTTGGCCTTAAGGTTAGCCTCATTTGATCTTGCTGAAATCTCCTGGTGCTTATTTGTTGTCAGAAAGCTGTAAATTGGGATGTCTTGTTTGTTTCTTTGTTTGTCTGTGTTCAAAATAACTTGAAAAGTTATGGATGGATTTGGATGAAATTTTCAGGAAATGTGTGAAATAGGACAGTTGGGAGTGATCCGGATCATCGTCTGGATGCAGGATTTTTTTTAAAATTTAAGGATACTTTGTCATTGGGATATTGTGTTCGGGGTAGACTGGAACTGCTTGGTGGAGGTCTGTGCTCTCTGAGTGCTTTCCTAGTTTAACTCTGATCTTAAGGAGAAGATGAAGAATTTTCTGAGGAAGTCACATAGGTAGGAGTATTTTTCAAACTTATGAGCTATTTTTTGTTAGTGATTCTAAAAGAGAAAGTCAGGATAAGAGCTAAACTCAGGTTTGTACTGTGAAGTTGAAATGTGGATATCAAATGGCAAGCTTATGGCAAGTGTAGCAGACTTGAGATGGACGCTGGCACACATTGAAAAATATGCTCAGGCAGGGATCAGGATCAGCACTTCAGTCTCTGCGATACAGCAAAAGAGGGCACATACAGTCACGCACATGGGCAACATACGATCTCTGTCCCCCATTCAGAAGCTGTCCTGCTATTGCTTACAAAATGCAAAAGAAAATAATAAATTTAACAAACCACACCATAACGTACCTGCAATATAGCAAATGAGGGCACATACAGTCAGTCACACGCATGAATGGTTATTTGAGTTATTGTTGTCTTTCTATCATCTGGAACCAGTCTGCCCATTCTCCTCTGACCTCTCACATCAACAAGGAATTTTCATCCACTCAACTGCTGCTCACTGGATATTTTCTCTTTTTCGGACCATCCTCTGTAAACACTAGAGGTGGTTGTGCGTGAAAATCCCAGTAGATCAGCAGTTTCTGAAATACTCAGACCAGCCCGTCTGACACCCACAACCATGCCACGTTCAAAGTCACTTAAATCCCGTTTCTTCTCCATTCTGATGCTCCGTTTGAACTTTAGCAAATTGTCTTCACCACATCTACATACCTAAATGCATTGAGTTGCGGCCATGTGATTGACTGATTAGATATTTGTGTTAACAAGCAATTGAACAGGTGTACCTAATGAAGTAGTCAGTGAGTGTATAAATGATTTGTGTAAGGTCTCAAGGGAAATGAAATTCGTGGTCTTTGCAGATGATACAAATATTTTTTGCTGAAATGACAATTTAGAGATGCTATTAATTAAACATTAAGCAGAGATGACAAAATTCAAACAGATGTTTGACAGAAATTCATGATCATTATATCTGGAAAAAAAACAAAACTGATGCTGTTTGGCATCGTATTAAATTTCAATATCTCTGCGCACAGAGGGCAGAAGAGGAGCAAACAGAATTTAAGTTGCACTGAAGCAAGAAAGCACAGAGTAAGTGGCATCAGACAAATAGTAAAAGTACAATATCAGGTGCTATACCTGATGAAAACACCATGCTAGCCACTTTCTAATTACATTAGAATTAGTAAGTCAACAGTTATCAACAGTACATCATACATATCAACGGCTTTGCAAAATTTTCTACAAGAAATGCATTTGGCAAGTGTGGTAGGCCTTCATCACACAGTCTTTTTGAATGAGTAATACTTATGGATGTAAATGTAGCTTTTGTTTACAACTTCTTTGATAACTAAGCCTTTTTACAGTGCCTGATTTATACTCTGCTTTGATTGGCTGATGGTTATTCTGTTAAGTGTGGCATTCAGGAGAGGACAAAAGTTGTGGTTGTAGTATGCTGGGATGTTTTGCACAAAAACAAGTCAAGACCTGTGACTTCAACACAGGCTTTACTGCAACACTCGTAGCACACGCATGGTACAGGTTTTAACACTGCCTGACACTATATTTGTCGGCCAACCATGAACTAACCCCTGTTGATTCAATAAGCAGACTTGTTTTAACGAGAACTTTGTTTACTGCCATTCATTTTTCCACACATACATACCATGGTACACAGCCGCAGTGAACACATATACCCGCCAGAAACAGAGTAATACCGCGATACTTCTCGAACCTCACGCACATGCGCTGTAGGGAAAAACATAACTTAACAATCTCCCCCCTTTTTTTTCTTTTTAAAAGTAAATTGCTGTACGGGTAAGAAACATACAGAACATACAGGTAAACAATAAAATGCATAAAAAATACATTCAGAGTTTAAGTCTACAAATACCTTCACTGAGAGCTCTCAGATGCCCCTTTTTGGTTAAGCAGTTAGCGAGCTGCTCTTTGGCGGCTGACCAGATGATCTGCTGAATAGTCCCAGAGTATATGAGTTTCTTCATACCACTGATCTCAAGGCGCAGTCTTTTCTCTGTGACAGACTGTGGGGACTTGACTGCATCAAGAAGAGAAGGACTGTCTGTTACACACACAATGGGTACACTTTTGCATGAGCAGCTACCATTTGTGATTTCTGAGTACAGTGTTGCAGGAAAGACGGCACTGTCAATCCCATTTGCAAGTGCTAAAGTCTCTCCTGCTAATGTGCTACGCACAACTCTCCTTATGCATTTGGACTGCCAGGATATGGGTGAGAATTTTCCATTTTCACCCATGAGCATGATGAAATGTCCACCCTGCATGTCACCATCTCATTTCCCATTGAGGAATCGCTGAACACCACAAGCTTAAGGAAGGTGTTTTCTCCCAGGTACTGAAACCTCAACATTACATCCTCTGACTTGAGTTTTCTAATGAGCTTGTTTGCACAATGCAGAGTCTGAACAGTAGCATGTTGGGTGCTCGAGGCTAAGATAGCAATGTCACACATCATGCCTGGCCTACTTTGCCTTGCTACCCACAATATTTGTCCTATCTTTGATTTTAACATGTCCATTTCATTGTCTGTCAGTGGTGCTTTGCGTTATGTCACTCTTGTGGGATCTATTGGGATGCTTTGCAGATTTTTAATGTATGTAATTTGTTGTACCCGTACTTCATCATGCATAGAGTCGACTTCCATCCCTGTATAACTAAAGTTACTATGCTCTTCCCTACCAACCTGAAAAGCAGCTTGTAACTGAGGGATGACTGTAGTGGAGAATGTATCTGTACCCCCCCAAATAAAGTCATCAACATGTGATGCAAGGATCCCTGTCACCTCGCCACACTGATCCATCCAGTAAAACACAGCTGGATCTATTTTTGACACACTGACTCCTAACTGTAGCATGGTGTCTCTGACCCTATTGCATCAATACAAAGAAGCATCTGTTAGACCGTAAACACATTTCTTTAACTTCCACACAGACCTTTTGGTCTGTGCCTCCTGAGGAGGCCGAATGTAAATGTCTCTAGTCAGTGAAATAGATGATATAGTCGAGATAATATTTTAAGGCTTCGGTATGCAATGCCTCACATTAAACTAACAATATCAGATACTACATTACCATGCTGGTCATTTGCTCTCTAACGCCCAATTTGCCAAAAAACGTCAAAGCTTTCAGTGGACTGCAAACACCCTCCAGCACTGACTAACTTCCAGACCTTCCAGACATTTATTTGTTTACCTTGTGGAGCATGTGGTAATTCGTCCAAACAGTAAAGTTGTTTTATTGCCACATGCATACACCTTCCAAACACTGATATCCTTTTTTCCCTGTATATGCTGTGCTAATGCATTCTTGGGGGTATCTGTGTAAAATGTTAAATGGTCTGCACTTATATAGTGCTTTTCTCTACCTTAGTGGTATCCAAAGCACTTTACAATGTGTTTCACATTCAACCATTCACATACACATTCACACTTTAATGGCGACAGAGCTGCCATGCAAGGCGCTAATCTACCCTTGGGAGCAACTTGGGGTTCAGTGTCTTGCCCAAGGACACTTCGGCATGCAGAGGGGCCGGGGATCGAACCGCCAACCTTGCGATCAGTGGACAACCCGCTCTACCACCTGAGACACATTCGCCCCAGTAAAAACTGTTTCAGAACATCACATGAGTAGAGTCAAACTAAAAGACATATTGTTGCAGGAAATGGTAAATGTTAACGCACTGTCTGAACTTTGGATAATGCATTGTAAGAATAACAAATTTAGCAAGCCAACATAAAGTTCTTTTGATTTTTTGTGGCTGCCCCACCACTGTATCTTTCTGTCAGCATTAAAGCTGTGGTTACAGAACTGCTATGTTTTACTAAAAGATTGCAGATGTAATTCTTATTTGTGTTAGCTGACTCTGAACTGCCTGCGTCCTTATCGTCATTGTTGTGGCTATTTTTTTTTTTCCACCTTTTAAATCACTGAACAAATACGGATCTGTATGGCTAGCTGATTCAAAAAATAATCCAAACTAACACATTTATCTGTGGTGTTTTGACATATTCACATGTATGCATAATTGAATTAAAACCCCTGTTCACTACTAAGAGCTAAACCAGGTTTCCCAACCCATTTCAGACATCTCTGGAATTAAAAACAAATAACTGAAGCTTTCGCTGGACTTCAGCAAGATGTTACATGGGACTGTAAAGAGAGCTGCCTCTGTGCTGTCTCCCAATTTTTAAAAATTGCATCCTGACAGCTTTTTTTAAAAGAAGACTTAATATTGAGGTATTGCGTTCCATAGACTGGAACATGGAAGTTACTAAAAAATGTTAGAATTTTACTTTAAAACATGTTTATAACACAAAAACTACAGTTAATATCTGATTTCTTTTCAAAGTGGATTTGTATTGATAAACTGTTGATAAACTTCCATTGAAAGGATTGACAGTCTTAAGTTTTCTGGTTTTGGTTTTTTTTTGTTGTTTTTTGTGTGTATTTTGGTTAAGAAAAAGTTTTTTAAAAAAAATCCTCTGTGCATCTTAATTTCCATTGCCCAGCACACTATACTCCATAAATACTTATTTCTTCTTTGTGTCTCTGTCTCTTCAGCTTGCAGAGAATTGACCATTTATGGACATCCCACCAAAGCTAACATTTTTCTTTTTGTCTCATATTTTATTTACCTACAGATGTTTCGGAAAAAAGCATCTTCCTCCTTGAGAATGAGAAGGATAACAGAAAGCACTAGATGTAATGATTTTTTTTACCCTCTGTAGAACAAGGTGCAAAATAAGTTATTAACATTCAACGTTGTCAGAAGAAACCACATGAATATAGATGCTGCTCTACACTCATTTGTTCAAAACATTCATCATTTCAATAAATTTGTATTTATTATGTAAAGTATTGTGCTTGTTTCTCAAGACTGTAAACCAGATGTTATTAAAAAGTCTTGAGTTTAGACCTCTGAATTGAATAACTGTGGGGCTTTTATTGTTTTTCGTAGGTGAGAAATTTGACTCTTTGATTCGGACCCTCATATCAAAAATACCCCAGGTGGTTTCAGCTTTGACAGCGTTAGATGTTTAACTGAAAACACATGTTTCAATCTTAAATGCTGTGTGAACATTTCCAACCAAATTTCTTGGAAAACACTGTGAGAATATCCAGATCATTTTTAATGAATTTGTATAATACTTTTGGTGCCACAGCCAATTAATCTGATATGTTAACCTTGTGTCCAGTTTTTTTGTAATTGATGTTATGTTATACAGTTTTATTTTGGCTAAATTCCTGTTACAGTAAAGTGATCAGTATTTTTTAGAGGGTTGGTTGGATAACATGAGACATTTAATGTGTCCTTGAACTTATGTCATTTTCCCCCTAGTTCTTGCCATTTTATAGATTTATGATTTATGTTGTTGGCACTCCAATGTTATAGTTGTGCAGATGTAATTCACAAGTTTCTCTCTGACATTGTGAGGCTTCTGTGTTTTGCATTCACGTAGTTTGTCACATTATGTAAAAAAGGTTTCCACTTTTGTCCTTAAACAACCAAAAGGCAGTCCTGTGCACAGGCACCCAGACCATTGTTTGGTCATCATACCACAGTAGTTATAGTACAAACAACTACCTTGACTTTATCTTTATCTTGCCCAGATGTGCAAGGCTGATTGAGACCTATTTACACAGGCTCAATGATGTAATTGCAGCCAAAAGTGCATCTACTAAATACTAAGTTGAAAGGGGTGAATGCTTATGCAGTCACTTATTTTACATTTCATATTTGTAATTAATTGACATTACTTTGTAGAAATCTGTTTTCACTTTGGCATAAAAGAGTTTGTATTTGTTTTGTTTTTTTTAAGCCAATTATATTGACCATTATTCAATGTTAAAAAGCAGTAAGCTTCCAAAAGAAAGTAAATACTTTTAATAGGCCTTACACAGTGGCTATAGTCATTATTCTTCGTTTGAAATAGTTTGTCCTGATATTTGCGGTGTTAGTGATTTGGGTGTGAGGGTTCAGGGCTGGTGGTGTGGCTCTTTGGTTTTTTCAGAAATTATTCTTCCTCCAGTCTTGTTCCATTGTGCCGTGTGTGTGCTCAGTGTGTGCAGGGACAAGTGGTGGTGGATGTTCCATGTGCATCTCTGAACTGAATGCTTTTAGCCTGTACTTGTACTTCTGCATTTTACTCTCTCTGCCCTTCACTGTCACTCTCTTGGATCTTTTACTTTCAATGACACTCACCCTTCTAAAAATCATTCCCTTGATCCCTTCTTTACACTTTTTCTTTTTTATCTTTCTTTCTTGCACTTTCCCGTATTCCTGTCAGGGAGAATAGACCGTGGCCGGAGCTTGTCCTTCCATGAGGTACGTGGTCAGCGCGAAGTGGAGATGAGGGCTGCGGCCGAAGAGTCCTCAAACAGCAGCAACGGTATCGGAAGTGGCAGCAGCACTGTCCTACAGCGCCTCCTGCAGGAGCAGATAAACCGAAATTATGTGCTGCAACAGCAGCAGCAGCAACAACAACAACAACAAGCAGGAGGTGGTGCAGGAGCTGGAAGTGGAGGAGGTTACTCAGTACAGGGACAGGTAGGCCCCTCTGATGATCACTCCATGACTCCACACATTGCTCGACAAGAGCCCCAGGGACAAGAATTGCAAACAGACAGCGGTTTGGAGAAGCTGGGCTCCACCAGAGTAGGAGGGGGCGGAAACAGTGGTGGAGGAGGAGGAAGTAGCAGTGGAGGTGGTGGGAGCAATCAAGGGCAGTGTCCAAACTCAGAGGACCTCCCTACATATGAAGAGGCCAAAGTGCAGTCACAATACTTTCGTGGCCATGTTCCTCCTCCTCCTCAGCCTCAGCAACAGAACAGCCAGGCCCAGCAGTCTCCTCTTCCCACCTCAGTGGGCGCTGCCTTCTATGTCACTGGGTTGAGCAGTGCCAAGGTGCGCACTGAGGGTCGCCCGACAGTGCAACGAGTGGGTGGTGCAGGTAAGGTACATCAGGATGATGGACTGAAGGATCTGAAGCAAGGGCATGTTCGGTCTCTCAGTGAGCGACTTATGCAGCTCTCTTTAGCAACCAGCGGTGTGAAGGCTCACGCACCTGTCACCAGCACCCCACTCTCACCCCCACTGCCTCCTCCAGGTCCACCTGGTGACTATTACAAATCACAGCATCGTGGCCCCCCTCCAGACTACCCTTTCAAAGGAATGGGTTCCCCCACCAAACAACAGGAGCCCGGAGGCCATTTTTACCAGGAGCAGAGAGGGAGAGAACATTCGAGGGAGGTGCCTCATGTCCGTTACCAGCCTCCACCTGACTATGGCTCATTCAGGTAAGGAACACACTTATCCCTCATTTGCACACACGTATACACCCTTAAAGCTGCTTTGGTATTTAATAACACAAAGACAACTGCAGATGAATCCTAATTAGGGCCCGAGCACCAACGGTGCGTAGGACCCTATTGGATTTGTATTCGTTTTTATTAGGGCCCGAGCACCAACGGTGCGTAGGACCCTATTGGATCCCTACTGGTTATTATTTTTCTTTTTCTTCGGCTTTTTAAATTGCATTTTTGAGGGCCTAGACACGCTCAAAAACTCATGAAAATTTGCAAACACATCAGGACTGGCGAAAAATTTGATATTTCATGGGAGTTTCACATGTGTGTGGCAAGATGGCTCTATAGCGCCACCTTGAAAATTGGGTTCTATGGGAGTTAATACGGCTAGTTTCACGTACACCTACCAAATTTGGTACACATGTGCACCAAGACAAGACAAACAAAATTGCCTAATCAATCCATCAGCAAAAATGTAAAGGAAGTCCGCCATTTTGCTTTATATTTTTGATTATTGGTCATATTCAAAAGCTATAACCGCACACAGGGTAACTCCAAGACAGCTGAAATTTGGTCAGTATATACAACAGGGCTTCGTGATTAAAAGTTATCAAAACGCTCCGCAAAAGTCTGAGGGCGGGGGCGTGGCGGCCTCCTGAACTTTGATGTTTCGCCATAAAACTTCAAGTGCTGTCTAAATACACTTCACAGGCTCTGATCTGCCTCAAACTTTACACATTTGATCACATTCCTGCCCTTATAAGATCCATATGACAATATTCATCCACAGTCATAGCGCCACCTCGTGGTAAAAAAGGAAGCTCTAACGAGGACATTTGTCCTTACCACTGGTCTATACTTTGTGATATCATCCTGAAATTTGGCCAGTATATACAACAGGCCTTAAAGATGTAAAGTTATCAAAATCTTCCACAAAAGTCAAACGGTGCGGCCGTGGCGCCCCTCTGAACTTTGAGTCATATGAAGGGGAAATCGTCTCCTTCTAGGACCCAGAGCAGGAGCACTGTGTGTGTGGGTCCCTGCTGACATGCAGGCTCAGAAAAACAGATAAATGGTGCAACGCTGACACCTACTGTTCAAATCGTATAAATGCAGGTCTGTGTCATTGTAGAAAAATCCCTCTGTTTCAATACACTTTAATGTATTATTATTATTTGGTTGACCATATTCAACTGAAATTTGGTGACATAAGCCTCAAGACATTGATGATGATTCATGGACAAAACTGTGACTGTTAGTCAAACTGTTAGTCTGTGGCGGCGTGGCGAACTTGATGTCTCGTCATGACTACTAAAGTGTTTATATCTCAGCTGTACATGATCCAATCTATCCCAAATTTCATATTCTGGACAAGAGTCCACTTCTGAACACATCCACATTTTAAAATTTAGTCATAGTCATAGCACCACCGATTGGTAACAGGAACTTAAAGGCAGTATATTTGAAGGTACCATTGCTTCAAACTTTGCAATATAAGCAATATATATATAAAGCTCATGTGCAAAAGCTCATATCTCACCCAAAACCTTTCACTCATGTTTCAAAACCAAATTTCTTTCTCATATAAATAGTCAGTGCCACCAAAAATGCACTGACTATTCTCAATTGCTTTGGCTCATTTCTTGAAACAGATCAGACGTTCTCAACACTCTCGGTGCTTTTGCCAAAATAACCTGGATGGTTCAGCACAACACCATGGTTCACCTGCAAAAGCTCATATCTCTCCCAAAACAGTTCACACGACTGGTCAAAACTTAATTCTATTGTCATATAAATAGTCAGTGCCTCCAAAATTCATTGTCCCTTTGGCATTGTGTGAGCACTCTTATAAATGTCTATTCATATAATGGTTTGTGTCATTTGAAAACAAAATAACATTTTGAGAAGAAATAACATCGTTTTGAATGTAAAGTTTCAATTGAAGGAGAATTGATGGCTTTTGCCCATTGTGTGTGTGTGTGTGTGTGTTTTCTGATTTGTAGACAGAGTTCTGAAAGTATGAGGCATGCTTTCAGAAAATGTGTGTAAACAATCGAGAAAACTGTATTGACACACATAAAGTAACTTTCATACATCAGAGTAAAAAGAAAATCTATACAGCACAACATACTGTAATATAAACACATAAACAAAAAACAAGGAACATTATATGGTTCCTACAGTGCTGTAAATAAAGCTGTCCTCACCGTCCCTCTCCTGGCCACCGTATGTTCATGACTAATCCTGACAATTGAACAGACTATTGTGTTTGTGATAACTTATACAATGAAATGATGCTGACATGTTTTGGAGTGAACGACCATCAGACTGAGAAGTCAACAATCAGTTTAGATCAACAAGATCTATTCACCTGGAAATAGTGCTAAATGAAGGCTAACTGTACTAAATCATTTGCATAGATGTACTGAGACATCGAGACAAGTACTAAGATGTTTGCAATTTGATGAAATGAAGGAGAAATACCAGTCTGTTGTGAACAATTGCCAAGTAGTTTGGAGGTTTGTCCATGTTGTTTTGAGAATGTAATTTCAGTTTCGAGAAATGAGCCAAACCAATGAAGAAAAACTGTAAAAAACCGATATAACATCAAATATGTATTTCAACTAGTTTAATTATACATTCGTCAATATTCATATCATCACAGATTGTAGCTAGAAAAGCAGTCAGAGAGCACAGACCTCCGCCAAGGAGCTCCAGTCCACCCCAACACAATCTCCCAACGACAAAGTATACTTAAAAAACAGTCAACATCTTTGTGCTATATATGTGCTATATATGTGCTCCGTCCTACCACAAGGTGGCACTGCAGGGCTTTCTAACACTCCCAATGTTAAAAATCTTTTAAAAAATCCCCAGATCCAGACACTGATCTGGATCACTCCCAAAACTCAATCATTTGTTCCTTGTTCCATTTCACAGGGGCTGAGGGGGCAACTCCCACTTCATTTCATGTGCGCTCAGTATGACCGCCTATGGCTGGAATAGGTACAAATGATTATGTCTTCTTTGTCTTTTCTTTAATTCATGAAAAAAAAATTATGGTAGCCTCCTGAGACCGTGCGTTCACATGCGTGGACATGGTATTTTCGCTTCCATGCACCATAACCCTGACTCTGGAAGTTTAAAAACTTTGAAAACTGCCTGTTGTTCTCTTCAGTCCGACACACTCTCCAGGAACTGTGCGCTTTATGCAGGTGGGGCATGGCTGTGATCTGCTATTACTTATTATTGTATTAGTATATTCATGTTTTTAGTTTAAATATGTCCAAGGTACATGGTGGCGTGTCACTGCCATTTATAAATATAAATCTTGCATCCAACACTGAGCTATTACAATGATTCACAGATTCATGTTTTTAATTTAAATGTGCATGGTTATTTGGCTGACATGTACTTGTGATATGTATAATAACAATAAATTATTATTACTATTGCTACTGCTTATGCCAGCAGTGTTCAATATTTTTCAGGCCAACAACCCCCAAACTGATATATAGATGGAGGAGGGATCTCCTACGATACACCTTATATAATATTGTTTAACCCCTTAACGCCTGAATTTATAGACAAGTATATTAAAAAAAATGTTTGTGTTTTTGCCTTTATGTAGGTGTCACATGAAGTTGAGATTGTTAATTTGATTATAGCACAAAACATAAATAGAAATTTGGGTATGTTGCAAATTTGCAACAACAGGCATAATGGTCAATAATAGCAACCCAATAATACAGTAATATAACAATAATAAAACAGATTTTTAAAATTGATAACAGAACAGAAAAAAATAGAACAGATAACATCTCACTCACAGATTTTTAAATTAATAACACAACAGACAATAGTCAATGAGAAATTAGTTTGACACCACTGATGTACATGGTGGCCGAGAAAGTTTGTGATGCAATCCTTGAAATTGGTCAGCTAAGTCTGACCACCTTGAAATTTCTGCCACATCCCGACATGCACCACACCTGGACGTGCGCCACGTCCCGACATGCGTGGGTGTGCGAGGGCCCGTTCAACGCTGCTTGCAGCTTTAATTATTATTATTATTTTTCTCCTGACGAAAGAACTGCATTTTTGAGGGCCTAAACGCGCTCAAAAACTCACGAAAATTTGCACACACATCAGAAGTGGCGAAAAATTTTATATTTCATGGGAGCTGCACATGTGTGTGGCAAAATGGCTCTATAGCGCCACCTTGAAAATTGGGTTCTATGGGAGTTAATACGGCTAGTTTCATGTAACCCTACCAAATTTGGTACACATGTGCACCAAGACAAGACAAACAAAATTGCCTAATCAATCCATCAGCAAAAATGTAAAGGAAGTCCGCCATTTTGCTTTATATTTTTGATTATTGGTCATATTCAAAAGCTATAACCGCACACAGGGTAACTCCAAGACAGCTGAAATTTGGTCAGTATATACAACAGGCCCTTGTAATTAAAAGTTATCAAAACGCTCCGCAAAAGTCTGAGGGCGTGGGCGTGGCGGCCTCCTGAACTTCGATGTCTCGCCATGACTACTAAAGTGTTTATATCTCAGCTGTACATGATCCGATCTGGCCCAAATTTCATGTGCTGGACAACAGTCCACTTCTGAACACATCTACATTTTAAAATTTAGTCATAGTCATAGCGTCACCTAGTGGTAAAAGGATTCTCATTTGTCCTTACCACTGCTCCATACTTTGTGATATCATCCTGAAATTTGGCCAGTATATACAACAGGCCTTAAAGATGAGAAGTTATCAAAATCTTCCACAAAAGTCAAAGGATGTGACCGTGGTGGCCCTCTGACCTTTATGTACTTTTACCATTGTACAGCAGCTCTGGATTAAATCCAGATAAATGGTGCAACGCTGACACCTACTGTTCAAATCGTATAAATGCAGGTCTGTGTCATTGTAGAAAAATCCCTCTGTTTCAATACATTTTAATGTATTATTATTATTTGGTTGATCGTATTCAACTGAAATTTGGTGACATAAGCCTCAAGATGTTGATGATGATTCATGGAGAAAACTGTGACTGGTCGTGACTGGTGGCGTGGCGAACTTGATGTCTCGTCATGACTACTAAAGTGTTTATATCTCAGCTGTACATGATCCAATCTATCCCAAATTTCATATTCTGGACAAGAGTCCACTTCTGAACACATCCACATTTTAAAATTTAGTCATAGTCATAGCACCACCGATTGGTAACAGGAACTTAAAGGCAGTATATTTGAAGGTACCATTGCTTCAAACTTTGGAATATAAGCAATATATATATAAAGCTGACGTGCAAAAGCTCATGTCTCTCCCAAAACCTTTCACTCATGTTTTAAAACTAAATTTCTTTCTCATATAAATAGTCAGTGCCACCAAAAATGCACTGACTATTCTCAATTGCTTTGGCTCATTTCTTGAAACAGACCAGACGTTCTCAACACTCTTGGTGCTTTTGCCAAAATAACATGGATGGTTCAGCACAACACCATGGTTCACCTGCAAAAGCTCATATCTCTCCCAAAACAGTTCACACGACTGGTCAAAACTAAATTCTATTCTCATATAAATAGTCAGTGCCTCCAAAATTCATCGTCCCTTTGGCATTGTGTGAGCACTCTTATAAATGTCTATTCATATAATGGTTTGTGTCATTTGAAAACAAAATAGCATTTTGAGAAGTAATAACATCATTTTGAATGTAAAGTTTCAATTGAAGGAGAATTGAGGGCTTTTGCTCATTGTGTGTGTGTGTTTTCTGATTTGTATGCAGAGTTCTGAAAGTATGAGGCATGCTTTCAGAAAATGTGTGTAAACTATCAAGAAAACTGTAAGACACACATAAAGTAACTTTCATACATCAGAGTAAATCTATACAGCACAACATACTGTAATATAAACACATAAACAAAAAACAAGGAACATTATATGGAGCCTACAGTGCTGTAAAAAAAGCTGTCCTCACCGTCCCTCTCCTGGCCACCGTATGTTCATGACTAATCCTGACAACTGAACAGACTATTGTGCATGTGATGACTTATACAATGAAATGATGCTGACATGTTTTGGAGTGAACGACCATCAGACTGAGAAGTCAACAATCAGTTTAGATCAACAAGATCTATTCACTTGGAAATTGTGCTAAATGAAGGCTACCTGTACTAAATCATTTGCAAAGATGTACTGAGACATCGAGATCAGTACTAAGATGTTTGCAATTTGATGAAATGAAGGAGAAATGCCAGTCTGTTGTGAACAATTGCCAAGTAGTTTGGAGGTTTGTCCATGCTGTTTTGAGAATGTAATTTCAGTTTCGAGAAATGAGCCAAACCTATGGAGAAAAACTGTACAAACAACGATATATCAAATATGTATTTCAACTAGTTTAATTATACATTCGTCAATATTCATATCATCACAGATTGTAGCTAGAAAAGCACCCAGAGAGCACAGACCTCCGCCAAGGAGCTCCAGTCCACCCCAACACAATCTCCCAACGACAATGTATACTTAAAAAACAGTCAACATCTTTGTCCTATATATGTGCATATATATGCTCCGTCCTACCACAAGGTGGCACTGCAGGGCTTTCTAACACTCCCAATGTTAAATATCTTTTTAAAAAATTCCCAGATCCAGACACTGATCTGGATCACTCCCAAAACTCAATCATTTGTTCCTTGTCCCATTTCACAGGGGCTGAGGGGGCAACTCCCACTTCATTTCATGTGGCCTATTCTGCCTATGGCTGGAATAGGTACAAATGATTATGTCTTCTTTGTCTTTTTTTTAATTCATGAAAAAAAAATATGGTAGCCTCCTGAGACCGTGCGTTCACATGCGTGAACATGGTATTTTGGCTTCCCCGCACCACAAGTTGAAGCTGAGATTGTTAATTTGATTATAGCACAAAAAATAAATAAAAATTTGGGTATGTTGCAAATTTGCAACAACGGGCATAATGGACAATAATAGCGACCCAATAATACAGTAATATAACAATAATAAAACAGATTTTTAAAATCTGTAACAGAACAGACAACAATGGAACAGATAACATCTCACTCACAGATTTTTAAATTAATAACACAACAGACAATAGTCAATGAGAAATGAGTTTGACACCACTGATGTTCATGGTGGCCGAGAAAGTTTGTGATGCAATCCTTGAAATTGGTCAGCTAAGTCTGAGCACCTTGAAATTTCTGCCACATCCCGACATGCGCCACACCTGGACGTGCGCCACATCCCGACACGCGTGGGTGTGCAAGGGCCCGTTCAACGCTGCTTGCAGCTTTAATTTTACTTTGAGTCTCTGTCTGCTTACATTTATGGGGACAGAGGGAAAACTTTTGGCATTAAGCTCTGTGTGATTTTCAGTTGTTTCCAGCTGCATATTAAGTTTAAAATCAGTCTTAGTGGTAATCTTGGTGTCCATTTGCTAATATTCAGATTGCAGTGCATTACTGTTAGACTCTAAAAATGAACCGAATAAGGATGCTAAGAATAGAATAAAAGTAAAAGTATTTTTCTGTGTGCACTTGTGAGTAAGCATCACAGTAAGTAAACTGTTTTTCTTACAATATTACCTGCTGTACTCAGTAGAAATCTCTGTAACTGTACACTAGTGTATGGAAGACTTTGTATTTGTTTACATTTCATTGCTAAATGATACACAAAGTTGTGCAGATAGTTACTTACAGTATGTGCAACTGTCAGATAGCTTTACAATGGCATGAAGCCACTAAAGCAAGGCATGAAATGATGAGCAACACAAGTGAGCAAGACTTGAGTAACTCAAACAGAGGTCCTGACCTTCATATGAAGGAATTTCTTATTTGAGTTTTGAACATTTTGAACAGTTTTTAGTAATAAATAATAATGTTTAATTGTAATCATTGTCTTATAATCATTTGCCATTGTGATTGTTTCTCTTTACCAAAAGTCACTGAAGTCTTTCCATAGTAACTCTGGCAATTGAAGGGCCGCAAAACATGCCCTTTAAATTTGGTGGGTAAAAAAAGATCATTGAGATTATACATAAAGATAATATTGTCCACCTTTGATGATTGTGAGGCACCATTTTGACTTATGAAATGAAGTGATCAATTATCACAGTAAAACTTTTAAGATTTTCTGATTTTAGTTTCCATTAAGGTAAAAGAAAAAAGAAGTGAAACCTTTTCATGGTTTCTCAATAGTATTTTCTGAGAAGACAAAGAGATCCTGTTGGGCCTGTTCACCTCAAGTCTTATTTATCTCAGAGCAAACCAGATTTAAACAGCCATGAATACCATAGAATTTTAATCATCAGGATAGGACAAGCTGGGACATGATCTGCTTGCTTTGATGACGAAAGCAATGCTTTAGCAATGCTAAAGGCAGGAATTTTTCTACACAAAGTCAATTGACAATGTTTTCCCACCTTCATTAAAAACGAGTCTTGTTCAGAGAAACAACAGGTGAATCAGACACCATTAAAGGACTTCTGTGTTAAAAAGTCTGCATGCCATCTGTCACAAATTATGTACTGTAGCAACTGTATATTTACTTTTACTGTTTAACCACGTATTGTCAGAGGAGACACGGGACACTTATTATTCATGTTTAATATATCACATTTTTATGAATATGCTTTGAATGTAGATTTGGAGATGATCTGACCCAGTGCAATTCTAAATGTTTTTCCCATTTATTATTTTGCTAATATTTGTCAAACACTGAGGCCAACTCTCTGCCCTCTGATAGGCAGAGCGCTTGCACACACATTCATACAGAGCCTGTGTGGTCGGTATCCATGCACATTTTTCTGTCATGATGCACACCTTGTTTTGAAACAGTGCCTAGTGGTCATAAAAAGTATTGCAGAGCAATTTAAAACTTGTTAATCAAAGCAGTTTTGTTTGAATCAAAATTTAATAGAATAAAGTAATAAATAGTTATATGACAAAGTTTGGATCAATCAAGAATAGGCTTGGTTTTATATTTTAATAGCTATTTACATACTGTGTTCACTGCCCCTGGACTGTCTTAACTGCTTAATTTTCCCTAGTTGCTGGCTTCTCCAGGTCATGTGGAAAACCCTGATCTTTGTTAAAATCTGAACTGCCATTTCCTCTTACTGACAATACGGTGTGTCGAAACATGTATTTTGTATGTATGTATGGTAATAGACACTGTTGCCCATAAACTTGGAATAAAATATATTTTCTGTGTCAAATTTGTTTGAAAATTATGCAGCCAAATCTGAAAACGTGGACTTACTGCATACAGATTTTAAGCAGGAGCAAAGCACTTAGAACAGCTTTGTGTTTTTAACAAGCTGTGCAGTGACAGACATGGCTAGTAGGGCAACTAAAAACTATTGCATTACTGTAGTGTGTGCTGAGTAGTTTACTACAATATAAAGTACGACTGCTCAGTAGTACTGTATATTATTTATTAATTATATTTATTTATTAATTAATCATTTTAGTATTTCTTCAAGCCAAAATACCAAAAATTCACCTATGGTTATTGAATTGAAAGATTAAACGCTTTTTATTGTTGTAAACAATAGTTCACTGATAAATGAAACAAGCAATTAAAAAGTGTCAACCATGTAAAGCTTTGTTGACATCAAACGTCTAAATTCTATGCTATTACTGAGGTCTTGTTATATTGATAGTTGTACCTTGTTTTTAATCACAATTTGCAACATCATAATATATTGTAAATACTCCAGACAGCCCTGGGTAGCTGAATTGTATGGCTCATGGCCACATTGTGGTTTTTAGCCTTGTTTTTTATTGTTGTTATTATCACTCCACTGCCAGCATGTGCTTAAACTAACATTAATGTCAAACATAATTTTAGTCTGCCTCCTCCTTTTTAGATGCATTTAAATTTTTGTCTCTCTACTATATCTTTTCTCTCTTGATTGGTACAGGACAAACAATGATTATAATTTAAATTGTACTGTGGGGCAGCGGATGACCAAAGCCACTCACAATGCATGCACACTTGCCACATGCTGTCTCTGTCAGTAAACAAAAAAATCATAGTTCACTTCAGCCAGCTTAAAACATGTTACTCATTCTGTACATCAACACAAAGCTAAATACTGTGTAACTACAGAATTGATCTCTCCTCAGGTCCAGCAAGGAGGGTTTGGTTCACTCCCAGAGGCCCCTTCACCAGCATAGTCCCACCTCCTCTGTCACCTCTGTGGGCTCTTTGTCTCGTGCCCAATCCTCCACCATCAGCATGCTCAGTGCTTCCCACTCATCTCATCCTTCCTTCCCTCACCAGCAATCCCAGAGCCAGGGAGAGCCCTTCCCTAGCATGGGGCCTCGTAGCCCACAGGGTACTGGCTCCCACCAAGTAGCTGAGCCCTTCACACCAGTGCCTATTCATCCAACACCACATAGGGGTCATGGTTTCTCTCTTGATCCCTATGGCTCCACCCCAAGGATGCAGCAGCAGCAGCAGCATCACCACCACCACAATCCATATCAACAACAGCAGCAGCAGCAACAGATCCAAGGACCTCCACCAGTCCAGCTGCCGATCCAGGCCGGCCATTTCCCCTTGCCACATTCCTACTCCCACCTGCAGGGGGAACCCTTCGCAATGATGGCCCGTGCCAATCAGATGGTGGATGTACTGACAGAGGAGAACAGGATGCTGAGGCAGGAGATGGAGGCCTGTCGCGAGAAAGTCACCAGGCTACACAAGGTAATATATTCTGCAGAGGAGTTTGAGAGGATAGGTACAGGTTTGAGTCTATATTGAAACAACACTCTGAGGCTCATACAGTTAAGTCCATAAGTATTTGGACATTGACACAATTTTCAGCATTCCAGCTCTGTACAACACCACAATGGATTTGAAATGAAACAATCAAGATGTGCTTTAAGTGCAGACTTTAAGCTTTAATTTGAGGGTATTTACATCCAAATCAGATGAACGGTGTAGGAATTACAATACATTTTATATGTGCCTCCACCTTTTTAAGGGACCAAAAGTATTTGGACAAACTAACATAATCATAAATCAAATTGTCACTTCTTAATACTTTGTTGCAAATCCTTTGCAGTCAATGACAGCCTGTAGTCTGGAACTCATGGACATCACCAGACGCTGGGTTTCGTCCCTGGTGATGCTCTGCCAGGCCTCTGCTGCAGCTGTCTTCAGTTCCTGCTTGTTCTTTGGGCATTTTCCCTTCAGTTTTGTCTTCAGCAAGTGAAATGCATGCTCAATTGGATTCAGGTCAGGTGATTGACTTGGCCATTGCAGAACATTCCACTTCTTTGCCTTTAAAAACTCTTTGGTTGCTTTCGCAGTATGCTTCGGGTCATTGTCCATCTGCATTGTGAAGCGCCGTCCAATGAGTTTTGAAGCATTTGGTTGAATATGAGCAGATAATATTGCCCGAAACACTTCAGAATTCATTCTGCTGCTCTTGTCAGCAGTCACATCATCAATAAATATAAGAGATCCAGTTCCACTGGCAGCCATACATGCCCACGCCATTACACTACCACCACCATGCTTCACTGATGAGGTGGGATGCTTTGGATCTTGAGCAGTTCCTTCCCTTCTCCATACTCTTCTCTTTCCATCATTCTGGTACAAGTTGATCTTTGTCTCATCTGTCCATAAGATGTTGTTCCAGAACTGCACAGGCTCTTTTAGATGTTTCTTGGCAAACTCTAATCTGGCCTTCCTGTTTTTGAGGCTCACCAATGGTTTACACCTTGTGGTGAAACCTCTGTATTTCCTCTGGTGAAGTCTTCTCTTAATTGTTGACTTGGACACAGATACACCTACCTCCTGGAGAGTTTTCTTGATGTGGCCAACTGTTGTGAAGGGGTTTTTCTTAATGAGGGAAAGGATTCGTCTGTCATCCACTACACTTGTTTTCCGTGGTCTTCCAGGTCTTTTGGCGTTGCTGAGCTCACCAATGTGTTCTCTCTTTTTAAGAATGTACCAAACAGTTGATTTGGCCACACCTAATGTTTTTGCTATCTCTCAGATGGGTTTATTTTAATTTTTCAGCCTAATGATGGCTTGCTTCACTGATAGTGACAGCTCTTTGGACTTCATATTGAGAGATGACCTCACCAGATTTCAAATGAATATACCACACTTGAAATGAACTGCAGGCCTTTTATCTGCTCCTTGTAAATGAAATAATGAGGGAATAACACACACCTGGCCATGGAACAGCTGAGTAGCCAATTGTCCAAATACTTTTGGTCCCTTAAAAAGGTGGAGGCACATATAAAATGTGTTGTAATTCCTACACCGTTCATCTGATTTGGATGTTAATGCCCTCAAATTAAAGCTCAAAGTCTGCACTTAGAGCACATCTTGATTGTTTCATTTCAAATCCATTGTGGTGTTGTACAGAGCTGGAATGCTGAAAATTGTGTCAATGTCCAAATACTTATGGACCTAACTGTATGTACATTGCAAGGGTCATTGATTGTTGTAGTTGTTCCTTCTGGCCATACTGAGTTCAGAGATACCAAATCTTCCCAAAAAGTAGTAGTAGCAGTAGAAGAGAGAGAGAGAGACAGATACCTGTCAGCTGTTTCCGGAGATCCCAAGGGTAACCAAGCTCAAAAGGACTCCTTCTTCAGCCTGGTGGTTGCCCATACCGTTGCGTCTACCAGCAGGTTCTGAGATTACTGCCATAACAGGCATGACAACCTCCCTTGAGGCACGAGAAATTCTTGTGGACATGGAAGTTAACATCTCCCTTTTCTGGGCAAGGTCTCTAAGCTACATATTTGCCAATTTATAGGATTTCTGTTATTTTACATGGCTTTTCTAGCCATAGCCATGGAAATATAAACTAAAATAGAAGTTTAAGGCATTGATAGGAGTAAATTACTTTGACTTGAGGCATAATTGTTTGCACTGCATTGTCAATGTAGATAAACATTCAATAGAGAAATTTACAGTAGTACTTGGACTGGCATTAAATTTGCATACTGATTTGACAGTTCGCAAGACTGACCTACCCATTTCAAGGAGCACCTGCCTATAGAAAGTAGTTGTGTCGAAGGAATAGCAGCAGCATACTATTTGAAAGCAACAGCCAGCCACTGAAGAATCGGCATATGCCATTGAACCAGGAGCGAAATGTCATCTACCACTTTTTGATCTTGGTGCAGCTGAATTTGAGATTTCAACACTTGGAAAGGAACTGGGCATCTTCAAAATTTTGACATTGCGCTTATAGATAATTTAACTCCAATTATAGATAATTGAACTGATTATAGATAATTTAACTCCAATAGAAAAAAAGCACAAATATGTTAAGTTCCTTTGAACAAAAAATATCTGCTAGACAAATGTAATGTGAAACTAACAAATTTGTTTTCACAAACTGTCACCCATTTCATATTTTTGAAGTTTCATATTTTAGAAGAATAAAATAGACCAAGTGCTTGAAAGGAGCCATGAAATTTGTGTCCTACAAAGATCAAATATTTCATCAAATATTTTATCACAGCAAATTATGCAAATTCACATTCCACATATTTGCTTTGAGTCTTAGTGTTACTGTAGGTAGCGTGCAGGTGTTAATTACACAGATGTTAATGCGGTGTACTCTTTCTTTGTCTGTGGATAGTTGGAAACAGAGATACAGCTGGTGTCAGAAGCCTATGAAAACCTTGCTAAGTCCTCATCCAAGAGGGAGGGCCTGGAGAAAACCATGAGGAACAAGCTGGAGCTGGAGGTGCGTCGACTGCACGACTTCAACAGGGACCTTCGAGGTGAGTGAGCAGGAAAGTCAAATCACCATGCTGTAAATGTTTGAATCATATTCCTACTGCAACTTGCAAATTTGGCACACTGCTACATTGATGGACCTTGTGGGGTAAAATACCCTGCATGTTCATTTATTTGAGATAGAAGACAAACAACTTCTCTCCAATTAAGGCTGTTTTATTTTCTATATCAGGCTCCCAAAGAGCTTGTAGAAGGACCTTCTCTATTTGGAACAACCCTCCCAGAAAAGATAAAGTTTCACTAATACGTAAAGATTTTATACCTCAGAAATTAATGTGATTGGCTTTCAGTTTGGGAGGCACACCGGTTTAGACTTTGGTGCTCCCTTGTTACTGTGCAGATATGCCCTTATCTCTCAATGCTTGATCCATCTCGTCTTTCTGCCACCTGTAAAATTTGTTCTTAGAGAAGAGAACCATCTTCACCATTACTTCCTGTTTTCTAACAGTCAGCATTTTCCATTTGTTAACCCCTCCATGAGGCAACTGCTGACAAGATGAATATGTATAATTTTTTGTGTAAAACATCTCTAAAAGTGGAACTTCATATATCCATTTGATCAGGTTTTTAAGCAAGCTATTGGCATGTCATGTCAGGTCATGAATTGGTAAAGTGGAAGTTCATGACCTGTGTTTAGTCTTAAAAGAACAAGCAGTCATAACTCTCGCAATCAGCGTCATGAGGTAGTCTCTTGGACTGGTTTTCCAACAGTCTTGAAGGCTGCTTTTCCTTCACTCTGTGGTCCAACTAATCCCAAACCATCTCAACTGGGTTTAGGTCGGGTGATTGTGGAGGCCAGGTCATCTGATGCAGCACTCCATCATTTTACTTCTTGGTCTAATAGCCCTTGCATAGCCTGGAGGTGTGTTTAGGCTCACTGTGTTGTTGAAAAACAAAATATGCTCCCAGTAAGCACAAACCAGATAGGATGGCATGGCGCTGCAGAATGCTGTGGTAGCCATACTGGTTAGGTGTGCCTTGAATTTTGAATAAATCATGAATAGTGTCACCAGCAAAGCACCCCCACACCATCACACCTCCTCCGCCATGCTTCACGGTGGAAACCACACATGCAGAAACCATGTGTTCACCTTTTTTACGTTTCACAAAGACATGGCAGTTGGAACCAAAAATCTGAAATATGGACTCATCAGACCAAAGTACAGATTTCCACTGGTCAAATGTACATTCCTTGTGTTTCTTGGCCCAGACAATTCTCTTCTTCTTGGTGTTCATCCTTAGTAGTGGCTTCTTTGCGGCAATTCGACCATAAAGGCCTAATTCATGCAGTCTCCTCTGAACAGTTGATGTAGAGATTTGTCTGCTACTTGAACTCTGTGAAGTTTATGTGGGCTATAATCTGAGATGCTGTTCATTTGTGATTTCTGAGGCTGGTAACTCTAATGAACTTATCCTCTTAAGCAGAGGTAACTCTTGGTCTTCCTTTCCTAGGGCAGTCCTCATGAGAGCCAGTTTCATTATAGTGCTTGATGGTTTTTGCGACTGCTTTTGAGGATACATTCAAAGTTCTTGAAATTTTCTGGATCGAATGACCTTCATGTCTTCAAGCAATGATGGACTGTCATTTCTTTTTACTGAGTTGAGTGGTTCTTGCCATGCTGTAGATTATAACAGTAGTCAAAATGGGGATATCCACTGTGTACTAACCCTTCCTCTGCACAACACTACTGATGGTCTCAAACACATTAAGAAGGCAAGTAATTCCACAAATTGACTCCTGACAAAGCACACCTGTTAATTCAAAACCATTCCAGGAGACTATCTCATGAAGCTGACTGAGAGAATGCCAAGAGTGTAAAGCTCTCTTCAAAGCAAAAGGGGTCTACTTTATAGACTCTACAATCCATCCATCCATCCATCCATTGTCTTCCGCTTATCCGGGGCTGGGTCGCAGAGGTAGCAGTCTAAGCAGAGATGCCCAGACATCCCTTGACCCAGACACCTCCTCCAGCTCTTCTGGTGGGAACCCGAGGCATTCCCGGGAGAGCCGAGAGACATAATCCCTCCAGTATGTCCTACTCCCAGTGGGACATGCCTGGAACACCTCCCCAGGGAGGCATCCTGAAGGCATCCAGAACAGATGTCCAAGCCACCTCAGTTGACTCTTCTCGATGTGGAGAAGTAGCGACTCTACTCTGAGCTCCTCCCTGGTGACTGAGCTCCTCACCCTGTCTCTGAGGGTGTCAAACATGTGGACTGGTTGGGCGAACTCCCATGAACCCTCGAGCATCCATTGGAGAGTGTAGAGCTGGTCCAGTGTTCTGCAACCAGGACGAAAACCGCGCTGTTGCTCCTGAATCCGAGGTTCGACTATCGGCCGAATCCTCCTCTCCAGTGCCCGAGACTTTCCCAGGGAGGCTGAGAATTGTGATCCCCCTGTAGTTGGAACACACCCTCTGGTCCCCCTTCTTGAAAAGAGGGACCACCACCCCTGTCTGTCAGTCCAGAGGCATTGTCCCTGACTGCCACGCGATGTTAAAGAGATGTGTCAACCACGACAGTCCCTGCACATCCAGAGACTTAAGGTACTCAGGGCGAATCTCATCCACCCCCAGTGCTCTGCCACTGAGGAACTTGTCAACCACCTCGATGACTTCAGCTTGGGTGATGAGCGAGTCCACCTCTGGGAACCCAGCCTCTGCTTCCTCAATGGAAGACATGACGGTGGGATTGAGGAGATTTACGAAGTATTCCTTCCACCACCCGACGACATGTCTAGTTGAGGTCAACAGCTCCACAAGCCTGAGCTTGTGCGGGAGGTTGACAAGGTGACAAGGTGACAAGGTGACGTTTCATGTCCCAGCAGCTAAAAGCTGTGTCCAGGGATCGGGTTACCGAGGCCCCTGCCGTCGACTGCTGCCTGATCCCCACTGCACCCGGCCCCTACAGTTCCCTCTGCGGGTGGTGAGCCCACAGGAGGTAGGGCCCACGTTGTCCTTTCGGGCTAGGCCAAACCCTGTGGGCATAGGCCCAGCGACCAGGCCTGGCTCCAGTGTGGGGCCCCGGCTGCGCCATGCCGGGCAGTGTAACGGTCCTTGGTAGTGCATTCTCCTTAAGGGTTTTTGAACTCCTTTAGGTCTGACCTGTCACCTTGGACCTGTTTGTCTTGGGAGACTCTACCAGGGGCATAACCCCCCGACAGCATAGCTCCCAGGATCATTTGGACACTCAAACTGCCCCACCATAAGGTGGCAGTTCAAGGGGGAGCCTCTAGACTCTGCAATATAAAACATATGCTGGTTTGTTTAACACTTTTTTGCTTACTGCATAATTCCCTATTTGTTCTTTCATAGTTTTGATATCTTCAATCTTAATCTACAATGTATAAAATGATTAAAATAAAAAAGCCATTGAATAAGAACGTGTGTCCAAACTTTTGACTGGTACTGTAATTCTTAAGTCCCCGCAATGTGGCTGTATAAACAGATTTATGTCCCTGCAACATTTCTATCATTGTTTCTTTGGTGGATGTGTGCATGTTTGGTGTTAAAGGTCAATATATGCTCACTGTAGCTGTTGTTTTGGAGATCTGTGTCAAAAAAACTGCAAATGTCCGTCACAGGCTACCACAGTTCAAAAAAAGAGAAAGAGAGCGAGAACTAGAGAATGAAAATCTGTGAGAAAACGTCTGTGTGAGCTAGGCCAGAAATAAGAGCATATTAAATTAGGGGTTTAAAAGTCTGAGACAACTCTGTGTTTGCGACAGACATTGTCACCACTGAATGTGAGCTTTTATTCACATTAACAAGTTTGCAAGGTGTCTACATAAGCAATGATTTTAATGAGAGTAACAAGAGTTCTTTTTTTAACTTCAATTCATTCTCTTCTTTCTATACTCGTGCTTTGTAAAAATGTTTTTTCTTGGTGTTTATTGTCCTTCGTCACACACTCATACACAGTTGACTGAACTGGTATGCACTATATATGTGTCTGTAAAAGTTGTTGTAATTACCAAGTGGTTAGTGCAAATTCTTATTAAACACCTTGATTGTCAATCGATGATTTTCATCATTTGTGTTCCACCTCAATATTGCACGGGGTGCAAAACAGTTTACCTCCGCTTTTGTGAAGAACATCAGGGAGTTGTTTTGCAGGTCTTTAGCAGTCATTTTTGTTGGTAAGTGAGAGACATGACTATCGCACGTCTGCATCTTCAAACCACAAACAAGGAAGTGAATTCAGTGTTGTATGTGCATTACGTTTGCGCTGGGGACTGCTATCATTGGTGGAACTCATGGGACAAGTTGTGGTGATTGGACAAATTTGCAAGGTCGCACAGAATTCACGGAGATTGGTTGAATTTGCGTTAAATGTTCCAATCGCAACATCACGAATGCCTGGAGGGACTGGATAGGTTAAGTCTACTCATTGAAACTCCGGTGTCCAAGTTTCAGTGAATGCACCTCAGTACTGAGTAAATGTGAACGCATAAGTAGCTATAATGACTCTGTGCAGCAGCAGCCAGTCAGTTATGCAACTGATAACACAGAGAGTGCAAAAAACTGTTTGCCAGCCTTTAACTGACAGAGGCGTGCATACAGACCTCAAAGTGTTAACAGCAGTTGAAGCTTTGTTTGTTTGTAGGAGTATTTCCTCTGGTTTATTAAATACTTGCAGCACCAGACAGCAGGGTGACCATAAACCTCTCCAAAGAAGGGTGCACGCTTTTACACACATAACTCAAAACAACACAATGCAGTGGCAACTTCATTAATTACTTTTCATTGTAAACTGTACTTCTCTACACCTCAAATAGGTGAGCTGTCACACACAGTCACAGTTTATTAGCTGCAGTTGAATAATTTTGTACACAGCTGAGTCTTGAGCCCAGCAGTGTCTTATTTGACTGTAAAAGTTTGATATCTGTAAAAAGGGGTTCTACAGGGTTCATAAGATAAAAGCAAATCTGATATGTATAATATGTATGACCAAGACCATAAAGACCTCTATAACACAATAAAAGGAGCTTAAAATAAATTCTAAAAGAGACAAGTAACCATTTCAGAGACTTTAAAATTGGTGTAATGTGTGCTTTCCTTCTGGTCTAAGTCAGTACTCGTGCTGCCTAGTTTTGAAGCAAGAACCTTTTTTTGCCTTCATTGATATTGACAGCCAAAGCAAGAGACAGGAAAGGGAGACAGGGGGTGACTTGCAGCAAATCACTGTAGCTATAGGGCTGTAGGAGTACCTGAGAATAAGAACACTTAAATGTGATCCCAGTAAACAATGTTTTGTAGATTGTAAAAGGTGATAAAATATGGTGCCAAAGATCACCCAAAACATTTAACTGAAGCAAACTAAGTAAAGTACTGTAGTATGTTCTGTATTTTTGTCCATACACTGAGCATTTGTGCTATGTGCTGTTGTTTTAAAGAGCGCATGGAGACGGCAAATAAGCAGCTTGCTGCTAAAGAGTGTGATGGCTCAGAGGACAACCGCAAAACCATTTCCCAGCTGCTCACGCAGAGTAAGTGATACACACACGCCCTGGGGCATTGAGGATTACACTGAATGATGTCGATGTCTGGATAATTTTATGGTCCAACTGATAGGATGTGTCTGAAAATAAACAGTCCTGGTTTTCTATGGTAAGATTCTCAGATCCATTTCTGTCACATGCCTGTGTCACTACATAAAAACACAACCAGAACAACTCCACCACTATACATTTTAAGAGAAAATATTATATCTTCTCAAGAGATGCATTAGAAGAAGAACAATAGGCTGTAGAAGTTCTGAGATGCCCACAAAACTACAATGACAGCAACAAAGACTTTTCATGCCATTTAAATTTCACTGACATGCAACAACAGTTGTAGGTGTGAATATGAATATGTTTGGTTGTCTGTCTCTCTGTGTTGGCCCTGTGACAGACTGGTGACCTGTTCAGCTTGTACCCTGCCTTCGCACGTGAGAATGCATTGTTATTGTAGATGAATTTGTATTCTTGTATCGTCAGACAAAGAAACACTGCGTGAAAAGGAGAAGCTGGAGATGGAACTGAATGCACTGCGCTCTACCACAGAGGACCAGAGGAGACACATCGAAATCAGAGATCAGGCACTTAACAACGCCCAGGCTAAAGTGGTCAAGCTGGAGGAAGAGGTAAGATTCGTACTGGATGTACTTCTGGTATGTGGAATAGCTTGTGCCGCGCATTGTCTCAGAAAATGTTGATTTTGATCAGGAAGAGCAACCACAGTCACTGAATGATGACACTGTGAATCAAGAAACACACTTCCAAAACAATTCCTGCCTTATTGTTTTGTTAAGTAAAAAAAGGACACATTTGAAAAAAAAACCTTAACCAGTGGGGTTAAGCTTGCAGCCACAAGGATCACCCAGTCATATGCAAGGCTCATGTGTGCTCTTATAGAAGCACAACTACAAATACAGGTTGCTATGGTGATAAAGATCATATGGAGGCAACAATAATTGTAATTGGTCAGCTTGGCGATCAATTTGGAGCTCATTGGAACTGAGACGCAAACTATAATTTCTACATTCACCTGTTTAGCAGAGAGAAAGTGATACTTGCGTAGCCTCTGATGTAGCTGCAGGATCCATGTGCTAGGTCAGTCAAAGGAGGTAGAGAAAGAGAGCTGCAGCAGGGTCTGTTGCTGTTAAGATCTGTTGGTTGAGTTGGTTCAGTAGCGCAGAGAGATAGTTGCATTGAAAAAATGTGCTGAAGTAAGAATACAGACAGTCAAAGCTCAGCATTACAAAGAAAAGGTTTGCACTGATGCATTAAAAACGTTGATATAAGACTCCAGTACTAGATATTCCCATATTTAGAAAAACAATGCCTGATGGTTAACAAAGAAAAGCCCTCATCAAAGCAGAACTCTTCCGGGTTAGAAAACTAAAATTAACTATGAGAAGCCTGCGCTGCATTCCAGAGACTGACTTTTATACAGAAAGTTTTGGAGGCAAATTCCAATCACCATCTAACCAATCATGGATGTGTTCACCCCAAGAGGTGGTCACTGTCCACGAGGGTCAGTCTCAGCCTTAGCTAAACACAGAGATCTGGGCCCATATTCACAAAGCATCCTAAGGCTAAAAGTAGCTCTTAGTGACGTCATTCTTAGAAAAATCTTAGAATTTCTCGAATTCTAAGATTTTTCTAAGAATTTTCCCTTGGTAAGATAAAAGTTATTCACAAAGCGTCTTAGGCCTTAAGAGAGCTCCTAAGGTGAGAAACTGTTAGGAGTAGGGAGGAGGACTTTTAAGAAGCCTAAGAGTGTCTTAAACAGACAAGATGGCAGAAAAACCGAGAGGAAGGACAGATATTCTCTGTACATTAAAAGACGTTAAAAGACAGCGATTTAATGACACGCTATCGGCTCGATCGTGCAGAGATAATGTTTGTGGTTGACCTCATCAGGGATGAGTTTATTGTCCCACTCAGCGCAGTAACGTAAAAAGTCCGGAGATGAAAGTCATCGCAGCATTGTGATACCTGACCACAGGTAAAATGCACCAATGTAGCAGTGATGACTTGGGTCTGTGACAACCCTCTGTCAGCAGAGAGACCAGTCAGACCAGTACGGTCTTTCACAGCCTCGTATCATTGCGCAATTTATTAATTTCAATCTCCGCTCTCGCTTGGGATTACAGCTCGTACCAGCGCTTCTCACAGCAACCACAGGACCTGCTGACAGCTGAGTCTGTGTCCACCATTAATATCAAACACATGTAGTAAAATGACCAGCATGGACAGTAAACATAAAAATAAGCAAATCAATATAATCGGCATGTGAATGAGGTACGTTCAAACATTTGAAGCTGTGTCACAACTAATTTAATTTTGCCGAATTTCATCATCCTGGCATAAAATTAATGTCAAGATTACATATTTCTTAATACAGTCCAAGTTATATGATCGGTTGATTTTACTGTCCATTCATTACGAGGAGCGCGGAGCGCATTTTTCTTTTGTCTTTCCCCCTTTTTGTAACAACCAATCACAGCTTTTAGAAGACTGTGTCATACCTAGCAACGGGGTCAACCACACCTCCTCACTAAGATAAAAGTTTCTGGACCCTCCTTGCTCAGAGTTGCTCTCAGAAACTTCCTGAATCACTCTTAAGCTCAGATTCCTTGCTGGGAGATTTAAGGCTAAGTTAGGAGCTCTCTTAGAAAATTCTAAGACGCTTTGTGAATACGGGCCCTGGTTGTTAAGCAGTCACTATGGTTCCAGATCTGAAATCATACTGGACATGTGGTTAAAATGATATGTTTATCTCATACAGTTCCTGCGATAATATAGGTAGAAACATGCATGTAAACTGTGGAATTTCATTATACATGACATGTAGAAAGGTCTAGGTGTCAGGAGGACAAAAAGTTCAAGAGTTCACAGTAAAGAATGCAATCTCTTCTTCAGATGTGTGGTTGTCCTCAGAAGTGACAGTATGTGAATATTATCAATTCATTTGGAAGGGCGGAAATGTTCCTGTTGTCTTCTGTAGGGTCTTCAATGGCAATTTTGATAAATTACATTCAACTAACGTTGATGCCTGTTGCAGATATTTCATTTGGATGAAAGTTTTGGGTTAGCTGTTATCTCAGATGGTCTCTGACTAAATTTACAGCTGTGAAAAAGGGTTTTTGGATTTTTTGCACTTATTTGGTGTACCAAGATCACTGTTAAAACAATAGTGTAACTGAATTTTGCATATTGCTGAATGCTTACAAACATGTAATTGCTTATAGTAGTGTAAAATGTACATACAAGCTGCAGTTGTATGTAAACATACAGTGTGTACAGGTTCAGTATATATATAAAAGGTGCTGCATATAAATAGAAAGTGCATATATAAGAAGGTGCAAAAATGTGTAGATATTTTCAGATCCTGTAAATGCAACAGTGAATATAGTGTTGGTGCTCTTTTGTTTAGGTTCCAGTCTTGTGCTCTTTTTAAGTTACTTTCTGTTTTGTGTTGGTAATCACTTTCCTTGTTTGTCTTTGGTTGTTTTGCTTCCTGTGTTTGCCTGTTCTGCCTGATTAGTTTCACCTGTCTCATTACCCTTGTATAAATACATGTTCCCTGTGTATTTATAGTCCAGTCCTTCCTTTTGTCAGTTCATCTGTGTTCATCTTATGTTTTCCTTGAGCCATCCGAGGGCCTGTTTAAGTTTAACATACATGCAATAGCGTTTTGGTATCTGGTTTCACTAAACCTAACAGTTGCAGTTAGGCTAAGAATTCATACATAGGTGTGTTATCAACTTAAGTCAAACCAGGTTTTCTGAACCTAGCAATGAGAGTGCTCACATAAAGGAGGCGGTGTTGGAACCAGATGACCAAATGCAAACATGGGCATGTTTAGAGCTGCTTTTCTAACAAGAAAAAAAAACGATATCTTCAACTTATGCGCAGTTTAACCGTATAATAAACACCAAAATTAATGCAGCTGCTGTAATCGAGGTCAAAAACTGCCACAACTGACTGTGTGAATGTTTAAGTTAAAAGGCTTATCAATGTCACTGACTCATTTGACTATAATTTAAACTTCTAAGTTGCTTACATGTAAGTTTCTAATTTAAAATTCATTTTAACATCATTTCTCATGCGTCCCAAGATTGTATAGCGAAATTGCAAATGTAGTCCCTTTATACTACTCACCAAAAGGATAAATAATTTAAAGAATAAATTATTGAGTAATTAATAAGTAGTAATAAAAAAAATAAAGTTCTGTAACCTTCCCTTTAGTCTATAATTTATTTTTTTGAATTTAATTCAATTCAATTATTATTATTATATTATTGTAATTATTTATATAGTACCAGTTCACAACATACAGTGCTGTACAAAAGTATTTGCCCCCTACAGAAATCTTATACATTTGCATATTTGTCACACTTAAATGTTTCAGATCATCAAACGAATTTTAATACAAGACAAAGATAACCCAAGGAAAACACAAAATGCAGTTTTTAGATGATGATTTTTTTTTTGAAGGAAAAATGCTGTCCATTGCCCTGTGTGAAAAAGTAATTGCCACCAACCACCTACCAGTCTACTAAATGACCATATTCATTTGGCAGTTGGATTCAGTTTCATCTGCCACACACACATGATTGCTGCCAGGCTAGCTGATTGTAAACATCACTAAATAGAACCTGTCTGGTGTTGTGAAGTAGCTAAAGGGTCTCAAAAAGCAGCACATGATGCCACATTCTAAAGAGATTCAAGAACAGATGAGAAACAACATCACTGACATTTATCAGTCTGAAAAGGGTTACAAGCCATTGCTCAGGCTCTGGGACTCCAGAGAACCACAGTGAGAGCCATTTAGACAATTTTGACAGAGAACAGAGATACCAGCACCCAAAGTTGCCCTTCCCTATGAGTAAGCAGTCCACGACAGTGGGAAGGAACCAAAGAAACCTCCATCCCTTTAACAGTAAAAACTTATCTTCTCTCATAATCTGCACCCTATCTTCACAGGATCTTCCAGAAATGTTGACGCCATTTTCCAAGACAATTGTTTGGTCAGGTGGCAGTGCTTTTATGTGAGTTGGTCTAAAGTCTCACACATAACCAGCTCCAGGGCAGGTTATGTGTTCAGCATAGGTTGCTCCAGTAAAAAAGTGAGCCACAGTTCTCGCATTGAAAATCAAAGGTTAAACTTGATGTTACCTCGCTAACCTCAAATCTTACTTTGTGGTATGGGTCCCTGGTCTGTTCCTTATTCAGTTTAATAAAAATGTGTTCGGCAATCTGAAACTTTTGTTCTTGGAATTTTTTGCCTCAGTATACTACCTAAGCTTTTTTGCCTGCTTTGTTTTTGTAATTTTGCATCAGCTCAAGTAAAGCTTGTTTTTTGTTATTAAATCCAGTTCTTCATGTCCTGCATGCAGGTCATCCTTCTCTCTGAACTGAAACTTTACATAACAGTTTTTTCTGATGCTATTAGATGGATTGCAATGAATATTGAATTTATACAGTATGTATGAGTGGCAGGACTCTTATGAACATGTCCTATTGACAATAAATCAAGCTTAACAGTAATAATACTAGTTACTCTTAAGGTTATTTCCGTTTTATCATTTCTTCATTGTTTATCATCTATTTATTATAAATAGCTTTTATATTTAGTTACGTAGGTGCTGAAGGCACAATGAGACTTGGGGCATTTTTTCCTTTATACATTAGAGAGATAGCGAGAACCAAGCATTTTATGATTTCATGTGCCCTCTTGGAGACTTAGAATGCACTAAGGAACATACTAGATATAGCTTTGCATTAACCTGAGTGAGGTGTAATAACAGTATTTTTTATGTTTCATTGCCAATGAGGAACAAAATTGAAGCAACAAGTACTGACTTCACATGTCATAATTTTTTCCATCCATCCATCCATCCATCCATCCATTATCTTCCGCTTATCCGAGGCCGGGTCGCGGAGGCAGCAGTCTAAGCAGAGAAGCCCAGACTTCCCTCCCCCCAGACAACTCCTCCAGATATTCCGGTGGGACCCCGAGGCGTTCCCAGGCCAGACGAGAGACATAGTCCCTCCAGCGTGTCTTAGGTCTACCCCGAGGCCTCTTCCCCGTGGGACATGCCCAGAACACCTCCCCAGGGAGGCGTCCCAAAGGCATCCGGAACAGATGTCCAAGCCACGTCAACTGACCCCTCTTAATGTGGAGAAGTAGCAGCTCTACTCCGAGGTCCTCCCTGGTGACCGAGCTCCTCACCCGATCTCGAAGGGTGCGCCCAGCCACCCTGCGGAGGAAACTCATTTCAGCCGCTTGTATCCGGGACCTTGTTCTTTCGGTAATGACCCAAAGTTCATGAGCATAGGTGAGAGTAGGAACGTAGATTGACCGGTAAATACAGAGCCTCGCCTTTTGGCTTAGCTTCTTCTTCACCACGACGGACCGGTACAGCGACCACATGACTGTAGACGCTGCGCCGATCCGCCTGTCAATCTCATGCTCCATCCTCCCCTCACTCGTGAACAAGACCCTGAGATACTTAAACTCCTCCACTTGGGGTAGGGTCTCTCCACCGACCGGAGAGGGCAAGCCACCTTTTTCCGGTCGAGAACCGTGGCCTCAGATTTGGAGGTGCTAATCCTCATTCCAGTCGCTTCGCACTCGGCTGCAAACCGCCCCAGTGCACACTGGAGGTCCAGGTTCGATGAAGCCAACAGGACCACATCATCTGCAAAAAGCAGAGATGAGATCCCACGGTCCCCAAACCGGACCCCCTCCGGCCCCTGGCTGCACCTAGAAATTCTGTCCATAAAAGTTATGACCAGAACCGGTGACAAAGGGCAGCCCTGCCGGAGTCCAACGCGCACCGGGAACAGGTCCGACTTACTGCTGGAAATACGAACCAGACTCCTGCTCCAGTCGTACAGGGACCGAACTGCCCTTAGCAAAGGGCCCCGGACCCCATACTCCCGGAGCACCCCCCACAGGACGCCACGAGGGACATGGTCGAATGCCTTCTCCAATTCCACAAAGCACATGTGGACTGGTTGGGCAAACTCCCATGAACCCTCGAGCACCCGAAGGAGAGTGTAGAGCTTGGTCCAGTGGTCCACGACCGGGATGAAAACCGCTTTGTTCCTCCTGGATCTGAGGTTCGACTATCGGCCAGATCCTTCCCTCTACAGTACCCTGGAATAGACTTTCCCGGGGAGGCTGAGGAGTGTGATCCCCCTGTAGTTGGAGCACACCCTCCGGTCCCCCTTCTTGAAAAGATGGACCACCACCCCGATCTGTCAGTCCAGGGGCACTGTCCCCGACCGCCACGCAATGTTACAGAGTCGTGTCAGCCATGACAGACCGTGCACATCCAGAAACTTGAGGTACTCAGGGTGAATCTCATCCACCCCCGGAGCCCTGCCACCGAGAAGCTTGTCAACCACCTGTTGACTTCAGCCTGGGTGATGGGCGAGTCCGCCTCCGAACACTCAGCCTCTGCTTCCTCAATGGAAGATGTGACGGCGGGATTGAGGAGATCCTCGAAGTATTCCTTCCACCACCCGACGACATCCCCAGTCGAAGTCAACAGCTCCCCACCTCCACTGTGAACAGTGTTGGTGAGGCACTGCTTCCCCCTCCTGAGGTGCCGGACGGTTTGCCAGAATTTCCTCGGGTCCGACCGATAGTCCTTCTCAATGGCCTCCCTGCACTTCTCCCAGACCCGAGTTTTTGCCTCCACAACGGCCCGGGCTGCGGCACGCCTGGCCTGCCGGTACCCGTCAGCTGCCTCAGGAGTCCTATGAGCTAACAATGCCCGATAGGACTCCTTCTTCAGCTTGACGGAATCCCTTACTTCCGGTGTCCACCACTGGGTTTGGGGGTTGCCACCATGACAGGCACCAGAGACCCTGCGACCACAGCTCCTAGCAGCAGCTTCGACAATGGAAGTGGAGCACATGGTCCACTCAGACTCAATGTCTCCAGCGTCCCCCGGGGTCTGAGAGAAGCTCTCCCAGAGGTGGGAGTTGAAGACCGCACTGACAGAGGGCTCCTCCAGACGTTCCCAACAGACCCTCACAACACGTTTGGGCCTGCCGAGTCTGTCCGGCCAGTTGATCAGTTGACAGCTCTGCCCCTCTCTTCACCCGAGTGTCCAAGACACGCGGCCGGAGATCAGATGACACAACTACAAAGTCAATCATCGACCTCTGACCTAGGGTGTCCTGGTGCCACGTGCACTTGTGGACACCCCTGTGCTCGAACATGGTGTTTGTTATGGACAAACTGTAACTAGCACAGAAGTCCAATAACAGAACAACGCTCGGGTTCAGATCAGGGAGGCCGTTCCTCCCAATCAACCCCCTCCAGGTCTCACTGTCGTTGCCCACGTGAGCGTTGAAGTCCCCCAGTAGAACAATGGAGTCCCCAGTCGGAGCACTGTCCAGCACCCCTCCCAGGGACTCCAAGAAGGCTGGGTACTCCGCACTGCTGTTCGGCCCGTAGGCCGAGACAACAGTCAGAGACCTGTCCCCAACCTGAAGGCGCAGGGACACGACCCTCTCGTTCACCGGGGTGAACTCCAACACGTGGCGGCTGCGCTGTGGAGACGTGAGCAAGCCCACACCAGCCCGCCGCCTCTCACCATGGGCAACTCCAGAAAAATGGAGAGTCCAGCCCCTTTCGAGGAGCTTGGTTCCAGAGCCCAAGCTGTGCATGGAGGTGAGCCCGACTATATCTAGACGGTATCTCTCAACCTCCCACACAAGCTCAGGCTCCTTGCCCCCCAGTGAGGTGACGTTCCAAGTCCCAACGGTTAGTCTGTGTCCGGGGATTGGGTCGCCGAGGCCCCCGGCGTCGACTGCCGCCCGATCCACATAGGACCCGGCCCCTACGAGTCCCTCTGCGGGTGGTGGGTCCGCAGGAGGGCGGGCCCACGTCGTCCGTTCGGGCTAGGCCCGGCCGAGCCCCGTGGGCAAAGGCTCGGCCACCAGGCGCTCCCTTGCGAGCCCCGACCCCAGGCCTGGCTCCAGGGTGGGGGCCCGGCTGCGCCATGCCGGGCGACGTCACGGTCATGTTCTTTAATCTTCTCATACGGGCTTCTTGAACTGCTTTTAGTCTGACCCGTCACCTGAGACCTGTTTGCCTTGGGTGACCCTACCAGGGGCATAAAGCCCCCGACAACATAGCTCCCAGGGTCATTCGGGCACTCAAACTCCCCCACCACAATAAGGGAGCAGTTCCAGGGGGAGTTTTTTTTTTTTTTTTTTAACTTTTTAATGTAAAAATAAATTTAATGACTTTTAATGTTTTTACAATTTAATGTCTTTGTTGGAGATTTGACGGTATACAAATGACAGGAAATATAGGGCAAAATTTGACATGATGTGACAGTGATACAAATTCGGCTATGGCACGGGGGTGCACTTGAAATCATGACTTCTGTAGTGCAGCCTCCATCAGTCTCAGATATTTTATTTACAAAGACAGTTCTTCTGGTGAAATTAAATAGCAGAAAACCAATACATTTTAGGCAGGTTGTGGACCACAGAAAGGAACCAGATCATAAGTTTTAGATCCAAGTAAATGGTGACTGACTAAACTGAAACAGTGATGAGTCAAATAAATACAATGTGTTTTTACTTGTACTCACAGAGTGTATATATGTACACATGCTGCCCTGTAAATACTGCTCTGTAAATTCAAAGAGGCTTCTTCATCACATTTGGGTCCTATTTTCAGAATTTAAGAACTGAGGCACATTTGCCTCTGAAAATTAGGTCACTTTATTGTTTGTTTGGATTCTTGGCAAGTGGCTTGTGTCTCCTGGTTACCAATGTTTGTCTTTGGTGGAAAATCTGTCAGTGATTCTACTTCCAAGGTTCTGGCCTGATGTTGGCCTGATATCTTACAACAGTGTCTCCTTACAGATCTGCTGACCGGTCTGCCTGTCATCCTGATAATGTGGATGGGAATAGTTGCAGAGTACATCTGAAGCAAAACATAAATTGTCTACTCTCAACCATTTCAAACATTCAAGATTTTTCTTTAAGTTGGACAATTTTTATATTCATTACTTTCAGTATTAATGCCTGTATTATTCACCAAATATACTAAATGCACATCTTTGATACTGTTGCAGATGGCATGGTCACCTCCATCCACTGTGGGTACTGTTTTAATTAGAGTCGTACTGAAGAGAAGTAATTGTCATATTGTAGCATCTTTAGACATACCATTTTACCTTTCCATTTCATTTTAATACAAATAAAAATATCTGTAATTATACATAGCACATGGGGTAACTGAGTTCCTGTACAGGTTAGGAAATGGGCAGGACCTGGACAAAAGCTGGCCTCTGACACACAACACCTGCTTGTTGAGCAGAACAAAAGAACTGCAAGCCTTTTTCCTTTTTCTTGCTCCTTTCTTTTCTCTGTCAAAATGAAAGAGCCTTTCGATTCTCAGCCCTGCACTTGTTTTCTCTCCCCTCTCATCTCTGCAGTCTCGTTTTTATTTTTTCATATAGTCATTCTGATCTGAAAAAGTCTATTGAGCCGCAACAAGGTTACATATGAGAGAGAATAGAAGGGAATGGGATTACGTCTCATGAGCATAGGAAGCATGAGTCTTTTGTCTAACAGATTTTATTTGGTTTGGATACTTATCAGTGTAGTGTGCTAATGAGGATCATTTGTTTTATTCATTAATTTAATTTATTGCAGACATGCCACAGTATCATGAAGACAAAAAAGAGAAATTAAAACAGACAAAATGAAAACAAAACATGAAACTACACAAACAAAAACCAGAACCTAAAAGAATGTCTGAAAACGAGTTGGATAAAGTGTAACTTACTGGCTCCTACCCGCTTCATGTCTGTACATCTCATATCTTACTGTTTCCTGTTTGAATCAAACCTGGTATTTATATACCTCTTAAGAAAATCTAAAGAACACCTTTACTTTTCTACATTATTATATTTTTCAAGCAGCGTTTGTAGATTTTCCTAAATTGTTTTATAGTTGTACTCATTTTGAGAGTTTTGTCCAAACTGTTCCACAAGTCTACCCACAAACTAATAACATCTACTCTTCATGGTGCTATGAACAGATGGCTTCCTAAAATTTAGGTTTCCTCTTGTTCATACTTTCTAATGTTGCTTCTGAACAGTTGTATGTTGTCAGGGAATAACTTATTGTTTGGTTTGAACATTTTTTGCGCAATCCTCAAATTACCCAAATCAATACATTTCAAAGTGTTTGTTTTGGGAAAACAATATATTAATGTGCTCAATATATCCCACATTAAGAACTATCCTAATTGCTTTCTTTGTGATATTTGTACTGGAAACAATGTTGTATTTTATGTGTTACCCCGCACTTCTGCACTGTAGGGCAAGTATGGTGAAAACAGAGAGCAGTATAATATATAAGAGGCCTATGATTTATGAATTTGTCTTGTCCCTTATGGTAATGAGATGTTTTTTTGCCAACTTTGTTCTTATATACTTAATGTGAGCTTTCCAACTAAGTTTGTGATCCAGTATCAGACCTAGAAATTTATTTCCATGTACTCTTTCAATAGCAGAGTTATTGACCTTTATCTGAACTAAAAAGTTTATTTTACGATGCCAAACAGCATCAGTTTTGTTTTTTCAGATTTAATGATCATGAATTTCTGTCAAACATCTGTTTGAATTTTGTCATCTCTGCTTAAAGTTTAATTAATAGCGTCTCTAAATTGTCATTTCAGCAAAAAATATTTGTATCATCTGCAAAGACCACAAATTTCATTTCCCTTGAGACCTTACACAAATCATTTATACACTCACTGACTACTTCATTAGGTACACCTGTTCAGTTGCTTGTTAACACAAATATGTAATCAGCCAATCACATGGCCGCAACTCAATGCATTTAGGCATGTAGATGAGGTGAAGACAACTTGCTGAAGTTCAAACGGAGCATCAGAATGGAGAAGAAACGGGATTTAAGTGACTTTGAACGTGGCATGGTTGTGGGTGTCAGACGGGCTGGTCTGAGTATTTCAGAAACTGCTGATCTACTGGGATTTTCACGCACAACCACCTCTAGTGTTTACAGAGGATGGTCCGAAAAAGAGAAAATATCCAGTGAGCAGCAGTTGAGTGGATGAAAATTCCTTGTTGATGTGAGAGGTCAGAGGAGAATGGGCAGACTGGTTCCAGATGATAGAAAGACAACAATAACTCAAATAACCATTCATTGCAACCAAGGAATGCAGAATATCACCTCTGAACGCACAATACGCTCAACCTTGAAGAAGATGGGCTACAGCAGCAGAAGAACACACCGGGTGCCACTCCTGTCAGCCCAGAACAGGAAACTGAAGCTACACTTCACACAGGCTCACCAAAGTTGGACAATGGAAGACTGACTAAACATTGTCTGGTCTGATGAGTCTCCATTTCAGCTGCCACATTCAGATGGTAGGGTCAGAATTTGGTGTAAACATCATGACAGCATGGATCTATCCTGCCTGTATCATCGGTTCAGGCTGGTGGTGGTGTAAGGGTGTGGGGGATATTTTCTTGGCACACTTTGGGCCCCTTAGTACCCATTGAGCATCATTTAAACACCACAGCCTACCTGAGTATTGTTGCTGACCATGTCCATCCCTTTCTGACCATTGTGGACCCAGCTTCTGATGGCTACTTCCAGCAGAATAATGCACCATGTCATGGAGCTCAAATCATCTCAAACTGGTTTCTTGAACATGAGATCACTGTTCTGATCTGAATCCAACAGAGCACCTTTGGGATGTGGTGAAACGGGAGATTCATGAATATATATAGCTGACAAATCTGCAGCGACTGTGTGATTATATCATGTCAATATGGACCAAAACCTCTGAGGAATGTTTCCAACAATTAGTTTCCAACATTAATTAGTATTTTTATGATTTAAAGTATCTATATGAAAATGCCCACAAGTAAACATCTCCTTGCCTTGCTTTAAGTTGGCCAACGTTCCCTCCAAAATATCCTTAAATATGTCTATTTTTGATCCTGGTGTCGTATATATGCAACTCAGAACAATCATTTTTTAACAAAACATTCTATGGTGACACATTCTGAAACATCACTTATGGCCATCGTCATTTCGTTGATAACCCTATAATTGAAATGTATATCCACATATAGTGCCACTCCTCCCATTTTGTTTTCCCTATTCATACAACAGAAATCTTATTTATCTCAGAATTTACAGCCTTTTCCTCATTAAGACAAGTCTCAAATATTGCTTATATTAAACGGATTGTTTACTTGACTTAAATATTCTTTGGTTTTATCAAAATTTGTATATAAACGTTTGCTATTAAAATGAATAACTGATAATCCATCAGATTACCTGGCAATGTGACTTTGATGTGTATAATGTTCAGATGGTTTATGTTATTGAAAAGTAAGTAAATAAGTAAGTAGAATAGAACAGATTACTATCAGGATCCACACTTAAGCCATATTCAAATGAGACTGTTAAATGGATACAAAAGTTCCTGTCCTCAATGCACTCCACTGATTCCATTCGACCACATAAACTGTCCATAACGTAGCAGAATTAAGCAGTACATGATGATATTTTGCATTCCATCAGTTAACTCACAGTAGTCCTTCCAAACAGAATCATAATGTCCTCAGCACTGTGGTCCTCTCTGTCCTCCACAGTCTGCTCTTTGCTACCTGTACTTGTCCAGTTCTGTTATCTGTCTGGCTGCTATCGATCTTGCTTCTTCTGGTGGGCGCTTTAACTTTATTAACACTCTGCACTTCATTGTCCATGTTCTTTGAATTTTGTTCTTGCTTGTTCTGCAGCGTCAGCATTCTTCTTTGTGAGGTGCTCGTTAATATACAGTTGGATCCTTTAAGTTTTTTCCCCTGCTCCAGTACAGCATTCTTGTGTTTTCTATCGAAATACAGTTACCAGTGTGTGATTTTTATTTTGTCAAGGCAGAGTGTAACAGGCTTTGATATTCTTTGTATCAGTAGGTAGGTCTTTGCCGTACAGGAGAGCAGTTACTTGCTGCTCTAGTGCTTGTAGTCCAGACTGAGGTGGATCCACATCTTTAATGTTCTCAGTCACTCTGTCCAATGTTTGGTTTTCAGTCTGCTGACAATTACATCATTTATTTTGGGAGTTGTTTTCCGAATCTGCTGCTTTGTTTTCCAATAGGACGATTCTTTCCTCTCTCGGCTTGCTTGTTGTTTTAGCTCCCAAACCTCTTTCAGCAGCTTCCTTATAACTTTGTGCTGTTTAAGAACCGTTGCTATTTATTCTAAGTTAAATTAACTTAATTCTAAGTTAAGTTAAGTGATTTTTCATGTCCTCAACTTCCTCGTCTGAGACTATGCCAGTTCTTCTTGGAGGCACCTTGCTGGAAGTCTCTGATTTTGTATGTAGTTCAATGAAGTCAGTGATCTGTCTTCTGTTGTTTTAAAGTTTGTTTAAATTCAGTCATCTGTACCTCTAATAGTTTTTTCCGTCAAAAAGACATAATCCCATCACAGCAACCATTCGTGCACATGACACACAGGAGCAGATGTGTGCAGCAGAGAAAGATTATGTATGGGCTGAGGGTTACTGAAGTTAGGGGTTTTACACGTTGAGGCAGAATGTTTAATATTTGAAAAAAAAAATAGTATCATTAAATGTAACTGAGTTTGTGTGTGCGTTTGTGTGCGTGTGTGTGCATGCACGTGTGTGTGTGCCTGTGTGTATGTGTAGCTGAAGAAAAAGCAGGTTTACGTTGAGAAGGTGGAGAGGATGCAACAGGCTCTGGCTCAACTTCAGGCTGCCTGTGAGAAGAGAGAACAGCTTGAACACAGACTTCGTACAAGACTGGAGAGAGAGCTGGAGTCACTACGCATGCAGCAGGTAACACACAAAAAACAGAGAAAAAATATGCAAACAAGAGATTAGAGTTCCTAAGGCATTGCACGTCAGCTTACAAGCATTCTAACTTTCTGACTTTATACTGGAGAACATTACATTCAACACTGGTGCTTGATCTTTTTGAATGGCATTTCTCCTAAAAGTTTGGGATCGCTAATTACCTTGCTGTAAGAGCACTATTTTTACTCCACAACATAACACCTTTACTCAAGGTAGCTTCTAGTTGACATTAGCTCACTTGAAATTGTTTTTTTTAATAGAAAACGTATGCTTGCAACAGCTTTAATCAACCACTTACCAAAGACAAGACTGTGTTGTTAAGAAGTCAGTTTGTTCATACTGGAACCAAAGGCATTTTTGCAGTGAAGTATAACACCACCGTAAGAGATGCCCCATCCATGTTTAAGTCCAAAGTGTGGACCCATTTCAGCTTTCACAACATTGAGGGAACAATCAAGCTGGACAAAGACTATGCCATACGCAAGAACTGCCTCGCAAAAGTAAAGTACACAGGCAGCACCACCAACATGCAAACCCACCTGCAACACCACCATCCTGAACTCCTCGTCGAGAAAGCGGCTGATGCAGCAACGTTTCAAGTCAGCCTGCAGCCGTTAATACAATATTTAAAGCAAAACTTCCTTTCTTTTCCCCAGCATTACAACGTCCATCGTTGTATTTTTATCATTTGTATTTTTCAGTTATAGATATCGTGATGTATCGCTATGTGATTGTCTTGCAATATATCGATTATCACAGTACCATGTATAACGTATGATATTGTATTGTGAGGTACTCTGTGATTCCCACCCCTAGTAGTGTGATGATTTGGGACTGCTTTGCTTCCACAGGACAACTTGTCATAACTGATGAAGCTATAAATTCTACTCTCTATCAGAAAATCCTCCTGAAAAATATCCGCCCATCAGTTCATGTCCTAAAGCTCAACACAAATGGGTTACGCAGCATGACAATGACCCAAAGTACACAAGCAAGTCCACCTCTGAATTACTCAGAAAAAACAAAATTAAGGTACTTGAATCCAATTGAGATGCTGTGGCAAGACCTTGAAAGGGTAGTTCATGCTCAAAAACCATCTAATCCAAATTTAAACTATTCTGCAAAAAAGAGTGGGCCAGCATTCCTCCATGGCGATGTAAAAGACTGATCAAAAGCTTTCATAACCACTTTACTGCAGTCTTTGCTGCCAAGTGTGGTCCAGGTATGAGGTTCATGGGGGGCAATTACTTTTTCACGGGAGTGATATAAATTTTCACTAATTTTTAAATAAACCATAATATAAAAACAAAATTGTGTGTTTTGTGGGTTATCTCTGTTTAATATTCAATAAATATAAATATAAGTTTGATGATCTTAAATATTTAAGTAAACAGACACATATGCAAAAATAGAAGATTTCTGTAGGGGAGCAAATACTTTTGCACGGCACTGCAAGTCCAGAAAAAGTATTTCAGCTGCCTACTTCCCCAGAGTAGGGAGAATCTTTTTTACTATTAACAAATGCACACTGCATCTGTAAAACATGCTACAAAGATTTACAGCAAACCACCGACTTTGTTACACTGCAATAGAAGTAATTGGTTTCAAGAATGTGTTAAAATTGTTCGCTCCTGTGGACAACTGTGTAATCATTCTGAGATAGACCATCACCATCCTTGATGGTGTATAAAATTGAAGCTAAAATGAAGCTAAAATTTGTGAAATGAGATGAGCCTCCTTCCTCTCTTCTGGCCTCCATCTTCTTTGGTTTTGTTTGGTTTGTAACTAGGGTCATTTTTCTTTCAGTTCTATAAAATAAACTTATTAGGGCCCGAGCCCGAAAAAGGCAAAGGGCAGCGATCAGTGTGCAACACTGAACGCTGCCTTTGCCTTGCAGGGCAAAGGCCCTATTGTTCCTGCTCAGTTTCTTTCTTTCTTTCTTTCTTTCTTTCTTTCTTTTTCTTACGCCAAATTAACCCTCAATTTGACCCCCTAAACATGTTCAAAAACTCCCCAAATTTTGCACACACATCAGGACTGGTGAAAAATTTGATATTTTGGGGGAATTACACATATGAATGGCAAAATGACTCAATAGCGCCACCTTAAAAATTGGGCTTTAGTGGAGTTAATACGGCTAGTTTCACATACAGCTATGAAATTTGGTACACAGGTACAGTAGCCCGAGACAATAACATTCCTGCTTTTGAAATTTTGAAAAAGCTCAATCTCAAACACTAACGTTTAATATACAATTCATGAATGGATGTGTTCAAACAGCTCCACAGCGCCCCCTACAAATATTAAAATACTCATAAAAAATCACTGCTGTATCCTACAAACATGAAATTTGGTACAGACATATAGAATCCCGAGTCCAACAAAATTGCACAGTCGAAATTCAAATCGGCTCTATGGCGCCCCCAAGACAAGGTTGTTTGGAGACATTGGAATTTAACGAACTCCTCCCAGGATTTTTGTCCTGTCTTCACAAAATTGGCTGTGTGGCATCTGGAACCCTCCAGGATGAAAAGTTATTAAAATCTTGTGGCTGCGTCACACAGTGTGGGCGTGGCAGGGCGGCCATTTTGAGCGTGTGACCATGAGGTGTTAAATGCTCATAACTTCACTGTAGATCAGAAGATGTGAATGAAACTTGATATGCTTCATGACAGGCTATCCCTCAACACTTGGAGGCAATTAAACAGCTCCACAGCGCCCCCTAGAAATTTCAAAAATTCATATCGTATCACTGCTTTGTCCGACAGACGTGAAATTTGGTACTTGTGCAGAGCAGGATGACACGAACACAATTGCGTGCTTTACATATTCCGATCGTCTCCACAGCGGCGGTGCGGGAGCGAGGGCCCGTTCGACGCTGCTTGCAGCTTTAATTAGGGCCCAAGCCCGAAAAAGGCAAAGGGCAGCAATCAGTGTGAAACACTGAACGCTGCCTTTGCCTTGCAGGGCAAAGGCCCTATTGTTCCTGCTCAGTTTCTTTCTTTCTTTCTTTATTTTTCTTACACCAAATTGAACCCCAATTTGACCCCCTAAACATGCTCAAAAACTCCTCAAATTTTGCACACACATCAGGACTGGCGAAAAATTTGATATTTTGGGGGAATTACACATATGAATGGCAAAATGACTCAATAGCGCCACCTTGAAAATTTGACTTTAGTGGAGTTAATACGGCTAGTTTCACGTACAGCTATAAAATTTGGTACACAGGTACAGTAGCCCCAGACAAAAACATTCCTGCTTTTGAAATTTTGAAAAAGCTCCACGGCGCCCCCTAGAAAACGTGGTGCGCAGGCATTGGAATTTAACGAACTCCTCCTAGGATTTTTTTCCGGTCTTCACCAAATTCACTGTGTGTCATCTGGACCCCTCCAGGATGAAAAGTTATTAAAATCTTGTGGCTGCGTCACACGGTGTGGGCGTGGCATGGCAGCCATTTTGCACAAACTCGCCATGTTGAACAAAATGGGTTTTGGAGGTGAAGGGATCCACGTAAAATCACCAAATCCACACAAAACCTCATTAATCTCAAGACCTAATATTTAATATACAATTCAGGAATGGGTGTGGTCAAACGGCTCCACAGCGCCCCCTACAAATATTGAAATACTCATATAAAATCAATGCTTTCTCCTACAGACATGCAAATTGACACATACATATAGTATCCCTAGACCAACAAATTTGCACAGTCAAAATTCCAATCGGCTCTACGGCGCCCCCTACACAAGGTCTTGTGGAGACATTGGAATTTAACGAACTCCTCCCAGGATTTTTATCCCATCTTGATGAAACTGGCTGTGTGGCATCTGGACCCCTTCAGGATCAAAAGTTATTAAAATCTCGTGGCTATGTCACACGGTGTGGGCGTGGCATGGCGGCCATTGTCACCAATTTTGCCACATGGAATGAAATGAGTTTTGGAGGTGAAGGGATCCACCTAATATCACCAAATCCACACAAATCCTCACAAATCTCAAAAACTAATTTTTGATATACAATTCAGGAAATGGCGTGGTCAAACGGCTCCACAGCGCCCCCTACAAATATTCAAATACTCATATAAAATCACTGCTTTAACCTACAAACATGAAATTTGGTACACATGTATAGTGTATCCAGACAAACAGATCTGTACACTTGAAATTCCAATCAGCTCCACAGCGCCCCCTACACAATGTGGTGCAGAGACATTGGAATTTAACGAACTCCTCCCAGGATTTTTATCCCATCTCCACCAAATTTGCTGTGTGGCATCTAGACCCCTTCAGGATGAAAAGTTATTAAAATCTTGTGCTTCGTCACACGGTGTGAACGTGACAGGACGGCCATTTTGAGTCTGTGGCCATGAAGTGTGAAGTGCTCATAACTTGACTGCACATGGTCGAACATGAATAAAACTTGATATGCTTGATGACAGGCTATCCCTCAACACTGTGGCGCCCTCAAACAGCTCCATAGCGCCCCCTATGAAATTTTAAAATTTCATATAAAATCACTGGTTTGTCGTACAGACATGAAATTTGGTTCATGTGCAGAGCCGGATGGGACAAACACAATTGCGTGCTTTAGACATTCCGATCATCTCCACAGCAGCGGTGCGGGGGAGCGAGGGCCCGTCCGACGCTGCTTGCAGCTTTAATTTGTGTTCCAACTAATTTCTGATCTCCCCTCCTTCCTGTCTACTTCATCTCTTTCAGCGCCAGGGAGGCTCTCAAAACAGTGGTGTGGTCCCGTCAGAGTACAATGCAACAGCCCTTATGGAGCACCTGAGAGAGAAGGAGGAGCGGATCCTGGCTCTGGAGGCCGATATGACCAAATGGGAGCAGAAATACTTGGAAGAAAGTGTAATGAGGCAGTTTGCCCTAGATGCCGCCGCATCTGTTGCCACTCAGAGGTATATTTCATATTGTGAGAAATATTTTCAGACTCTGGTGTCTTAGCAGCAGCAAATTATTCATCGTTTAAAGCTTCTAAAGAGTTTTCATCCCAAAACATAATGAGGTTGTTCATATGGATCATTCCACCTCAATTCACCAAATTTTAGAAAAAGTTTACGCCTGCCCTGATGTCATATTTGTCATGTTTTTTTCTGTATGTATGTTATTAGGTAAAACATGTAAAATCTGGAGTCAGAGGTAACATTAGTTTTTTAAGTTAAAAACTTCTTAAAGAGAGGTGAGGTCATGTCAGTTTTTGCATGATTTTCTTTGTGCCAATAGGTGACACAATGTTTGAAATGCCATAACTTGAGAAATAATGTAATGTATACTTTACATTATTTGTAATATGACAGGTTGGCTCCTTCAACATAGCCCTTAATCCTATCTGCTCCATGGGTGCCCCACTACACACACACACACACGCACATCTATCTATCCCTAACCCTAACGAACTGCGATATGCAAAGCACTGCCTTTTGCTGTACTCTGTGCAGTGACAATAAAGTAAAATCTTATTTTAATTCATGTTGGAATTAGTGGAGATCTCTGCATGCGCTTTCAGTGGCTATACCACTCCCAGGTTGAGGAATCAACTAAGTCTGAAGTGCTCTGGTTGAGCAACCTTTGAACCATGTTCTCGTTTTCAGGGATACATCTGCAGCAGTGATAAGCCACTCTCCCAGCAGCAGCTATGATACATCGGTTGAGGCTCGAATCCAGAAGGAAGAAGAGGAGATTCTTATGGCCAATCGGCGCTGTCTGGACATGGAGAGCAGGTAAAACATGCACCTCCCTGAGACCTGGACATGGAATTACAGAAGCATTGAATTCAATGCCGCTTTGTAAATGTTCTTTTAGCTTGAGAAGGATATCTCATTAGTTTTCCCAGTGACTAGTTTTTGTTTTCAAGTTTTAGGCTTTAGGTTCTTCAGTATGTCTCAGTTTTTTATTCTCTTTCCATGTAAGGAACAGATAGATAGATAGATCTATAGATCTATAGATAGATAGATAGATAGATAGATAGATGTGTGTGTAGTGGCTCTAAGACACGAATCACACAGGTTTTTTATTATTAGGGCCCGAAGCACTACAGTGCGTAGGACCCTATTGTTCTTCGAGTGTTTCTTTGGCGGTTTGGCGGTTTGGCGGTTTGTTTGGCGGTTTCTTTATTAGGGCCCGAAGCACTACAGTGCGTAGGACCCTATTGTTCCTGTAGTGTTTGGCGGTTGGGATGGCGGTTTATTAGGGCCCGAGCCCGAAAAGGCAAGGGCAGCGATCAGTGTGAAACACTGAACGCTGCCTTTGCCTTGCAGTGCAAAGGCCCTATTGTTCCTGCTCTGTTTGTTTCTTGGTTTCTTTGTTAGGGCCCGAGCCCGAAAAGGCAAAGGGCAGCGATCAGTGTGAAACACTGAACGCTGCCTTTGCCTTGCAGGGCAAAGGCCCTATTGTTCCTGCTCTGTTTCTTTCTTTATTAGGGCCCGAGCCCGAAAAGGCAAAGGGCAGCGATCAGTGTGAAACACTGAACGCTGCCTTTGCCTTGCAGGGCAAAGGCCCTATTGTTCCTGCTCAGTTTCTTTCTTTCTTTCTTTCTTTCTTTCTTTATTTTTCTTACGCCAAATTGAACCCCAATTTGACCCCCTAAACATGCTCAAAAACTCCTCAATTTTTGCACACACATCAGGACTGGCGAAAAATTTGATATTTTGGGGGAATTATACATATGAATGGCAAAATGACTCAATAGCGCCACCTTGAAAATTGGGCTTTAATGGAGTTAATACGGCTAGTTTCACGTACAGCTATGAAATTTTGTACACAGGTACAGTAGCCCGAGACAAAAACATTCCTGCTTTTGAAATTTCGAAAAAGCTCTACGGCGCCCCCTAGAAAACGTGGTGCGCAGGGGTTGGAATTTAACGAACTCCTCCCAGGATTTTCATCCGATCATCACCAAATTTGCTGTGTGGCATCTAGACCCCTCCAGGATGAAAAGTTATTAAAATCTCGTTGCTGCTTCAAATGGTGTGGGCGTGGCATGGCAGCCATTTTGCACAAAATCGCCATGTGGAACGAAATGGGTTTTGGAGGTGAAGGGATCCATGTAAAATCACCAAATCCACACAAAACCTCATTAATCTCAAGACCTAATATTTAATATACAATTCAGGAATGGGCATGGTCAACCGGCTCCACAGCGCCCCCTACAAATATTGAAATAGTCATATAAAATCAATGCTTTATCCTACAGACATGCAAATTGATACATACATATAGTATCCCAAGACCAACAGATTTGCACAGTCGAAATTCCAATCGGCTCTACGGCGCCCCCTAGACAAGGTCGTGTGGAGACCTTTGAATTGTACGAACTCCTCCCAGGATTTTTATCCTATCTTGATGAAACTGGCTGTGTGGCATCTGGACCCCATCAGGATCAAAAGTTATTAAAATCTCGTGGCTATGTCACACGGTGTGGGCGTGGCATGGCGGCCATTGTCACCAATTTTGCCATATGGAATGAAATGAGTTTTGGAAGTGAAGGGATCCACCTAATATCACCACATCCACACAAATCCTCACAAATCTCAAAAACTAATGTTTGATATACAATTCAGGAAGTGGCGTGTTCAAACGGCTCCCCAGCGCCCCCTACAAATATTCAAATACTCATATAAAATCACTGCTTTAACCTACAAACATGAAATTTGGTACACATGTATAGTCTGTCCAGACAAACAGATCTGTACACTTGAAATTCCAATCAGCTCCACAGCGCCCCCTACACAATGTGGTGCAGAGACATTGGAATTTAACGAACTCCTCCCAGGATTTTTATCCCATCTCCACCAAATTGGCTGTGTGGCATCTGGACCCATTCAGGATGAAAAGTTATTAAAATCTTGTGGCTGCATCACACGGTGTGAACGTGACAGGACGGCCATTTTGAGTCTGTGGCCATGAAGTGTGAAATGCTCATAACTTGACTCCACATGGTGGAATATGAATAAAACTTGATATGCTTGATGACAGGCTATCCCTCAACACTGTGGTGCACTCAAACAGCTCCATAGCGCCCCCTACGAAATTTTAAAATTTCATATAAAATCACTGGTTTGTCGTACAGACATGAAATTTGGTTCATGTGCAGAGCCGGATGGGACAAACACAATTGCATGCTTCACACATTCCAATCGTCTCCACAGCGGCAGTGTGGGGGGAGCGAGGGCCCGTCCGACGCTGCTTGCAGCTTTAATTAGGGCCCGAAGCACTACAGTGCGTAGGACCCTATTGTTCCTCTAGTGTTTGGCGGTTTGGCGGTTTGGCGGTTTCTTTTTCTTACGCCACTTTGAACCTCAATTTGACCCCCTAAACATGCTCAAAAACTCACCAAATTTGGCACACACATCAGGACTGGTGAAAAATTTGATATTTTGGGGGAATTACACATATGAATGGCAAAATGACTCAATAGCGCCACCTACAAAATTGTGCTTTAGTGGAGTTAATACGGGTAGTTTCACGTAAACTCATGAAATTTGGTACACAGGTACAGTAGCCCAAGACAAAAAAATTCCTGCTGTTGAAATTTCAAAAAAAGCTCAACAGCGCCCACCTAGAGCACGTAGTGTGCAGGCATTGGAATTTATCGAACTCCTCCCAGGATTTTTATCCGATCTTCACCAAATTCGCTGTGTGGCATCTCGACCCATCCTGGATGAAAAGTTATTAAAATCTTGTGGCTGCGTCACACGGTGTGGGCGTAGCATGGCGGCCATTTTGAACGAAAAAGCTAAACAGCGCCAACTAGAACACGTGGTGCGCAGGCATTGGAATTTAACAAACTCCTCCCAGGATTTTTATCCAATTTTCACCAAATTCACTGTGTGGCATCTACATCCCTCCAGGATGAAAAGTTATTAAAATCTCGTGGATACGTCACACGGTGTGGGCGTGGCATGGCGGCCATTTTGAACAAAAAAGCGTAACCTCGCCCACTTCAACACGTGGTGCGCAGGCATTGGAATTTAACGAACTCCTCCCAGGATTTTTTTCCGATCTTCACCAAATTCACTGTGTGGCATCTAGACCCCTCCAGGATTAAAAGTTATTAAATTCTCGTGGATACGTCACATGGTGTGGGCGTGGCATGGCGGCCATTTTGAACAAAATCGCCATGTGGAACGAAATGGGTTTTGGAGGTGAAGGGATCCATGTAAAATCACCAAATCCACACAAATCCTCATTAATCTCAAGACCTAATATTTAATATACAATTCAGGAATGGACGTGGTCAAACGGCTCCACAGCGCCCCCTAGAAATATTCAAATAGTCATATAAAATCACTGCTTTATCCTACAAACAAAAAATTTGGTACATACATATAGTATCCCAAGACCAACAGATTTGCACAGTCGAAATTCTAATTGGCTCTACGGCGCCCCCTAGACAAGGTCGTGTGGAGAGGAGTGCGGTGAGGAGCGAGGGCCCGTCCGACGCTGCTTGCAGCTTTAATTTTTCCTACGCCACTTTGAACCCCAATTTGACCCCCTAAACATGCTCAAAAACTCACCAAATTTGGCACACACATCAGGACTGGTGAAAAATTTGATATTTTGGGGGAATTACACATATGAAAGGCAAAATGACTCAATAGCGCCACCTTGAAAATTGGGCTTTAGTGGAGTTAATACGGCTAGTTTCACGTAAACTCATGAAATTTGGTACACATGTACAGTAGCCCAAGACAAAAATATTCCTGCTGTTGAAATTTCAAAAAAGGCTCAACAGCGCCCCCTAGAGCACGTGGTGTACAGGAATTGGAATTTAATGAACTCCTCCCAGGATTTTTGTCCGATTTTAGCCAAATTCGCTGTGTGGCATCTAGACCCCTCCGGGATGAAAAGTTATCAAAATCTTGTGGACACGTCACACGGTGTGGGCGTGGCATGGCGGCCATTTTGAACAAAAAGCTTAAGATTGTACAATGGAACACGTTGTGCGCAGGCATTGGAAATTAACGAACTCCTCCCAGGATTTTTGTTCGATCATCACCAAATTCACTGTGTAGCATCTAGACCCCTCCAGGATGAAAAGTTATTAAAATCTTGTGGCTGCGTCACATGGTGTGGGCGTGGCATGGCGGCCATTTTGAACAAAATCGCCATGTGGAACGAAATGGGTTTTGGAGGTGAAGGGATCCATGTAAAATCACCAAATCCACACAAAACCTCATTAATCTCAAGACCTAATATTTAATATACAATTCAGAAATGGGCGTGGTCAAACGGCTCCACAGCGCCCCCTACAAATATTCAAATACTCATATAAAATCATTGCTTTATCCTACAAACATGAAATGTGGTACACACATATAGTATCCCAAGACTAACAGATTTGCACAGTCAAAATTCTAATCGGCTCTACGGCGCCCCCTAGACAAGTTTGTGTGGAGAGGAGCATGATCAGGAGCGAGGGCCCGTTCGACGCTGCTTGCAGCTTTAATTAGGGCCCGAAGCACTATAGTGCGTAGGACCCTATTGTTCCTCTAGTGTTTGGCGGTTTGGCGGTTTGTTTGGCGGTTTGTTTGGCGGTTTGGCGGTTTGGCGGTTTGGCGGTTTCTTTTTCTTACGCCACTTTGAACCTCAATTTGACCCCCTAAACATGCTCAAAAACTCACCAAATTTGGCACACACATCAGGACTGGTGAAAAATTTGATATTTTGGGGGAATTACACATATGAATGGCAAAATGACTCAATAGCGCCACCTAGAAAATTGGCCTTTAGTGGAGTTAATACGGCTAGTTTCACGTAAACTCATGAAATTTGGTACACAGGTACAGTAGCCCGAGACAAAAACATTCCTGCTTTTAAAATTTCAAAAAAGGCTCAACAGCGCCCCCTAGAGCACGTAGTGTGCAGGCAATGGAATTTAACAAACTCCTCCCAGGATTTTTGTTCCATCTTCACCAAATTTGCTGTGTGGCATCTACACTCCTCCAGGATGAAAAGTTATTAAAATCTTGTGGCTGCGTCACACGGTGTGGGCGTGGCATGGCGGCCATTTTGAACAAAATCACCATGTGGAACGAAATGGTTTTTGGAGGTGAAGGGATCCATTTAAAATCACCAAATCCACACAAATCGTCATTAATCTCAAGACCTAATATTTAATATACAATTCAGGAATGGACGTGGTCAAACGGCTCCACAGCGCCCCCTACAAATATTCAAATACTCATATAAAATCATTGCTTTATCCTACAAACATGAAATTTGGTACATACATATAGTATCCCAAGACCAACAGATTTGCACAGTCGAAATTCCAATCGGCTCTACGGCGCCCCCTAGACAAGGTCGTGTGGAGAGGAGTGCAGTGAGGAGCGAGGGCCCGTCCGACGCTGCTTGCAGCTTTAATTATTAATTTCTTTCTTTTGGTTTGATTATCAAAAAATAACTGACATGAACACGAAGTGGAGCAGAACTAAAAAGCAGTGTTTTCCTCAGTACAAGAACAAATATGAAAGCACTCCTGTAATTCCTAGTGTCTCACTGTCCTGCAGTAACTATGGCTCCATTCTACCCCTCTCTAACCTAGAATAAAGAATCTCCATGCACAGATCATTGAGAAGGATGCCATGATCAAGGTGCTCCACCAGCGCTCTAGAAAGGAGCCCATCAAATCAGATGTACCATCTGCTATGAGGCCCTCCAAGTCCCTGATGTCCATCTCCAACACTGGCTCTGGTGGTTCAGGACTTCTCTCTCACAGCCTGGGACTCAGTAGCTCACCAATCACAGAAGAACGCAAGGACGCTAGCTGGAAGGGCAGTCTGGGTAAGAACCAACTGCCTTTACAGCTAATGCAGAAGACACCACAGTGACACTTCTAAGAGGGGCAGCTGAAATGTTTCTGTTGATGAGAAATCACCTGTAGAAAGTGTTCTGCTGTTAGTGTTTTTAAGGAAAAGTTGTTCTCATGTTTCTCCAGGGGTTCTACTGGGTCCCGAGTTTCGCACTGAGTCTCTCCGGACAGAGTCAATCTCATCATCCCCCTCCCCAGTACTGCCGTCAACACCGATGACTGCAGGCCATTCGAAGACGGGCAGCAGGGACAGTTGCACACAGACTGACAAAGGTCAGAGTCAGGACACCAGCAAGCCCAGCACTCCAGCCCTCCAGAGCATGACGTTGCCAGCCCGTCTGTCCAGCCCCAGCCCTGTCTACATCCCTGACCGCATAGCAGGTCAGCTTACACTGTCTATCAGACATGTTACACCAATGTTATACTTTATGTGTTCATGAGTACGCAAGGGTCCGCTTTAAGGTCCGTGTGACGTGAATTCCTCGTCTGCTGAAATTTGTACGAGTCTGCACAGACCTGTCTTTGACATTCATGTACAGCCCAAGATTAGGTTCCATGCGGACCACACTACAAGGGGCAATAGTGTGCACGCTTGACAGCGATGTACAGGATACATATTTTATGACCTACTGCTCAACTCAAGTATAATCAAGGCTTCAGGCTGAGCCACACACAGTGTGCCTCTAGTTAAAGGCATGCATCTTGTGTAGTTGGGCAATACAAACCCAGTTCATCGATTTTCCCAAAGTGTTCTTTGATCAGTATCACCTGTTCCAAATGTAGGTTCAGCAGCAGTTTTCATGCATCCGCCACAGGGCAACAACTAATGTTCAATATCATTGTGTTGACTTTTTTGGTAAATTATTATATCTTTAAAATGTTAGTGAAATTTTTTTTTTTGGCCTTTTGTTAGATAGGACAGTGGATAGAATCGGAAAACGGGAGAGAGTAGGGAAGGACATGCGGTAAATGCCCGAGGTTGGAGTCGAACCCGGGACTGCCGCTACACCTTTGCACTTGGGTCACGCGACATAACCATTGGGCTATCAGGGCGCCCAGTGAAAAATTTTTTAAGTTTCTCAGAATCTTTTTATATAAGACAAAGGAAAACAGTGACAGCTTGGAAGCTGTGAAACCAGAAAATGGTGATTTATTAATTTGTCATCTAATCAGTGAATTGAATATTTTTTCAGTGAAGAAAGATCAGTATGAATGATACGGATCCACTGAATCCGTCACTTCATCAGCTCCTTTTGTTATGTTTTGTTTATGTAAGCGGCCACGCAATGCATTCTTGTAGCATTGTGATACATTTCAAGAGATGGGGCGCCACATTGCCCACTACTCGTTTGCATAAAGTTGAAGTCTTGGCTGCTTTATGCAAATCAAGAGCCTCCAGCTGCCACTGAAACTCCTGAAAAGCTTTAAAACTAACCGTTATGCCTCTCAATATGGACAGATTCATTAACTCCATGGCCTTACTCTCTACATAGATATTTTCAGGAACTATTTTGGTGAAATGTTTTTGTAATATAAGCAAATGTTTTCAATGCTGGTCTGGTTATATATATTAAAATTAATAGTAGTAGCAGTGTAGAGTCACAGCTTGGGAAACGGTTCTGAAGTGACTGCTGGTGAACATGGATCCTAGTCTTGATGGGTCTCTATTTAATATTTGTTCTACTGGTTGACAACAGAAACAAAAATGTATGTAAATGAGTAGTTTCTATTAGGATTAGGATTGGCTGTATTAAAATGCAATATATGTGCACGCAGAGGGCAGGGGAGAACCTAACAGATATAAACAGTGACTGAAAATGAAGCACAACAATAACATTAAAACAAAGTAACCCACACCTAGTCCTTGTTTACTGGTTTTGAATTAAAGTTTCTATCAGCTCTGAATGTCCCTCAATTCAATTCAATTTAATTCAATATTATGTTTATAGCTCAATTCATAACATACATTATATTACCAAAAGTATTTGCTCACCCATCCAAATGATCAGAATCAGGTGTCCTAATCACTTGGCCTGGCCACAGGTGTATAAAATCAAGCACCTAGGCATGCAGACTGTTTTGACAAACATTTGTAAAAGAATGGGTCGCTCTCAGGAGCTCAGTGAATTCCAGCGTGGAACTGTCATAGGATGCCGCCTGTGCAACAAATCCAGTCGTGAAATTTCCTCGCTCCTAAATATTTCACAGTCAACTGTCAGCTTTATTATAAGAAAATGGTAGAGTTTGGGAACAACAGCAACTCGGCCACGAAGTGGTAGGCCACATAAACTGATGGAGAGGGGTCAGCGGATGCTGAGGCGCATAGTGCAAAGAGGTCGCCGACTTCCTGCACAGTCAATTGCTGCAGAGCTCCAAACTTCATGTGGCCTTCAGATTAGCCCAAGTACAGTACGCAGAGAGCTTCATGGAATGGGTTTCCATGGCAGAGCAGCTGCATCCAAGCCGTACATCACCAAGTGCAATGCGAAGTGCCGGATGCAGTGGTGTAAAGCACGCCGCCACTGGACTATAGAGCAGTGGAGACGCATTCTCTGGAGTGATGAATCACGCTTCCATCTGGCAATCTGATGGACCAGTCTGGGTTTGGAGGTTGCCAGGAGAACAGTACATTTCGGACTGCATTGTGCCAAGTGTGAAATTTGGTGGAGGAGGAATTATGGTGTGGGCTTGTTTTTCAGGAGTCGGGCTTGGCCCCTTAGTTCCAGTGAAAGGAACTTTGAATGCTTCAGGATACCAAAACATTTTGGACAATTCTATGCTCCCGACCTTGTGGGAACAGTTTGGAGCGGGCCCCTTCCTCTTCCAACATGACTGTGCACCAGTGCACAAAGCAAGGTCCATACAGACATGGATGACAGAGTCTGGTGAGGATGAACTTGACTGGCCTGCACAGAGTCCTGACCTGAACCTGATAGAACACCTTTGGGATGAATTAGAGCGGAGACTGAGAGCCAGGCCTTCTCGACCAACATCAGTGTGTGACCTCACCAATGCGATTCTGGAAGAATGGTCAAATATTCCCATGAACACACTCCTCAACCTTGTGGACAGCCTTCCCAGAAGAGTTGAAGCTGTAATAGCTGCAAAAGGTGGACCGACATCATATTGAACCCTATGGGTTAGGAATGGGATGGCACTTAAGTTCATATGTGAGTCAAGGCAGGTGAGCAAATACTTTTGGTAATATAGAGTATGTCATCTCACAGTCCTTAACAGAGTAAGGCACAGACCTTACAAATTATACACAGAGAACCGAAAATCAAAGCATGTTAGTTAGAAAAATTGTACTCTGAGTTCCTTCTGGGGCTGCACAGTGGCTCGGTGGTTAGCAGCTCAAACACGAATGGGTTTTGCAGCTTGTCAATAAGCCAAAGCAAACAAGCAAGTCCACCTCTGAATGGCTCAAAAAGAACAAAATGGTTGAGTCAAGGTCTGGCTTTGAATCCAATTGAGATGCTGTGGCAAGACCTTAAAAGACCATTTCATGCGTGAAAACCATCTAATGTGGCAGAATTACTACTATTCTGCAAAGACGAGTGGATCAACATTCCTCCATGGCGATGTAAAAGGCTGATTGCAAGCTATGACAAATGTTTAGCTGCAGTTGCTGCTGTCAAGGGTGGCCCAACCAGTTATTAGATTTAGGGGGCAATTGCTTTTTTACAGGGCTGATACAGGTTTTCAGTCATCTTCATTTAAAAACTGCATTTTGTGTTTTGTGGGTAATTTCTGTCTAACATCGAATAAATATAAATATTTGATGATTTGGAACATTTAAGTGTGAGAAATATGCAAAAATAGAAGAGATCAGGCAAATACTTTTTCACAGCACTGTATATTATGCTACGAAAAGATTGACTATGTATGTAAGTACGTCAAAAATACCAGGATAACCTACTACATCCAGTTGGACTTTGCAATATTCAAGCCAGCATGCTTTTCTGGCCAATCTGCCATTATGCACTTACGTAGTTATGGTGCATTGACTTTCAGTGATACAACACTTGATATTTGTAAAATGTTTCAATCAGAAATTAAAGCTTCAAGCAGCGTTGAAGGGGCCCTCGCACACCCACACATGTTGGGATGTGGCGCACATCGAGGTGTGCTGTGTGTCGGGGAGTGGCAGAAATTCAGAGGGGTTTAGACTTAGCTGACCAATTTCAAAGATTATATCACAAACTTTCTTGCATGGCATGACCACCATGTATATTGAACATATTTAAAATAAAAACATGAATTTATGAAGCTGTGCATTATTTTAATATCTTAGTATTGAAAGCACGATAACAGGGTAGCCATGTTTCTAACCCCCTTCTTGGAGGCCTCCTAATTTGAAGGAGGGCATAGTGGGCAGACACAATGGTAGTCCTTGATATCTCTAGTTACACACTCACTCACTACTTTATGTATAACAGACACTCTGTAGTTTACGCAAATGTAGTTTAATCTGTTGCTAACTTTACATGTTGCATTGTGGGATTAACAGAAAATACCACACATAATTGGTCCAGTTTACATTTTATTATTTTTTATTATTGTGTCTGTCCATCTGAACAACTTTTTACTGAGAATGTTTGTAACTCTTAAGTTGGAGTTCAGGTGCCCTTCCTCAAAGTTCACCAGCCTTGAGGTTCACAATGCTTTAAATAATCAGGACATACAGAAACACATCTGAATTGGGCCTACATGATGAAGAAGGTAAATGTAACAGTTTATTATGACATAAATTTTAGGTGACGTGACCAGCCCAACACCTGATATCTCTAATATGCTGTATAAGAGAAACTGGCTAACCTACAAAGTTGGATGTGTGCAGAACAGATGGATTGAATCATTTGTATCCCAAAAATGCTGACCCATCATTTTTTGAATGTTTGGATTTTTCCAATGTTTTTGTCATCTCTGTGTAGATGTACCAGTGTTACACAGCAGCACCCTGGAGCGGAGGCTCCCCGTGCAGGCTCACCCATCACATCAGGCTCTTCCTCCAGTCTCACCAACACAACAGGAGGTAGACACAGACATGGTGGAGATCCTCATCTGATCCCATCACCTCTGGAAGTAAACATTATCCAAGTGAGTGATAAGATGGTAGCTTCATCAGAAGGAACATCACAAGACAAGTAAACCATCCTGGCTCATCCTCCAAACCCGCAACTCTGTTGACAGACCTGCAATGAGACATTTTTAAACCTTTGTTTACATGTAAATTCACTTAAACACTTCCAGCCTCACATTACCTTCATTCCTTCACTGAATCATTGTTTGTCTTTATACTAGATGACAAACTACAAAGAAACAAAGAAAGGAATCAGAAAGCAAGAAGTGCAACACCCCTGCCTGTCTCATCTCAGTTATTCTAAAAGTGTGTGTGAATGAAGTGGTGACTGGAACTAAAAATGCCACAGTTCACAGCCTCATATTTATTTTTCTAATGCAACTTTATGAGATGCCTTTGGCACTGACTTGTTCACAGTAATGGGGAAGCTTAACTTGTGAATGGTGGTGAAGAAGCAAGGGAGGTTGGTCAGGCATTTTTTGTTTGTGTGTATGCCTCTAAAATGTAACACAATTAATGTCAGTGAAATGAAAATAATATGAAAAGGACAAAGCAGAGAGCCATAGTCCTTGTCACAGTGAGAATACACATCCAAACACACATACACCTGAATACACAATACAGGTGTATTTTTAACTTCTACATTGAGGTGAAGGATTTTTTTGTCATTCTTGGTGTTTCTTGGTGTGTCTACTTTTTGACCTATTAAGTGTACACACTGTTACTTAGTGTACAGATTACTGTGGCACAAATGGTTCTTCACATTTAGGAACATTTGCAAGGGTACCATGTAAAAAACTCTTATTTTACAATATGCAAGCAAAAAAATCATGAAAGACGCTGTAAGAGGAAGCAGCTTGTTTCTGCTTGATCTCTAAACTCTCCTGTATAGTGTTGATGGAGGTTAGCTTCTGTGGACCAGATATACTGGCTACCTTTTGTTGCATTTATTGCACTATTTGTGTTTTAAGAGTGTTCCTTTTTTGCTATATTACTTTAAGAAGTCTGAGTCATTAGGTATTGTATTTATGTGTGAAGCTTATTTTAATTTTTTACTGTAGTTAGGCATGGCACTTGGGTAATTAGAAAGTATGTAAACTGGTAATATGCTAAAAAAAACATTATTAACTGTGTAAATAGAGTATTTACATTGCTTATGTGCTGTCTATGTTGCATCGGGTGTGTTAGATTTTCAGAGTTACTGAATTAGTAAGTTGAGATGTAGCCCTTCAGACAGCAGACTTGATATGTTCCACATTTGGTGCAAAAGAACTGGCATCTCAGTAGCCCTGTTTGGTACTGGCACAACCATCACTTGGGTACTGGTAATAAGATTTTGAAAATTAGTGTCAATGCCCTTTTTTCACATAAAGGTCACTGACACTAAATTTTCTGCTAAATTTGTTGAGTTATTCTATTTTTGTTATCTGATGTTGCAAAACTTCCGCATAAAATGTGCTCTTCCTCTACTACGTCTTCTCCCTGTGCACCAAGTAGGAAACTGGTCAATGTAGCCACTGTTAAATTTGTATCTGTTTTCAATGGCAACAAATGCTTATTTGCTGTCAGGGATGAATTAAGAAATATACAGATGATTTTAGCTATTTTGAAAACTTGGGCAAACAGAGAAGGTTCGTTCATTTCAAAAAGATGATAGCCTGGCAGCCTCTCCTTTTGGAATCTAAGCCACCTGAGATCAAAATGCTGCATGAGTCAGTACACACTCATTGCAAGGTCTTTATTATACATCCCATGGAATGCGACATTCAACAACAGCAAGGGGGGACTGAGAGTTTGACAGCTTTTTTGGCTGCTTGCATCACTGGCTGTAGTCACACTCTCAGGCAGGATCTTATTCATTATTGCATGTATTCATTCAACAGTTCATTTCATATGTTTGCAAAGCAAATTTGAGGTGTATCTTTTAGCATGATGCACATCATATCACAAAGGTGATATAAGAATTTTCACTTACTGCGAATATTCAAATATTTTGGTCCTTATATTACCATGCCAACAATCTATTTGACCAGGGAAAAGATCAAAACAAACCATGAGAAACATTTTCAGACACAATTTCTTTGAGTTAAGGTCTGCTCCTTCATTGCCTCTCCAAGTATCGTCAGTAGAGTTTTGGCTTCTGATTATAAATGTCTTCCATTGGATAGCAGAGGTAGCCTCTAAACCCTGCATCCTATCCTCTTGACAGAGGTTGACAGAAATTGATTTATGTCCACTTTGTAGACAAAATCCTCACATAAATGAACTTAAAAGACTACCTCCAACTTAAAAAGTCAGCACATGTTCAGTCTTAAAAAAAGATTAAATAATCTTCAAGTAGGGTAATGTCATTGCCCAAGAATTTTGTTGAAGTAATAATAACTTGAGACAAATGTTTTTAATTATTTTAATATATTGGCCTACAAATGTGCAGTGTGAAAAACCTTGAATTGTCCCTGTTATGTGACTTGTGGCTGGTTCACCCAGTTCCAGGATGTAGCAGCGATATGAAAAAATCTCCCTATTTAAAATCAAGACTGAAGACATCAATTGCAAACCAAAAATGTTGGACCAAAGAAGGTAAGAATGTCAGCACACTGATGTAATTACAGAGACCGTAGAAGGATTCCACTGAAGAAAGCTTCATCACAAAAACCTAATTAGAAATGCACTGATGTTTTGTAACTGAATATATATTACATTTACTTGAGACCAAAATGAATGGTGTTGTTTTTCCCACTGCAGAGATCTACAGTTCTTGTGTGTGAAATCTTTTGAAATCAAGTTGCTTTGTTTCCTGGTGCAGAGCATACAACAGTGTATTTTGACTGGAACCTTTTTATACAGCTGCAACACATTTCAGTGGTTTGGACATGTTTTTCATATGGATTTGTTGCCATTATGGAATTGAATGCAAAAAGCATAATGCCAGTGTTAATGTATATTTGTGTTCATACTTTTGCCAGCTGATTATTAAGGTCCTTTATGCTATTACTGTAAAATATATGTGTGTTTACATGTGGGCTTAGTTGAAATCTTGATTAAAATGGACCCTGTGGAAACTGTAACACCTCAGGTGAAACTATTGCAAGTTGATGATAGACTGGAAACTTCAGAAAGCTATCAAACAGCTTTATTTTCAGACTGACGGTAGTTAAGTTGCTGAAAGTGTTTCAAAAGTTTGAAACCATATGAACCATTCCTTTAAAGTAAAAACAAGTACTTCGACTCCTAGCCTTAAGACAAACACATTCCATAGAATGTCGAGACCTTTGGAGGAGCCTCTTTTAGTTAGACCAGAGAATTTTAAAATACAAAAATCTCCTTTATCTGATTGGTTGCAAAAGTTAAAATGCCAAATAGTGAAAGGATATATCATTGTGTGTCATTTTATCAAAACACAGTCTTGTTCAATTTGAAATCTTGTCTTACAACTACAGTTGTAGAGCTCCAACATCACAGTATGAGCTGGTAAAATATCTAAGGCTTTAATCGGACCTACATGAAAAGAAGAAGAAATTTAGTTTCTAAAATTCTTTTACATAAATTATGGTAAATGGTCTGCACTTATATAGCGCTTTTCTCTACCTTAGTAGTATCCAAAGCGCTTTACAATGTGTTTCACATTCACCCATTCACACACACATTCACACTCCAATGGTGACAGAGCTGCCATGCAAGGCGCTAATCTACCATTGAGAGCAACTTCGGGTTCAGTGTCTTGCCCAAGGACACTTCGGCATGCGGAGGGGCCGGGAATTGAACCGCCAACCTTCTGATCAGTGGACAACCCGCTCTACCACCTGAGCCAAATTAAGTGCTATATGACAAATAGTAGTTTATCATTATAAGTTACATGCACTGTAAATGCAGAGGTATGCCTACTTGTTAACCATTCCCTCATGGTGTGTCTGTTTCACAATGTTTTTGTTATTCAGTCCTGTCAGATGCAGCCAGATTTGTTTTTGAACCACATTTTAAAAGTTTTATAAATGTTTAACAGACTTGTTTTAGTTGATTTATATGTGTCCTCATCATCCTGCCTGAAAGCTCATTGGTCCTGCACCACCTAACAGTTTCCCCATACACACACAAACCAGGGTCGCTGCTTTTTGTGAAAATAATAACCTCTGAAAATATTTAACTCCTACAACCTATGCAGTTACTACTTCAACTCAAAAAACGTTAGATGTGCCTTTACACATATCATGATGTAGACAAGTGGTGTTTTTGTACACATGCAGAAAATTAGATTTTAAGTCTTTATCAGGTGCTTGTCATGAAAAGTTTCTAAACTGCCATAAAAGCAATGAAAGGCACTGCCTGTTAGATGCAGAGCTAATCATCAGTTGTTTGCCAACAATGGAACAAATGCCTGACAAAGAAAGCCTCTGTTCAGTTATTGTGAAGTACCAGCCACAAACAAATAGTAAAAATGTCCCCGTCTGTGTTGGAGTGACTCCTATTTAGGGCAACAGGTTTCTAGTCTGTTTGTATACATGCTGCTTAATGTTGTTATTGCTGTACAATCACACTTATAAAAGCATAAAAGCAATTTTTGATTCATCTTTCTTTGTTTGTATTTTTACCTCAAGATTCCTTTCATTTGGTTTGTAATATAGTAGGAGGTAGGGCTGAACAATGTGAGACGATATTAACAGTGTCACACAAGGAGGACAGCATGAATTTATAGAACTACTGACAACCATATAAACCCAGTGTCAGACGTGCTATGAAATGTACAAGGTGTGGCTTTTAAATGAGACTCGGTTTGTGCCACCCAAACCACAGTGTGCACTCCTGAGCAACACGGTATACACTGACTGTTGAAGCATCTACAGCCCTGAAAGGTTCACTCTGCTGAAACTGAAATAAAGTGAATTACAGCATTAGTCTCATTATTTAATGTTTTATGTTCTAAATTGCAGCCTTTGGAATTTGCCAGTTGCATAATTTTGAATTGTAATTTAGATTTGAAAACAATTAGTTGTTCAGCCCCAGTAGGATGAAATTAAGTCCTTTGGTTTTCTTTCAGTTGTTCCACACACTCCCAAATAACCAGTCTCCAACAGTTTGTCTCATGAATAAGTCAGATTAATATTAATTCATGCTGAAATTAAAGTTATTTTCTGGTGATTTATGGACACAAACCGCAGTCTTGCTTGCTTAGTCACCATATTACACATAACTGTTAGGGAGGAATTTTGGGGCAAGAAAAGCATGTCTCTCTACGACAGGACTTCAGGCACCAAGAAAGGGCTAATTGTCTTGCACAAATACTCTTCTGAAACAAACCAGCAACATGAAAGTTGGTCAAACCACTTGTGCTGTGAGATGACATATGCTGTGAATTCACATTATATAAATGAAATTGAACTGAATTGCCCTGTCTTAAATGGCTTTATTTTATTATCTTCTGCTCTCTAACCAAACAAAACCCAAACTGTGCTTTTGTATCACTGTACCAACAAAAAGAAAGAGACAAGGCACTGAACTCATGTAGACATATTACTTAACATGGTCAAATTTGTACAACTCTGTACAAGTAGACAAACTCAGTGACAGGCATGAGAAAAAAAAACAGTACGCAAACACAATGTTGGGCTGAAACGCCCACCCCAGGGAGAAGTCTGGCAACGCTGACAATGTAGCAGGGGTGACGTCAGATGCTAATACACAAACAGACACTCAGCTGTGGGACCATGCAGGAGCTCCATGATACTCAGCTACAGGAGCAGTAGGGCACAGCGTTGGCCATGTCAGGCATCAACTGGGTGGTTCAGTGTGGATTAACTGCCTAGCAGAGTGGGTTTGTCCAGCCCTAGAGCTCGATCCAGCAGAAAGAAAGATGGAGAGATGGATGATTTGGAGCTGGAGGTTGACTGGGAGCCTCTGGGGTTGGGACCTCGCCATCCTGTCTTAATGGCTAGGCGTGTTCCTTAGAGAAGAGACTGCCTGGCAACATCAGAAATACAATCTGGCTCAACACTACCAGACCCAAGATTAAAAAACACAGGCAGGCACTTGACATCTGGTTAGCAGGCTGTGGCTAGCCAATGCAGGAACTAGAGCTTGTAGGAGGCTACCGAAAGTATGGGAAGCTGGAAAAGATTAGCCAAAAATCCAAACGGGTAACAAGCATGGTGTAAAACTGACGCAAGAAACAAAGAAACACAAAAGGTTAAAAAAAATTAAAGGTGCAAACTGAAGGCGGATGATAAACACAAGGAAAGACTCAAGCAGGTAAACAGGAGGCCACACAAGACAGTATCATACAACTCAAACTGACAATAGACAGGAAGATGCAGGAGCGTAAATACAGAGAGAACTAACTGGGAGACAAGACAGGTGTCATGGTGCGTCGGAGAACCCAAGTGCGGACACAGGGACGGGATCATGATGACTGATTTATTTATAATTAAACAGAAAATTAATGATACTCACAGAACTGAAAAAAACACTGACTGGGGCAGGCATGAGGCTGAAGCTGGCGCTATCCAGGTAGCTTTAAGTTCAAAGGTTTGATCTGGCAAGGAGTGAACGGTGGAGCCGATCTATATCGAGGCGGTGGTGCTTGTGCACGGCTGCCCACAGTTGCCGCTGATTAATTGTTTAAAGGGCAGCAGCTGCGGGACAGAGACCAGGACCTCCAAGCAGAGAGAGGAGGGGGGAGCAGGGGCCGAAGCTGGGATCCTAACAACAGGTGAAACTAATGAAGGCAAACAGAGGAGCGAAATGGAGACAAAGAGGGGAAGCAATATCAACTAGACACACTGGGACGGAGATTTTTACAAAATATGCAAAATAAAACAGGAAATAGAACTACAATAAATAATTTAATAGATAAAAGATTGTGACAATTAGTCTGGATTTGAGAATGGAGCCATTGTTAACAGCAGAATACATCTTCAAATGTGTCATTCAGTGATGAATATTTCTACACATTTTGTGAACAAATTTTTTTAATTTAGCAAGTTCTTATGCACACAACTTCCCAGAGCTTCCCAAATCTTTACCAACTGCGTGAGCAACCCCTAAGAAACATGTGTTTAGTAAAATATATATCTGTAGGTGGAAGGAAAGATGACGGCTATAGTGAAAACAACAGACAGATTTTTCCCCATATTTAGAGTTTAAAGATGCTACACTGGTGACATATAAATGGTGAGACGGTGGACGTTGTGGACAACATCAAATACCTGGGACTCCACATCACCAAGGACCTCTCTTGGACAGTTAACACCTCCCACCTGGTGAAGAAGGCACAGCAAAGACTCTTCTTCCTCAGGAAGCTGAAGCGGGCTGGTCTCTCCCCTCACCTCTGGTGAACTTTTACTGGAGCAATGTGGACTAGTAGACGGAGGAACAGCTTTTTCCCCAGAACCATAGCCTCCATCACCCCTCCTCTTCCCCGCCTCCCTCCTCCCCACCCCCACTCTCAGACTCACCAGTTGGAAGCTACAGACTGAGCCACACACTGTTGCACCAACTGCACTTTTATGAGCCATGGATAATGTAACATTAAAAACTGCCTCTCATTTCATATTGTAAATATTGTGTGATGTTTACTGTTGTTTTGAGCACATTTTTATATTTACACTTATTTTTATTCCATTTTTATACTTGAATTCTATTCTTTAATATTTAACTGCTGCTGACTGTCACCAACGAAATTTTGTTGTTTCTTTGCAACGACAGTAAAGTCTCCTATGTCTTATGTCATATTTTAGTAAGGGTAGCTGCTGTTCCTGTACCAAAAAATAATCTAGCATTAGCTACCAAATTACACTGTTAGGTTAACATGTCATCCAATCGTCTCTCACTAGTCAGCAAAATATAAATTCTTTAAAATGGTCCACTAGCTTTTGTAGTGAAAAATGACATTGATTACCAACATAGCTGATGAAGTATAACAGTGGGTAATATCCGAAAACATACCTTAAATATCAGTGGCCTGTACTATGAACATAACATACCCAGGATATTTTTATTTTCTGGCTTTACTTAACCTAAAAACTGCTGTCAGGATAAGCAGTCCTAGTGAAGCTGGTTATCATCCCAGGACTTCTAATCCTGGATATGAGTGCGTTCACATAAAAAGGTTGGAACTGGCAACAGATGAACCATCACAGACATGCACAGGTCTACTGGCATCAAAGTGGCAGATTTTACAAACAAAGGGCAGACTTTAATATTATGAAAATATGAAAATTTTAAACTCACAACACAAACTAAAAGTAACACAACTGCAGCAGCCAAAATAGGAGGGGAAGCTGCTAAAGACTGCAGACTGCAGACAGACCTAAATGAATTTGTTGCTTAGATGTATTTTTCTGGTGTGAGCCTAAGACAATTTTAGCATTATTCATTCAGCTGCAGCTGTGATGGTGTTGAATAGTCTTGTAAGTGAGTAAAAATAATTAACAAACATAATTCAGCGTCCTTAGTAGGCAGACTCTGGTATCATATAAAAGGCTGCATGTAAGTGTGTAAAACTTTATATATATTTTTCCCCAAAGCAACATGCAATAAACCTAAAACAATGTTATGACTTTAAAATGTAATACAAGTTAGAAACAGCACAGCTGTTGCAGCTCAATTGAGGAAAGAAAGCAGCATCAACTGCAGATGTGTAAAGTGTAATTAAAGTATCACTGTCCCTTTGAGTATAAGGTGTAGGTTTCTTAGGCAAGATTCAGTTTTGTTGTTATCACACATCATGAGATTGCATAATGAAATTACAGCTGTATCCTGGTATGTTATTCATGCAAAGACAAGTTATTTAACAGTAACAGTAGTCTCACATGAAGTGTCATTCTTATGGTTGTATGATTTTTATTCTTCCTGCTGCTTGGTGATGTTAAACAGTTCTGGGAGCAAGTAAAGAACAAATATAAATGCATTATTTCAAGTCAATTAGTACACTTACTGCAATTCTTATAACATCAACAAGTGCAAGGCCTTAATGTCTTGTTCAGTTCCTGTTTTTAGATAACACTTTACAAAGGCAAATAGAACAATGAAATGACTTTGAAATCGCTCGCATCTCTAAAAACTCATATCTTCTCCTCTCAATATCTGTACACTGAATTCTACTGAATTTTCGATGCTGATGATATTTTCCAAGAGAACTGACTGGTCAGTAGGAGAAGCTTTTTTGATGCTTATCTCAAACATAACCTGATCTGGAGCAGACTAAGTGTTTAGCAGAAGTTACCATCGTGATGTACCCAGGTGAGAAGTAAACCACTGAAAACCAAGAGTTAATCCCTTAATGCCAGTTGTCGCAAATTTGCAACGTACCTATGCAGCGGAGATAGCGTATGCCTTCCCCCAATGCTGGTTCGTGCATATTCAATATATACCTAGGAACCTCAAACATCACAGGGGCGCTTAATACACAGTTTGTGTGCAAAATCACATCACACCTTTTGCACATACATTGCTCGACAATTTTAAATCTATTAGGCAACAAAATGAAATGTCCATAATAACAAAACCTTACTGCGATGAAACAGACACCAAAAGCTTAAAGGTTAATGACACTCAGCAGTAATGAATGTAAACCAGGTGTTTTTCCACACAAGAAGTTAAGAAGAGCTGAAGTGTGTTTCATCCAGCTGTTTGGAACTATCGACTCTTGAGTTTAACACCTACAGCATCAGACATCAGCAGGACTCATATGTGCATCTCTAAAGAGCACACATTTGCACACACAAAAAACAACAGCACCAGTAGCTAATTCTATTCTCATAATCATTCTTAGAATTATTGCTTAGAGCTGATCAGTCCAGACGTCAGGTCACACCTCTTGTCTGACCCCAACATAATCACTACCTGCTTTGACCTAGCCCTTCTCTACTCTTCTCACTGAAGTTTAAAGAACCCTCCTCTCTGGTGAAAGCCAGGTTTTGTTTTTTTTACCTTGTTCATGGGTCCGTATGGTGTTTACTATATGCTGGGAGACACATCATCAAGAAAATAAATGGTCGACACCAAGGAAACACCACTGGAACTGCAACATGCCTGCAACAGTATAAAAAACACAGATTTAGACTTGAGGTTTCATATGTCACAGGCCTAAGGAATCAACTTGTCAACATGTGGGGTGGGGCTTTCTGTATCATTGTATGTATGGCAGGTATGGCTGAATTACTACAATCATACATCTTGGCATAAGACAATTTATGTCCCCACATGAGTAATACAAGCATACTTATGAATATAGAGAGAGAAGATGAGAGGGAGAATTCACGACAGCTTCAGTGCTGTCCTTTTTCTCACATACACTACAAAATGAGCCAATGATTATACCAGTATGCTGCATGTAATAAACCCAGAAAATAAACATTGTTGAGAACATTATCTAACTTTTAAAAGGCTAGGGTGAAATACAAGAGAGTGGTACTTTTATTTTTAAGATACAATGCATTCATTTTGGTAGAGAGAAAATTTAACTTGGCACCAGGAATTAAGTGATCATTTATTACGTTTCAAACAGAGAATATTTCTTTTTGGAATGTTGTAAAACAAAGGCCCATGTTATACACCTGGGGAAGGCAGTGATTAAATTCAGAGAAGGATACAAAATAAAATACTGGTAGAAAACTGTACCATCTTAGATGTGGTGAAATAAAATGTCACTTATATGCAACAATATAAGCAAAAGCTCAGGGACAATTCTCATTGACTTTTGGTGAACTAGCCACCACTGGGTGTCTCGTTCTGCTAACTCATTTGACAGACACCACTGACCTTGTCATAAAATATTCTTTTTCAGTTACACACATCCAGTTTACATAAATTAGTAAGCATAGAACTGTAAAACACCAAGTGCATTTGACATGCTTCTGTAAAAATACAAAAAACATACTGTATGCTGTACAACCACTATGAAAAGAAAATCTGAACATCGGTAATTGTTCAAAACTTGCATGACAAAAATTGGTATGGTTTCTAATTCCTAATCAAACAAGACAGTCCCTCCCAACTTTAGTATTTATCTAGTTCTTAATCACACATAAACACAACACAACACATGGTCACTTCCTCTTTAAACCTCAAGTAGGGATGAATCCGTAATAGATAACTATCTCCTTAAAGGCACCAACCAAACACTATATGCAGAGATACTTACACCCCCTTGGCAATGGCTCAGTGGTTTGCCATAGGTTATAAGAAATATACAACTGTGTGCAAAAGGACTGGCATCTATCGACAAATTATACATTTTGTTGACTTTTGATATGAAAAGAAATAAAGAAATTTCTGTAGAAAACAGACATTTACAATTGGCCCTTCATCAAAATTTAACTCACTGTTACCTTCTATTGTATGCGCTGAAAAAATAATGTCTTGCTAAGGTTTTGCTCTAAAATTAAAGAATGTCAAATTTTACATTTGTATTTAGCCAGTGCATTTTCCTAACTTCACTCCACATCATGGGAGCACCCCCAGAAATTCTCCATAGGGTTGGCAAGATGTGGTCATTGAACATCTTGGGGTGGCACATCAAAACCAAAATTTGAATTTCAATAATTTATGATACTTTTGTTGTATATAGGCTAGATGACAACTATGTCAGTGTGAGAGTTAAGAAATGTAATACTGATTTACCTTTTCTTGTTTTAATGGTACTATCTGATGTGCAGAGCCTAATACTGGTACCGCTAACATTTTAGCTATTTGAGATGTTGCTGATTATTTGAGGAAAAAACGTCACCTGTAGGCATCATATCAGTTCTGTCTATATGTAATAATAAATTATCACCATACAACCAATTGTACAATAAAATTTGTTTCATTGTTAGTTGACTAGACATTGCCAAATCTTGGTAGTTACTTTACTGATTAGAGAGGTTGCGTTATGACAACAATGACACTGCTGCAAATATCCTGCTGTGAAAAGGAAAAATCTGCCTATCAGAGAAAAATTAATATGACAGAAAAATATTTAGACTTCAGTGAATGGATCAAATTTTACAGTAGAATAATAAGCGTAACTGAGCTCAAGACCCAGGTGTATAACAAAATAATTTAAGAGTACCTAAAAAACTGACTCTGAGACAGCTGACCTGTCTGAGGTGTAGAGAACTATGCAGTGCTCTCTACACCATCTATTATCTATCTATCTAATTTAACATTAGTTTTTGATCAGTCTGGTCTCAATGTTGGGGATAGTTTATAGTTGTAAGTATGCTGTGTTGCGTTGTGTTGAGTTGTGTGTATAACACTGTGTACACTATATTACCAAAAGTATTTGCTCACCCATCCAAATGATCAGAATCAGGTGTCCTAATCACTTGGCCTGGCCACAGGTGTGTAAAATCAAGCACCTAGGCATGCAGACTGTTTTGACAAACATTTGTAAAAGAATGGGTCGCTCTCAGGAGCTCAGTGAATTCCAGCGTGGAACTGTCATAGGATGCCGCCTGTGCAACAAATCCAGTGGTGAAATTTCCTCGCTCCTAAATATTCCACAGTCAACTGTCAGCTTTATCATAAGAAAATGGAAGAGTTTGGGAACAACAGCAACTCGGCCACCAAGTGGTAGGCCACGTAAACTGACGGAGAGGGGTCAGCGGATGCTGAGGCGCATAGTGTAAAGAGGTCGCCGACTTCCTGCACAGTCAATTGCTGCAGAGCTCCAAACTTCATGTGGCCTTCAGATTAGCCCAAGTACAGTACGCAGAGAGCTTCATGGAATGGGTTTCCATGGCAGAGCAGCTGCATCCAAGCCGTACATCCCCAAGTGCAATGCGAAGCGCCGGATGCAGTGGTGTAAAGCACACCGCCACTGGACTATAGAGCAGTGGAGACGCATTCTCTGGAGTGATGAATCACGCTTTTCCATCTGGCAATCTGATGGACAAGTCTGGGTTTGGAGGTTGCCAGGAGAACGGTACAGGACTGCACTGTGCCAAATGTGAAATTTGGTGGAGGAGGAATTATGGTGTGGGCTTGTTTCTCAGGAGTCGGGCTTGGCCCCTTAGTTCCAGTGAAAGGAACTTTGAATGCTTCAGGATACCAAAACATTTTGGACAATTCTATGCTCCCGACCTTGTGGGAACAGTTTGGAGCGGGCTCCTTCCTCTTCCAACATGACTGTGCACCAGTGCACAAAGCAAGGTCCATACAGACATGGATGACAGAGTCTAGTGTGGATGAACTTGACTGGCCTGCTCAGAGTCCTGACCTGAACCCGATAGAACACCTTTGGGATGAATTAGAGCGGAGACTGAGAGCCAGGCCTTCTCGACCAACATCACTGTCTGACCTCACCAATGCGCTTCTGGAAGAATGGTCAAATATTCCCATGAACACACTCCTCAACCTTGTGGACAGCCTTCCCAGAAGAGTTGAAGCTGTAATAGCTGCAAAAGGTGGACCGACATCATATTGAAATTGCAAATACTTTTGGTAATATAGTGTACCTCTCTCACTTTGGAGACGCTCATATTCATCCTGCAGTTGTCTCATACTGCAGGCATTTAATAAACTCAGAGTAAAGATGCCGACAACCAGCTGGAAACAACAAACTAAGCTTCAGGTCCTGTGATCCGTGTGTACACCCCCTTCAAGTGAAGGCATGCAAACCTGTGTCCTTTGCTCTCTGTGACACTCAACAGCGGCTGCACAGCTGACTGGCTGCTATGAGTAGAGCCAGTACAGCCAGTTAATTTTGCTTTCTCTTTAACTCAGTGCTGTACTGGCATTCACTGAAACTTGGATTTCAGAGTTTCAGTGAATGAACTAGGCCTTAATGTTGCTGTAAAAATGAGACCTTTCATATGCTTTAATTTGTTTTGATCATCCACCTATACATCTATGGGTACTCTACAGTTTGTAATCCCTAAAGTAAAATCTGAACTGGGCAAGAAAGCATTTAGGTTTTCTGCACCTGATGCTTGGAATACATTATAAGCTCAACTTAAACTTACAGTCCTTGTTCCACTGAGTGAGTTTAAAGTGTTGATGAAATCCTTACAGTCTACCTGGTCTGTGTGCAAGTGTTATGTGTGAGCAAGTTTTAATGTTGCTAATTTTTATGTATTTGTCTACTGTTTTTAATGTGACCATGCTGCTGCTGTAAAGGAGATCTCTGATCTCAATGGGACTAACCTGGTTAAATAAAGGTTAAATAAATAAAATAAAACCCCCCCATGGTGATATGGCCCTTGAAAGTTTACCCAGAATGCACTTTGTGCTTGTTTCTATTAGTCTGTGTCATAGACACAAAACTGACGTTATTTTGCCATTAAAACTATGATATATCCTTTTGTATTGATGCATAAAGTTGGATACGGAGAAAATAATACTGAACAATAACATTTTTAATAAGAAGTGTTTAACTTCTTAAGAACAGTTTTAACAGACATCAAATGTGTTTTCAATCCTGAAAATATAATGTGGCTTTCTCCTGCACTTCACAAGTTATGAGGGCTGAAAAATAAACTAAAAAACAGCACAAATTTGACCTTCCTGTAAGTACTTCAAGGCCCTGCAACTCAGAAAATATTCATTGCAGGAAGGCAAAATTTGTACTCATACTTTGTTGAACTGTATGAACTGACCCTGACTGTGCTCATGGTGAGCATGGATGGATGTGAGCATCTAGACACATGCAGTCCATGCTATCAAACACACACATACACAGAACTGTGATGGTACACTTGTGAATATATGTGTTTGTGGGTGTTTGTGTGAATCATCTGGTTAAAGAATTATATCTTGTTCTTGAACTATATTTAGTCTTAATCTGCCCCAGTTTAAAACAACGTCATGGATGCTTGTCCTACATTTTGCAGTAGTTCATGTTGTCCCATATTTTATGGCACTGCCAGCAAAGCCACTTAAAGAGAAGGTTTGGGCTTTAGAAATAGAGGTTTCTAGGGTAAGTAGTTGGCAGTTTTCTCAATAAATTACCTTAAATGATTATCACAGCTGTTGCTGATACTCTTGGCACTTAACTGATCTCCTAATTACTTCAGCGTTGATGTACTAATCTAGACTTACAAACAATAAATAAGAAGTCTGACTAGAAAAATATCCTTAGTTTTAACTTAATAATGCAAAACCCCCACCACAAACAGCAGTAGCAAGTAGGCCTGTACGAAGTACATATCAGTTTGATCCGTAAGTAGGCTGCCAGTCACAGTAAGGTAGTACTTATGCTGAATGTTAAGACAATGTACATTTGGCAAAAAAATATACTTGACTCTGGATGGCACAGTGCTGAGGAAATTATCATTGAGAACTCTTTGACTTACACAATTGTACCTGAAGCAATAAACAGAATGCCGTATTTGGCTCCACATTGTTTTTCTGTTCCAACAGTAATCCCCATAAAGCCATGGCAGACACCCCTTTTTTGTAAGGATTTTAAAAAATGATTTAATGTTATTACTTGCCCTCTTGTCTGAAGTTCAAGACAACTAAATAACTGTCAGTGTGTGAGGGGGCTGTCTGACAGTAAGAGTATGTAATTGCTAAATGATAAAAATGTGAATAGTGAAGTATTTGCTCTTACAGCTAATCAACAACAACTGGTGTGTGGAGGTGGTGTGACGTGGTCAAGTAAGTAAGTAAGTTTAGTTTTGTTGGCACTTGAATCATTGGAATATAGATTTAGCATTATGACTCTGTCTACATTTGGCTGTTGATTATGGGTCTTTCCTTTCAAATTAACATGCTGTCATGCATGTTGACGTGCTTTTTTTCTCCACATGTGTACTTCATATTTCATTATATCTGTGAACACCAAAGTAATACAACAACAAACCAAGACAACATCATGTTAAACCACATTGGCCAAGAGTTGGAATACCTCCACTGTCAACTATGTATGTACCAAATCATGTGAAATGCACTGTGCACAATGAGGCTGTCCAGCGGGTGTACGGGGTCAGCTGCTGCATGAACCTTAATATCACAATGCCATATGGGCCATACTGGTAATGAAAACATGACTGCTGGCTTTAGGTGGCACCCATGAGTGAAGCAAAATTTCATAAAAATGGGTACTACAATCTGGGTTTCAGCAAACAGCAGCACCAACTCCTTCAGAAACAGCAGGGCCATGGAAGCATTAATTCTTCCTCTGTTTCATTTCTCATTAATGATCTCCTCATATTTGGGTGGAGGGTCAATGAATGAAGGTGCTGAGATCTCATCACCGTTGCTTTCCATGTGTCCTGTCACCTCCTCATAAGATGGAGGTGGTGTGGCGCCGGAAAGCCGAGAACCCACTGACAAGGAAGAGTCCTGGACGTAGAGAGCACCAGTGTTCTGTTGGTAGAGGCTATGAGAGTCAGACTGGATACATCTACCTCTCTCTACACCACTCATTGCCAAAGTGGAATGTGAGCTGGACTCCTGGTGCAAGCTTTCCGTGTGCACAGCAGTTTCCCGGTGAACAAGAATGCATGGCAGGCTGCGGTTGCTGCGGTTGTTAACCATGTAGTGGCTCTGGGTGTAGGTGGGCCGTTGACGGTTTGCTTTCTGAAGTTGGCACCTCCAAAGGAGGAATAGGCCAATGATGACGAGCAAGGCCACACCCAGAAGAGGAACCACCATGTAGGCAGTGTTGGCACGCTCTGAGTGCTCCTCACTGTTGCTGCTCACTGTGTAGATGCTACGAGTTTTCCAAAACTCCATCTGAAAAGGAAGAATAGGACATTTTAATTATTTACAACGTGGTTTCATTTCAAAGCTCTTTGCTTAGGTCAAAAACATAAACTGACACTAAAGTCAGAGTTGTTGCAAAAATGTGGTTGCTGCATGTATACAGATTTTTACAGTAAGCATCAGGTTTATGTTGATGAGATTATATTCCATAAAGGAAAAGTGTGAGCAAAGTTACCTTGGAAATGTATTCCTCCAGACTTGTCTGGTGTCAGTCATGTTTTTTGTTCAGGCTTTTTTGACTTTGTTAACTATGGTTAGATTATGCACTCCCCAATGCCGGACCTCCCCTAGCAGGACAGTGCACCCTGCCACCCTACAAAAATGGCTGGGATATGAGTAACGTGACAAAAGACATGAGGCATAAACCCGGCCTCCAAACTCCCAAGTTAATGCAAAGCAATGCACTGGAACAAGTCCGATCCATGAAGGCCCGTGCACCACAACGCAAAGTTCCCAAAGTATCTGCAGCTAATGTCCCAAGGAATCCTGGATGATCCTTATTTGAGCTTCATTACATGAAGTATCAAACTTACTGTAGGTTAATTATGTTGATGATTTTCATGCATTTTCATAAAATTCTATTTTTTATGCAGTTAAATGTTTTCTTGTTTACTTTCTCATACAGGTAGGTATGTTTTTGGCAATAAATGAGCACATTTATAATGTTAATATTGAATTATTGTACATAATTAAATCAATGTAATACTGTTATTAAAGCTTTTGTACGATGCAATAATCTAATGTCCAAAAATGCTGTTCTTACAAACCACTGCTGATCAACTTATGTATCAATACTAATAAAACAGAATTTAATGGTAAGGCATTGCAGTACTTTTTAATATTTATATACTGTGCAACACTATTAATGAGTGATGATTGCTAAACAAATTCAGTCTGCTACTTTGGCTTTAATGTAGCCATCTCTCTCTCATTCTGAAGTCGCTCTGTGGTCTCAAGCAATATCAAGCCTCTGACTGGCTGTTACATGCCATGAGTAACAGTCAGTCACTGTAAGTTATTCTTTACAGACTGGGACTGTCTGTAAAGAATAACTTTGCAGACAGCAAATGGCCTCATTTGCTGTCTAGATGGACTGCTCTATGCTGCAAATTAGCCCATTTGCACCATAGAGCAGCTGTGGTTTATTAGCGCAGCTCTGTTTGGAAGGTGAGGCAGTACATGTTGCTGATGTAAAATACTATTGCTAAGAGTTTTGTTGTGCCTCTCTAGCACAGACCCAGTCTGCAAAAACTGATCAAGAAGCACAGTCATGGCAAAGCAAAGTAGCCAAAGCTATGCCAGTGGGAAAATTAGGAAGCACCCCCAGAATACCTCGAAACAGTGTCTGGAAAACAGTAACAAAGCGCTTTGAGATGTGAGCATTAATGGACAATGAAAGGGAAGAGAAAAAAGATTAACAAAACACAGAACAGCAGATGTAACAGCAGGAGTAGAGGAGACAAACTGTTCAATTGCAATAAATGACTTTTTCTATTGTAAATATTCAGTTACAGTAATATGTTATTACCGAAGAAGCTATCACATCCCTATTATATCCCTGCTATCACATGCTGTAAATACACAGTATACCACTTAATGTATATCGGTTCCAAATATTGGTCATCTGCCTTTCTCCATTACCATGAAAGAGAGCAACGATTCACCCAGAATGCTCACAATGAAATCCCAAATTATGAAAGAAAAGAAATAGTGTCAAGAGCAACCAAGATGAAAAGACAACTCCTTTACAAGAACTGCCATGTACCAGGAGATGGCAGCAGGAGTGCTGAAGAAGCAAAAAAAGTTTGAGAAGGTGAGGAGACAGCTCCAGTTACTGGGGCTTTGGTACAGCATGATCTCTCCTGCCTTTGTCCTTGTGACATATAAGAGAAGATCACACATCTTCAGTAGCCCTAGAGATGTTGACCACTTCATCAAGCGGATCAAATTACACTGTTCCACATTTTAGTGAGGAACAACTTTCAGCTATCTAGGGGCCTCTGAAAGACAGAGAAAATTAAGGAAAGGGAATCTCTTAGGGTTATAGTTTATGTAAGCTGTAACATACATGTCAGTTCACACCTGGGCTAATGAGGGATGACGTACAAACTATGCATTTCTCCATCTGTATGTGGTGAACTTTCTCTAGATGCTTCTAAAATGGATCATGTTTTCACATTTACATGCAAGAGACTTGCTGCACTTCTGGAAATGAGCACCGTCAGCATTGACTTGTTGAGTAAACTATAACCACACTTCTGAACATCTACTCCTTTCTGCCATCATCACTGAGAGCAGAGTCTCTGTATGTGTTTGTATGTGTCTTTGGTAGTGCTGATTGCTGCTATAGCATGTGTGAGAGAGACACCTCTCTTCTTGTTTGGGAGTAGCAAAAATGTATCATAGACAAATGTAAAACAGTTGGTACAATAAAGCCTGTGAGAATAGGTTTATCTAGAATAATATACATTACACACACACACACACACACACACACACACACACACACACACACACACACACACACACACACACACACACACACATATATGTGTGTCCAGTCTTTGTTAAATGGCCCCGGGGTCCCTGGGTTTTGGTACCCATCCCTAGCTACAACCATGGGAGAATCATTCTCATATAAAAATTAGATCGTGGTTGTAGAGCTTTTAAAACGGCAGTTCTGACAATATGGGGACAATATTGTAAAAGTGCTATTACACAGTCAGTGACTATTCCAACTTTCACTGTGCAAAAATTTGGTTACAACAATTCATCAAGGAGTTGGTGAACAAACATGTAGTGGTATCACCTTCCTGTGCACTGACTTGAAAATACTGGCTCACCGTTTTCTCTTTGTTCTCAAATACTTCATTGGCTTCTTCAAAGCTGCAGCTCTCCTCACCACACTCCCTCTCGATATTTCCCTGTCTCAACTCCTCCAGAAAGGCATTTGCTCGAGGGAAACGCTTCAGGATGGAGTGAGCATCCTTGCCATCGAGGAATGCTGCAACACAGTAGTGAAACAGAAAGCTTAGCAATCCAACAGTTGAAGGGGATATACAACCTCCAACTTATTCAAAGACAGGCTTGCATTGCTACAGGTGTGTAACCAAATATTTTAAAACATTATGTTTATATTTAACATAGTACTTTAATAGTCTATCACAACTAATAGTCCAGTCCAACCATTAGTGTACACAGAAATGAAAAAGTAGGGTAATGAGTAATTTTTTGTTTTTATGCAAAACTCTAATTTGGGAGTAACAACCCAACTGTGTACAAGTGGTTCTATCAGCTGAATTAGCTAAAATCTGGGTCCACAATTTTTGCAGCGATAATGCCAAACTTAATCAGAATAGAATATAACAGAATAGAATAGAAGATTGTTATTGTCAGTTTCTCTATATATCCAGGACATGCAGAGGAACAGAAAAGGCATTTCTCTCTCACCTTCATAGTAGTGCCATACATTAAAACAGAAAAAAGAAATAAAAGAAATAAAAAATAATAAAGAATCACAATACAGAATAAATACAATAAAGTAAAATAAAAGAAAATAGGACAAATAAATAATAATAATAAATATAATCAGGACAAACATGTTAAAGCCAATTAAACAATTTAGGCACAAGAGACTTGGTAAGTCTAGTCCAGAGTGAGGTGATCAGTCAGGAGACTGGTAGTCACATCTTTTCTTTCAAAGTGGCACAATAAAGGGGAAAAAAGCAGCAGCAGCAGCCAGCCAAAATATACCAGTGATGGAGGACGAGAGCTGGCTTTGTATCTGTGTGTGAAAAGAGGTTGACCTGTCTTTGAAATAGCAATCCAAGCAACAAACCAAATGGTTGAAAACATGATTGATATTAGCTATTGGATGTGTGTTTTGTGTTCACCTGCGGCCATGTTCCTGCACTGCTACTCACACTCTGACAGAGCAGAATGCAGATCTACAGGAAGAACACAGCACAACATTAAACACCATCACTGACAAAACCAAACAACAGCACCATCTCCATGTGAAAACAATGATGATTCATGTCAATAACTTTCTCAGCAGGATATTAAATAAAATACAGTAAGATACAATTAAAAATATTTGTATTTTATTGTGGCTTTACAGGGGTCATACTTTGGCTGCTTACCAGAAATGGAGGGTGTCATAGAAATGAAGATAAAGTAATACCAGTAAAATTCTCCAGATTTCTAATCTCATTTAGCTATCTTTTTATCTGCAGAAAAAATACTTGCCGTCTGTAGTTTATTTCATTCTAGATCAAAAGCATGAAACATACCTCTTAATTATGCAGTTTCAGTCCTGCTCTAGTTTAGTATTCCACTAATCTCATACAAATTCCACATTTGTTCTTACAGTCTTAATATACTTAATGTCTTAACATACAAACAGATGACAAATGGAAAAACTTAAACGGTGCATAGAAACATCGAAATGCATATCCTAACAGGAACCAGGGGCTCACAAAGTTTCAGTGAGGATGAAAATTATATTAATTAGTCACTATATCTAAATCAAACTGAAAACCTATTTATCCACAAAACACAAATGAGAGAGTACTATATGTATTGGAGGAATTCTAAAAGACTTGAAAAATCTGTACTGCCAACAGCAGTCAGGCTGTATAATCAGGACTTAAAAAAGCTGACTTTGAATAATTTTATTGATGAATGGGTTTATTGTATGAATGTCTTTAATTGTAAGTTCTGCTAAAATTCAGTCCTTAGACTGCTGGCATTAATTCACTAAATAAACTTGAAACTTGAAATGCTGTTAAGTTTTTCTGGAAATCTCCACAGAGGAGTCTATGACAAGAAGCACTGTGGAGATCTGTGATGAAACAACACACTGTATGATATATATTTTTTCATTCATCTGAACATTAATCCTAGCATAAAAGCATAACATCAACACACTGTGAAAAAATAAATCACAGAAGTGAAGCTCTGTTTTACCACAATTTAGTAATGTGTCTGGCTGTCACCAAGAAAGAAACAAAGTATTGCATAGCACTGATTAAACACTAACCATTAAAAATTTATTTTTGGTACACTTTGTACATGTGTGCACATGTGAACACATGTCTGTCTAGAAGAGAAATGTCATTGATATTTTAGGATTTACAAGAGTTTTTTCTTATCTGAAATAATTGTGTAAAAACAAATTGTGTTGTATGTTTTATAATTTGTAAAGCCATTGAGTCAGATTTGTGATTAGTCATACTGAGCTACATAATGAAAACCCAATTGACTGATAAAAACTAATTTCAAAATACATCCACAGGTCTTCATCTGATTTTAGCTGTATTTCACTCTTTATATAGAATACTCACTGACAAATCTCTAAAGCAACACTAAGTAACTGTTTTATAAACTCACATTGACGCCATAACACTAAACAAAATAATGATGAAGACCATGGAGAGGATCATTCTGAGACACCTGCGACCCCTGGTGAGCACACTGATGGACCCCCTGCAGTTTGCTTACCGGCCTGGTATCGGGGTGGACGATGTAGTGATCTACCTGATGCACAGATCACTGTCACATGTGAAGAACACTGGGAGCACTGTGAGGGTCATGTTCTTTGACTTCTCCAGTGCTTTCAACACCATCCAACTGTCACTGCTGAGGGTGAAAATGGAAGGAGCTGGGGTGGACCAACACCTGGCTGCATGGACAACAGACTATCTGACCAACAGACCACAGTACGTGAGGCTCCGGCACTGTGTGTCTGAAGTGGTGCAGTGCAGCACAGGAGCCCCTCAGGGTACGGTGCTCTCTCTCTTCCTTTTCACCCTTTACACCTCGGACTTCTCACATAACTCCACAAACTGCCATATCCAGAAGTTCTCTGACGATACAGCCATTGTTGGATGTGTATCTGAGGGGAACGAACTGGAATACAGGACGGTCATCAAGGACTTTGTCAGCTGGTGTGAGATCAACCAGCTTCAGCTGAACACCAGCAAGACAAAGGAGATGGTGATCAACTTCACGAGGAATACACCACACTTCACTCCGGTGAATATCCAGGGTTTGGACATCGAGGTAGTGGAGTCCTACAAATTCCTGGGTGTTCACCTAAATAACAAACTGGACTGGACTGACAACACCCAAGCCCTGTACAAGAAGGGCCAGAGTTGCCTCCACCTGCTGAGGAGACTGAGGTCCTTCGGTGTGTGCAGGGCTCTTCTCAGGACTTTCTATGACTCTGTGGTAGCATCTGCCATCTTCTATGCTGTGGTCTGCTGGAGAGGTGGCTGCACTGACAGGGACAGGAAGAGACTCAGCAAACTGATCAGGAGGGCGAGCTCTGTCCTGGACTGTCCACTGGACTCCATAGAGGAGGTGGGTGAGAGGAGGATGTTGGCCAAGCTGACATCCATCATGAACAACCCCTCTCATCCCCTGCATGACACTGTGGGGTCTCTGAGCAGCTCCTTCAGCAGCAGACTGATACACCCATGGTGTAAGAAGGAACGCTAGCGCAGGTTGTTCATTCCAACGGCCATCAGACTGTACAACACACAACACTAGCACAACCTGAATGTGTTGTAGCTTTTTTTGCACTATTCATCTGCTTGCACTACTCATCGTACTTTCACCATGTGCTATATTATTTATTCAATTTTCCTTGTTAAATATTACTTTCATATTCATACCTCACTTAGTGTTGTATCTTTGTATCTTTTGTATATTTAAAATTGTTTCTTTATAGTAGATTGCTTATTTTCTTTTTTATGTATAGGGTATATTGTGTGTTTTTCTGCTTTTTCTCTGCTGCTGTAAAGAAGAAATTTCCCCGTTGTGGGATTAATAAAGTATAATCTAATCTAATCTAATCTAAATTAGATTCACACAGCATTAATAGGCTACCTAGTCTGTGTCATGGTCTTTGTTTTTTTATATTTTGTTAGATTCCTTCCTGTGTTTTTCTTCTCTGTGTCTCTTTTCTCTGTTCTCCTTCCACAATTCTTATCTGGTGCTACTTGTTATTTTGAACATGTGTGTTGCTTGTGTTTTTATTTCCTCCTTTCGTCTCCATTTTCCTCCTGTTTTGATTGCCCTAATTAGTTTCACCTATGTCTCAACAATTGCGTCCCCAATTATTTCTCAGTGAATAGTCTTGTCCTTGTCATGTGCAGTGCTTCCCGTTTCGTCTCCTGTCTGCAACCCTGCTTTTTCTGTCCAATTACCTACCTGTTCGACCCTCTGTTTGTTCACCTGCTGATCTCTGCTCGATTCTCCTTGTGTTCCTCTTATTTGCCTGGTTTGTGCCTTTTGTCTGTGTCTGTTTCCCTTGTGTACTCTCTTCTGTTACCTGCCTGATTTTCTCCTTAAGCTCTATGTGCACACCTAGATTGTGTTTTTGTACTTTTTTTGGATTCTGTTTTTGGATTAGTTCTGTAGTTAGCATACCTGCATCACTAGCCACTCAGCATTTGTTCACCTCTGTCTATTTTTATGTTTTTTTTTCTTAAATGAAGTTTTTGTCTTTTTGTTACTGCAACCTGTTGGTGTGTGTTTGCACTTGAGCCGTTATCTAACACCCCTCTGACAATAAGAACTGGCCCAAGAATGGATTCAGTGGCACTTGAATTGACGACAAGGAATTGGTAGGCAAACTCTAATTTGCCTATATGGGGAATGAAAAAGTGATGGTAAATAGTCCACACTTCTGTAGCGCCTTTCTAATCTGGGCTAGGTTCAACAAAGCACTTTACAATGTGTGCTCATTCACCCATTCACAGACACACTCACACAACGGTGCTGGCAGAGCTGCCATGCAAGGTGCTCACCTACCATTGAAGGCAACTTGGGTTTCAGTGTCTTGCCCAAGGACACTTCAGCACATGAAGGGGCCGAGGATCAAACCACCAACCTTATGATTAGTGGACAACCCACTCTACCACCCAAGCCTTGTGGAGGACATGAGGAGGCGGCTCTGTCATTTGTGTGCCGAAAAGCTACACATAAGCCTTGGCTAAGGGAGTTTCTACCTGAATGGCTAATGGACTTTATCGACACCCCTGCTTCCTAGCCTACTTGCCCCCATGCCAGTTTCATAATCATCCAACCACCAGCCGGCTAAATTCCTGCCACCTCCACAGTCAACCAGTCAAAAGTCTACTAATCTACCTGCAGCTCCACAGTTACCCAGCCTGCAGCCTGCAGCCTGCTAGCTTTCAGCTTGTTCACATGTCAGCAAGCCAGTGGACTGCCAGGTTTCTGACAATTTTCCGCTGGGTTCGCACTGAACCAGCCAGTTTCTTGCCTGATCCTGCCCCCCAGGATCCCCAGCAGTTACCCTCTGGGAAGCCTTCCAGTAGAAAGTGTGGCTCCAATCAACGTAAATCACTGCTCCCTAATGTTGTGGAGGTATCGGCCTTGTAGCTAAGCATTGGGGAGGTCCTAGTCAACCAGCCCTGCATCCAGGCTGATGTCTCATCCCAAGTCGGCCAGTGGTGATTCTGTTCTGCTATTAATCAATGTTTCCCCTGTATCTGGGCCAGTCAGCGACCAGCTTGTTCCTGATTCTGGGTTAGGCGACACCTTGACTGCTCCTGTTCCAGTCAATGCCTCGTCTGTTCCTGCATGTGAAAGGGCCGCCGTCTTGTCTGTTCCCCTTCCTGCATTTTAGAGGTCCACCATCTCATCTGTTGTGAACTGGGTCAACTAATGTTAAGCCCAGGGTCCTGCCATGGCCAGCTTACACAAAGACCCTTGAGTTAGCTGACATTTCCCCTACTCCCCTGCTTGTGCGTGTCTGCACTTGGGTCCTTACTTGAGCAATCCCCTGACAGTCTTAAGTCTTTCTGTGATTATGTGGTGGCTAAGAAAATACTGTGTCAAGAAACACTTCACTGGTTTCCGGTTTAAACATTTGTCCTTAAATTTAGTAATGTGGTACTGCTGTCGTGCCATGAAACTATAACCACCTTTAGTACCATTCCTATTGGTAAAGAAATTGGCACTCTTGTTCGGAGTACCTGCCTGCAGTGCCTACATAAACCAGCATGCATTGCATATTAGTTTGTCACTGACCTTGTGATCCTCTAAGCTTGAGGAGCGGACATAAAGATTTTGAACAATGAGCAATACTGGTCTACTTTGATAAAAAAGAAGTTGGTTATTGTTGCATCATTACTGAAGCACATGTCAAGTCTCTACAAATGGATATTTAAGCATTAAAAAATAAAAGCTATAAAGGCTGTGGGAAAACTTAGTTTCTTTTTCATTTTTATCTTAGATACGAGAATGTTCCTGCGAGAAGAAATATTTCTTCTTTTGCATATCCAAGGTTGTCATTAAGCGAAGGGTCAGCCACACAATGTGGTGTGTATTAGGAATAGACTGATATGTTTTTTTCTGTTAGGGCCGATGGTTATATTGATAATGGATAATGAAAAGCCGATTACTGATAATTTGGAACCAATATACTGTACATTAAATATTGACATTTGATAACAGAGAGCATGTCATTCATAACTAGGTTTCTTCATTAATAAGAATTACCATTAAGGAAGTTATACATATGTACTTTAAATTCTATGTATTAAGAGCATGTGACAGCAGTGAACTTAACATAACTGGGTTACTTCATTGTTAATGACTACTATAACTGAATATTTACAAGTGAATTAGGAACGATGATATTAGAGCGTTATGTGACGCTACTCACCAGGGGTCTTCATTCAGCCCTACCTCTGACATATATAGAAATTACTATAAATATAGATGAAGGGTGGAGATGGATGGGGTGGGGGTTTCCATGGCAACGGAGGGAGAGCTAGTAGAGCCTCTGAATCCAGACATACTGAATAATTAGGACACAGGGGGAGAAATGTCCCAAACGGGGTATTTGATACTAATAAAAGCTAGAATGCTACTTCTCTTCTCGACTAGAATAGACTGCACGCGCGCGAGGACACACACACAAAATGTGTGGCATCCTGTTCTACAAATACAGACCAGATGCTGTCGATAGATTTAAAAGATGAGCCTTCATCTACAACCCGAGAAAGGGGCAGGTTTTTCAGCATTTTTGCACTCGTTCAGGTCTCAGTGTTTTCTCGTGCATCTATGACTGCAGCTGGAAAACTGAATACTAACACTCTAAGTCATGTTGTACTCTACAGCACATGTCCACACCGAAATGTTCCACTATAATCATCCAAAAGCTTTACAATAACGATTTCATCCAGGCACTTAACAGTTAGGTTCATTCTCTATCTTTTTTGAAGAAGGGATAAATAAAATCGTTCTTACCCTCTGTCCATTTGGTACCATCATTTCCTCTCCTTCTACCAGTCCAGAGAACTCCCACTCCAGTCACACATGGAAGTATGAGTTTGACGTCCTCACGAACCAATAAGACGGGGGGAAAGCCCAGTGACTAGCCAATCACAACTCTGATAAATTTCAGCAAAGGAAGGGGTGGGTGAAGATTTCTACTGAAGGGAAAACAAAAGATGAAATAAAAGAACGACACAGTGGGCACATTGTGAGAGGTACAAGCTGCCTGAGAGGCCGCTGGGGTGGTCTCAGAAGAATGTCAGGGCTTGAATTCACGACCGCAACGACGGCCCCACTGCTTCACGGCAAACGTGGATCGGTCGCAGATTTGCGGCTTCTACACGATGTCCCAGTGGAATTCATGTACCACTGCGAGAGCGAAAAAATATTTCACGAAGCCACAGCTGCAGGGACGTATTCAGCTTTCCAAACTTCTCCATCAGCCACGCTCCTTTGGTGTCGGCAGCAGTTTGTAGACTTGATGTCTTGTGCTCTACACTTCAGGAAGTCGTGGACTGACAGAGATGTATAAAATCTGAAATCACATTATTGTACTGAAACAATATCTGTGTGTTTCAGGAGAGCTTACATTAGCGAGCCAACTCTCTCCACTGTTTTCTAAAAAACTTGCTTGGTTGCAGTCTTGATTTACTGTCTCTCCCTCCCTTCTTTCCACTTGTTCTCACCCGTGAGAGACCAGAGGGCTGTATTACGAAGCGGAGTTAGTGTGTCGGCAGGTATGTTGAGTTTAAAGTCAGAGTTCTTAGTATAATGGTGTTTCTCGTTTAACCTGCTAGATCTCCATGGCAACTGATGCTGTGGAGCTAACCTGGTCGGGAGCAGGTTGTTCAGAGTTCCAGATTTAAATTGGCCATAAGAAGCGTCTCCCTTAAAACAAGGCGTTTCTTGACGGTTATTTATGAGCGACAGATTTTCAGCTGAGGGAATATGCTGTATTTATAAACCTGTTGAGCTGCATATCAGTAAATGAAGTTGTGTGTTTATGTGTAGTTACAGTATGGCACACTGTATGCATCATGTTGCCATGGGAACTCGACATGTATTTAGCTGGTGATGCAGAAATCATATAAATACGTTTTTATGTTTGGTCCTGTTGAGTCTGTTTACACTGCTGATACTGAGCTGATAGAACACTGATTGCAAAATGGATCAGTTTATTAGTATTTATTCTAGAGAATATTCAATCAGTAATGTTTTTAATGCCATAATTTTTGTATTCCTCATTATTCTCCATTATAACAACCTGTTGACTGAAGCAGCTGCACACGATCGTTTCATTTTGGGCAGAAGAGTCGCATGACACGTTAAACGTCTCCTTTTATGTGAACAGAGTCTAAAAAAGTTAA
>CM045459.1:34649057-34881557 GCA_024666655.1 Dascyllus trimaculatus
AGGACCAGTTAAAATAGTGCACGCGCACAGTCTGCACAGGTGTACTACTGTCAAAACAGTGAGCCTCCTAACCACCTCCTCATCCCTCCCAAGAGCTATAAACCTGCACGACTCTTCCCAGAGAGTGTTATGGAAATTAGGGCGGTGATTTTGATGGGACACAACCTGTAGGTTGCTGAGGGATGTGGCTCTAGCTGTGAGGGTTGAGGACAAGGTAATGCTGGGCAGTAATAGATCAAATCTAAAAGCAGTGTGCCAAGATCACATGGTGAGGGTTAGGTAAAAGATAAGTAAAGAAGTACAGGAAAAAGAGAAATAAGGCTGAAATTTTTGAAAGGATGCCGAGGTCTTTCCTTGTGAAGAAGAAACGTGCAGCGTGTGGAGCATGGCAATGGAAAGAACCAGAACAGCATAAGTGGAAAGAAGATAACATACTAGGTATAAATGTCAAGTATCTTTTCATTTAGTTTTAGCTGTCAAAAGTAAACCAGAAACAGTGTACAAGTTGTTTTATTACTTTTAAGATTTATCATATGTAGTCAGTTGACCTTATTTTAATTTTAAAGTAAACATTTGTTTCTTTTTATCCTTTCTTTAGTAAGTGAAACTACTAAGGAGCAGAAATTCTGCAGTTCTGACACACAACAGCCTACCACTGTGCCTCTTCCAGTAGCCACCTCAGGATGTGGATCAGCACCAGGAATTATAATTCCAGTACCGTGGCAAGTATCAGGAGTACCAGGGGTTGACACCAGGTCAGACTGGTCCACACTAATGCTCCGGGGCTCCCTCTACCATCACAGTGCACTGGCCCTGGTCAGCAGTGCGAAGGTAAGTCACACTTTGTCACTCTTATACATTCAATAGGGTGTCACTGCCTTAATGTGACCAAGTTTACTGTGCTTCCATAGTATTTTCTTATCCAGTGTTTGGCACTTTTTACTATATATTTACATCTGTCATAACCAGCATCATCAGCTTGATTGCTACAGACTGGAGAGAGAGCACGAGACAGCATGGAAAGACAGACGGAGATACACTTAAGTGGAAGCATGAACTGGCAGTCTGTGGTTCCAGCAGCTTAGTATTTTGGGCAGTGAGAGTAAGTGTGGATATTGGCTGACAGACAGGCTTTGGAGCAGAATTATTAATGAGCACAGTGTCAGAGGTAGGTGGAGGGAAGACACTTGCAGATATGTTGTTGTGATTGCAGGACATCCAGCAAAGTTATCTGAAAATACATCAGTGAAAGGATGAAGTGACAGTTAGGTGAGCAAAGTCAGCATGAGCCCTTGGGCAAAATGGTGAGCTCTACAAACTGAACAATGCTCGACATGTGTTTTTGTGGAAGCATATAAAAACAGAAGAATCTGCATATTCCTAGGTCTTTGAAAATAAGGGGTTTTATTCCTAAAGTGAAAAATGTAGTTGATTATTGGACATTTTAGGCCTAGTTGTTTTGTCATTTACGGCAATGTAGATTTTCTTCACTGTTGTTGTACAGTGACTGCTAAGTTACAGAGAAAAGAAGGAATAAGCTAATGGACACTTCACTGCAGAAAGCCAAAAAACCAGGGCCCGTATTCACAAAGCGTCTTAGAATTTTCTAAGAGAGCTCCTAACTTAGCCTAAAAATTCCTAGCAAGGAATCTTAGCTTAAGAGTGATTCAGGAAGTTTCTGAGAGCAACTCTGAGCAAGGAGGGCACACAAACTTTTATCTTAGTGAGGAGGCGTGGTTGACCCCGTTGCTAGGTATGACACAGTCTTCTAAAAGCTGTGATTGGTTGTTACAAAAAGGGGGGAAGGACAAAAGACAAATGCGCTCCGCGCTCCTCGTAATGAATGGACAGTAAAATCAACCGTTCATATAACTTGGACTGTATTCAGAAATGTGCAATCTTGACATTAATTTTATGTCATGATGATGAAACTCGGCAAAATTAAATTAGTTGTGTGACAGCTTCAAATGTTTGAACGTACATCATTCACATGCCGATTATATTGATTTGCTTATTTTTATGTTTACTGTCCATGCTGGTCATTTTACTACATGTGTTTGATATTAATGGTGGACACAGACTCAGCTGTCAGCAGGTCCTGTGGTTGCTGTGAGAAGCGCTGGTACGAGCTGTAATCCCAAGCGAGAGCGGAGATTGAAATTAATAAATTGCGCAACGATACGAGGCTGTGAAAGACCGTAATGGTCTGACTGGTCTGACTGGTCTCTCTGCTGACAGATGGCTGTCACAGACCCAAGTCATCACTGCTACATTGGCGCATTTTACCTGTGGTCAGGTATCACAATGCTGCGATAACTTTCATCTCAGGCGTTATTACGTTACTGCGCTGAGTGGGACAATAAACTCATCCCTGATGAGGTCAACCACAAACATTATCTCTGCACGATCGAGCCGATAGCGTTTTATTAAATCGCTGTCATTTAACATCTTTTAATGTACAGAGAATATCTCTCCTTCCTCTCGGTTTTTCTGCCATCTTGTCTGTCTAAGACTACGGAGCCCCTCTGGTGACATTGGATGAAAAAAAAATAATGCGTGGCCACGCATTACTATCCCGTGGCCACGAGATAGTAATGCGTGGCCACGAGATAGTTAATGCGTGGCCACGAGATAATAACGCACGGCCACCAGATCGTTATTGCAGTCATCCCATGCAGACTGTTGGACAAGTTTGATTTAATTTCATTTTATTTTAATATAGGAATGAATTACAGTAGCTGTGTCTCAATTCAGGGGCTGCATCCTTATAGGCTGCATTATTCGGCCGCATACGTCACAGCGGTGTAACTAAGGCTGTCCCATTTCGTAAAAACTAGACTCCTTCAAATGCGGCCGACGAATGTGTCCTTCTTTTCCACAAATTTAAAGGATTCATCGATGTATCCTTCGTAGCCCCAAATATCCCAAGATCCATTGCGGGCCGGTGACAGTTCGATCAACAGCTGGAGTTTTAACTGCTGACGGCAGTTAGAACCAGCTGTGAACGCTTCTTGTTTTTCAGACAGTTTAGTTCCGTACCATCGTATAGTACAAGACCCTCAAGTCTTCAAGGATATAAAACATATTAAAAACAAAAATTACAATTTCGGGATCAAATCTAGTCAAAAATTAGGTAAAATTACACCGTCGTCTTATCCTGATCGTCTGGATGAAAATTTGTTTATCAGGGTTGCTAGGCAACAAAGAGCGGCGCTACGAGACGTCATAAGGCAAGCAGGAAGTTCATCGTAGGCTAGACCATCTCATTTAACAAACGCTCATTATCTCGTGGCTACGCATTATTTTTTTTTCATCCAATGTCACCAGAGGGGCTCCGTACTTAAGGCCTAAGACGCTTTGTGAATAACTTTTATCTTACCAAGGGAAAATTCTAAGAAAAATCTTAGAATTCGAGAAATTCTAAGATTTTTCTAAGAATGACGTCACTAAGTGCTACTTTTAGCCTTAGGATGCTTTGTGAATATGGGCCCAGGTTTTTGAAAATATTTGAACTTTAAAGCATGATCTGACATTAAATTCAGTCAACAAAGAGAGAAAGAAATCACTTGGACATAATATTTTTAGATTTAGCAAGTGTGTATTGTTCTGCTGTGATCTAGATTAAACAACCTTAACGTACCAGACTTAGAGGGCTTGTGGCAACAGTTATTTGGCATCTGCAGAGTGTACCACAGCATGGCAACATTTAGAAACAGACACAACAAGGTGTTCATTTTCATAGTTTGCTATGACATTGGAAGTTAATCAAAGGCCAAGTTTTGCAAGTGGATCCCACTTGCAACAGTGTGTTGTGCTGTTGAGCTGACAGTGGGATGCAGTAGCAATTCCCTATGTGAGGAGAAAGCTTAGATTTCTTATAGAGGCAGAGGAATGTGGTTGGAAACCAAAGGTCCAACCAGTGGAAGCATGATGTAAGGTTATTTTTTGTCAACCCATGCAGTGGAAAACATGGGGGACACTGCTGCCTGAGCCCAGTAAATCCATCCATTTTCTACACACTGCACAAGCCTATTGCAGGCTGTTGAACTGGACTGTGTTTATTTAGGTAGCATTCTGTTAGCACATAGATATATGATTTTAGATATTCTCTGGTGGGTTGCCATGGCATTTAGTGTCAACCTCCACTATCAAACCTGCGCTCTATGTCCCACTGCAGAGTCTGATAATATAGGCCAAACTTCATCTGACATTAATTCTGGACTTCTACTGGAATGTTTGGCACTTTTTACTATGAAGCTATTAATAACTATTGTTGTTAAATAACTTTTTCCTTTAAGCTAAAGAGAACCGAGAAAAACCTTGAAGATGGCTGGTATAATCATTTTTATTAAGCAGTTTTGTGAACTCATATCTCTCCTACCAGCCCCGTCCCCGCTCTTCCCCCATCTCAGGTGACTTTGTGTGTTCAGTGTGCCACAAGATCTTCCCCCTGCAACGCATGTTGACCCGCCACCTCAAGTGCCACAGCCTGGTAAAAAGACATCCTTGTCGATTCTGTGGCAAAGGATTCAATGATACCTTTGACCTCAAGAGGCATATGCGAACACACACAGGTAAGGAATGTCTATACTTAGTAGGAATCAATTAGAAAATCCTCAAACTACAGTATCAGAATAATAATCTAAAAATACTTTGCTACAAATAAATATTTTATACATTAAAACACAAATGAAACTACAGCTGTATGAGCCGCAAAGTGTACTTTCAGTATGAAAAACACTCATACAAAATTACCGTTGTCATTTTTATTTTAAGTTAGAAATAAAACTAATGTTGCATTAATGTGCAGCAGTAACCTAATGCTGCATTTTACTGAGTTGGAATTTTTGTAACAATAGTAATGCCAATACTCAAAGTTGCATGATATGGCAAGATAAAACAGAGCCTGAACTTGTAAATAAGTAAATTTCAGTTCAATTCAATTCAATTTTGTTTATATAGCGCATATTTACAACACAAGTCATCACATAGCGCTAAACATTGTAAATAGTAATTTACTATATAATGAATGCTACAACAATGTTCCTTATATATTTTAAACTTCTAATCTGCAAATTAACTTTGATATAAATTAAATATTATAGTTTTAAAATGCTTTCAGTGTAGTGCAACTCTAGTAAAGCACATGTGCTAATACTTAAAGTTACGTTGTACCTTTCAAGGTGTAAAAGACAAATCTGCTGTCAAACTAAGTTTAATGTTCAAGTTTCAGATATATAGTTATTATTAACTGCTCTCTCTAAAGGTGGCAGCCTAGGTTGCAAGATTTGTAAAAAGAACTGCAAAGCCACTACTTTCAACCTGAATTTACAAATGCATCCTCACCAGCATGCACAGGAAGAAACTATCTTTTGTTTCCCCCTGCTGCAGGTATCCGTCCTTACAAGTGTGAGCTGTGTGAGAAAGCCTTTACACAACGTTGCTCTCTGGAGTCCCATATGAGGAAGATTCATGGTGTTCACCAGCAGTATGCCTACCGCCAAAGACGCTCCAAGATCTTTGTTTGTGAGGATTGTGGTTACACCTCAAGCCGCCCTGATGAGTACTTTCTTCATGTGAGACAATGCCATCCTGGCAGTCCTGCCCTTCGCAGATACTACCGCCGTCAGACCCATGAGAGCAGCAGCTTTGCATCTGCAGACCATAAACTCAACCCCTATTTGCTGTATTCAACCCCTTCATACTACATGAAGGGATCACTGTAGTTCTTTACTGCATTATATTGTGGCCATTACAAAAGCCATTTAGAAATGAAAATAATGTTAGTTTTAATAAATTATGTAACTGTATAACATTTTAGACCATCTATATTGTTGTGATCATACCCTCTCTGTGTTTTTTCGGTACTTTCTGTTTTAGTAAGGATTTAAAATCAACACTTTAAAATAGAAATGAAACGTCGAAAATTATTCTTAATTAAATTCAGTGACAACATCTCTGCACATTAGCCATCCACTAACTCACCTGCATACTCATTTACCTGCAGGTGTAGACAGCAGCAAAAAGGCCCAGGAAATTGCTGTCAAGCTGCCCCAATTTGACAAACCTAATTCGAACTGACAGAATATGGTGTCAATAAACAAATCTGTAATTTAACAAGAACACAGTCTGTTCATTTATATGGTTTGAGTCAGGCTAAAATGGAAAATGATTCAGCAAATTTTTCAAGATTTTCTTACTGATGTTTATGTGTACAAAAAGCAAGAAAATCACAGCTGAAATAATGCAACGATTACCTGACATCTAACTTGAGTTTTCAGCTGATTGTTTTGCCAGAATTATTTAAAATATTGCATTTTACTTGCCATTCATTCTCTTTCTGGCAATGCACTTATAAATAACTTGACTGAAGTCAAACCTGATCCTATGAATGATGTATTGAGCCCTAATTTACTGTACAGTCACAGTAACATTCAGAAGTGCACCTGTAATTGGATTTGTGCTGATAAGTATTATAGGCCTTCTCGGCTACAATGATGAAAAGAAAGAAGAACATGAAAATGTCCTTCGTTCATTTAGCGAGTTTCCAGCACAATGTATGCAAGCATGACAAACCAGCAGCTGAAATAAACCTGTTCTATCTTTGTGGCATCAGTCAGCAAAGGTCTTTTTATTGTTTGGTAACTTCTCTGCAATGGTTTTCTCCTGCAATCTCTGGTTCGGTAATGAGTGCTAGATACAATTAATGTGCCAGATACTTTCAGTTGTAACAGCAACTGCTACATGCTATTACAGATTTCGTCAGCCATGTCAATGTAGGTAAGATGAGCTATTGTAGTGTGTCTATATATACATATACATATGTATATATATTTAATATATACAGACACACACACACACACACACACACACACACACACACACACACACACACACACACACCACTTGAGGCCAGTTCCTCCAGAGTATGGAAGCAGAAAATTGACTGAGTGTCTGTTTACTTGTTTTCTCCATTAAAAGATACAATACACTGGGTCTTATTGTGGTTTTCTATAAGAAAAGGAAGAGCAAATATATCTTAATAAACTCAAATCTAAATACATTATGTCACTTCAATAACATAAATATCCCAAATAGGTAACACTTTATAATAACGATCATTTATAAGGCCTTTATAAGCTATTAATAGATATTAGTAGATAGTTAACTAATCATGAACAAACCACTTATAATTATTAAGTCATTTATAAATGATTATTAAATTGTTTACAACTTAAGTTACAAGACATTTATAAGCTATTAGTAGATCTTGAACTAATGATGAATAAACTATTTATATATATTTGTAAATGATCATTAAACCAGTTAAAACTTAAGGTGTACAACATTTATATATGATTTATACATTATGAGAAACACTGCATCAGCATTGTTTGTACTTGATTTATTCATCATCAACTAATGTTATTTAATATGTAGGAAAACAGTTTTTGAATGATTTGATTCATGATTTGTGGACCTTTTACTCACCTCTTATGAACCATCTGGCTTTTATGAATACAGATACAAAGAAACTTCTCTTTTCATGTTTAACAAATGATTTGTTAAACATTTATAATAAATCTATAAATAATTTGCCGATGTTATTATGGCCCCTAATCTAAAGTGAAAACTATTTATTATTCACAAATATTTATTTATTAAAACAATCACAGCAACCAAGATTTTTGATCTTGCAAAAATCCATTTGTGTCCAGTCCACTTCCTCACAGCTTTCCCCCTGTGGTTGTCCCGTCGACACCTCCTGGACCATACAATAAGAAAAACAGGGTCATACATTTATAGGACGTTATAACGTCAGCTAAAATAATTACTACTATTCTTAATAGCACAAGTTCTTCAATGTTTCATGTAACGTTAACTTATTCCCTTGCATCAGTCTGCACTGACTATGTGGGATTAGCAAAACTATCCAAACCACACTGTCATGTTGTGTTGATAAAGCTAGCTGGACTAGCCCATATAGCTAATATAGCTAACTAGCTAAAAAACAATTAGTGTTTGTACTTGCTTGGTAGTATAGCAGATTTAGCAAGTTAAAATAAGTGTTTAAATAAGTTAGCCAGCAAACTTGACTTTAGAACTTTGGTATTGCAACGTTATTGAAACCATTACCTTAGCATACGTTACCTGTGCTGCTGCAGCTCCTTTCCCGTCTCCAAGGTCGCTTGGAGCGCTTAGCTCTTGTTCTAACCTACATGTTCCAGCCCAGGATGTCTAATGGACTGCGTTGTCACATGGGAATGAATGGATGGGCCATTTGTATGAAAAATGGAAACTCCCACAAGGCAGTTTTTGGGAGATTTGTACATTAATTGTGCCCTTTGTACTATATACGATCAGTAATGACAAAAGTCCCATCATGTACGTTAATTTAATCACTGAGTGACACTATGTTTTACTACAACTTAGTACATGCATGTATTGCTGCCTTCCAGTGTTGTGGGAAAATGAAAAACTCACATCTACAGCGCAGAGGAAAGATGCAAGAAATCTACGACATCTAAACATCACACTGTCTGAATAGTTTCGAACATGCATATTTTCTGTCGTTGATGTGCCTTCTTTGATAATATATATATATTTTACATTAGTGCTTTAGAAATATTTATTGAGTCATATTTGTGAAAGCGATTGTTTAAAGTCGGACTTTATGGTGCGTCCCTGAACGTCGCACCACTTTCAGCCAGCACAGGGAGCGACAGCAGAAATTACACGTCTTCTTTTGGTTATGACTCATGCACACTTTCCCCAAATAGTTAAACATTCCCCATCTGACGACACTGTCCGGTAGACATCCTGGGCTGGAACATGTAAAGGCTGGCACACACTACAGGATGTTTCAAAACTTCACCGATTTAGAGACCACACGCTTGAAGATAACAAAAGACAGATCGCATAAGATTTCTCTCTTCTGATCTTATAGTGTGTGGTATGCACTACAGGGTACACCACACACTATAACATTCTAAACCAATTCTTCAGCAGACTGTCAGGTTCTTCACACTCAATATTCCAAATCTCGCGTAGTCAAACGTGACTTCAGTGTAAACAAACATGATGGGAATAATGTCACTATAAATAACGACGTTACTAACATCATTCCTTTTTTCAGTAATGAGTAATCTAACTGATTACTCTTCCCATCATTATAACACCATTACCTTACTGCCTAAAATGGGGCGCGTTACTAGAATTGAAGCTATTTTTCCATCAGACCATCTGGATCTCTAAGCCGAGGAGCAGAAATTTTTTAGGACTGTCAAAATTGACCGCACACGTTAGTGCGGATTAATCCATCATCATGAGTAATCTGATTAAATTTTTTTAGCGGCGGTAACTCTACTTCTTTGTTTTTACTTCCTCTTCCGTCAGTCAGCTGAGTCAGCTCACGTTTTGATTGGCATAAATCTGGTACACGTGACATTACACACTGTGCGTGCTCGGCTGCTCTCGGAGCACCCCACACACTACAGGATTTCTAGTCGCAAATATTAAACATGTTCATTATCTACGATCTCTCCTTCCGAGACTTTCCGAGCAGATCGGAACGTACAAAATCACTCTTAACACACCCCACACCACAGGAACATCAGACATGATGTCGTTTGCACACATCCGACAACCGGGCCTTTGCTGGCTTTGATCGTAAGGAGGAGATCGGGACAAAAATCGGCCCGATTATCCTGTAGTGTGTGCCGGCCTTAAGTCACAACAAGAGCTAAGCGCTCCAAGTGACCTTGGACTATTGAAGACGGAAAGGAGCTGCAGCAGCAGCAGTGCAGGTAACGTATGCTAAGCTAAAGGCTACAGTAACATTACAATACCACAGTTCTAAAGTCACGTTTGCTGACTAAATTATCTGTTGACTTATTTGAACTTGCTAAATCTGCTAAACTACCAAGCAAGCGCAAACACTAATTGTTTTTTAGCTAGTTAGCTATATTAGCTATATGGGCTAGTCCAGCTAGCTTTATCAACACAACATGACAGTGTGGTTTGGATAGTTTTGCTAATCCCACATAGTCAGTGCAGACTGATGCAAGGGAATAAGTTAGCGTTACATGAAACATTGAAGAACTTGTGCTATTAAGAATAGTAGTAATTATTTTAGCTGGTGTTATAATGTCCTATAAATGTATGACCCTGTTTTTCTTATTGTATGGTCCAGGAAGTGTTGGCGGGACAACCACAGAGGGAAAGCTGTGAGGAAGTGGACTGGACACAAATGGATTTTTGCAAGATCAAAAATCTTGGTTGCTGTGATTGTTTTAATAAAATGTTTTATCCTCTGATACTCTGTCCTCCTAATTCTGTCACTGTTTGATGTCACAGAGAAGGATGGATCCCAAAGTTGTCTACAACATTTGTTACATGTGATGAAAAAGTCTACAAATGTTTAGCAAACATTAATAGATATTTGTGAATGGTAAATAATTTTCACTTTAGATTAGGGGCAATAATAACATCAACAAATGATTTATAGATTTATTATAAATGTCTAACAAATCATTTGTTAAACATGAAAAGAGAAGTTTCTTTGTATCTGTATTCATAAAAGCCAGATGGTTCATAAGAGGTGAGTAAAAGGTCCACAAATCATGAATAAACATTAACAAACATTAGTAAACAATGAATAGTTTTCACTTTAGATTAGGGGCCACAATAACATCCACAAATGATTTATATAATTTTATGAATGTCTAACAAATCATTTGTTAAACATGAATAAACAAATGGTGGTAGTGGATATTTCCTGAAATCATTCAAAAACTGTTTTCCTACATATTAAATAACAGTTGATGATGAATACATCAAGTACAAACAATGTTGATGCAGTAATGCAATGTTGTACACCTTAAGTTTTAACTGGTTTAATGATCATTTACAAATATATATAAATAGTTTATTCATCATTAGTTCAAGATCTACTAATAGCTTATAAATGTCTTGTAACTTAAGTTGTAAACGATTTAATAATCATTTATAAATGACTTAATAATTATAAGTGGTTTGTTCATGATTAGTTAACTATCTACTAATATCTATTAATAGCTTATAAATGCCTTATAAATGATTGTTATTATAAAGTGTTACCCATAATAGAAATGCAATCAAAGGCTCTTCAACACCATCAAACATTTTACCGCTATTTGCTTATATTAACATATAACTTCCTGTCTTACGTTACACAATAAAACACTCTTGCTATTTAAACATGGATGCGCTCTTATTTTGAAATCCAGAAGTCATGGTATCATCTGAGCGCAGAGCAGCAGCAACATAGTACTCATAACTTTGCAGACGACGAAAAAAACATTTTCCGCTTAATATTTCTAGCTTAACAAAGGCTCAGGGCAGTCATAGGTTGAAGGTAAGGAATAAACATATAATGAGCTTCACATGACACGTATTAAATTACTGTATGGCTTCAGGTAGGACCGTTAAAGAGCATGACAGCGCCGCCAGGTCAGGTCATTTGCAAAATAAGCACATCCAGAAAATATAAACTCTTAAAAGTCACTCAGTAAAAGATATGAACATTACATCAACATTAAACTAACCACAATATCACATGTATTCTTTGGACAAATACTCACTATTTCGTTCACACAGTGGGGACCTATTGGCTTAAAGCCCTATTCTCACGGGATGAGTATTACCTGGGGACCTATTGGCTTAAGATGATTTCTCTTCAAACTGTCGTTTCATCATATATATAACTTTGGGGCCTTTTACACACACACACACACACACACACACACACACACACACACTCATATATATATATTTATACATACACTATACACATGAACTTTAATGACGTCTCATTCTTAATCTGTAGGGTTTATGGAGTTGGCCCACCCTTTGCAGCTATAACAGCCTCAACTCTTCTGGGAAGGCTTTCCTCAAGGTTTAGGAGTGTGTTTATGGGAATTTTTGACTATTCTTCCAGAAGCGCATTTGTGAGGTCAGGCACTGATGTTGGACCAGAAGGCCTGAATCTCAGTCTCCACTCTAATTCATCCTAAAGGTGTTCTATTAAGATTTTGTTGTTGGTTGAGATGAGGACTCAGTGCAGGCCAGGCAAGTTCCTCCACACCAAACTGGCTCATCCATGTCATTGACCTTACTTTGTGCACTGGTGCACAGTTATGTTGGAACAGGACGGGGCCATCCCCAAACTGTTCCCACCAAGTTTGGAGCATGAAATTGTCCGTTTTGTCTTGGTATGCTGAAGCAATAAGAGTTCCTTTCACTGAAACTAAGCGGCCATGTCCAACCCCTGAAAAACAAGGCCACACCATAATCCCCCTCCACTAAACTTTACATTTGGTACTATGCAGTCAGGCAAGTACTGCTCTCCTGGCAACCACCAAACTCAGACTTGTCCATCGGATTGCCAGACAGAAAAATGTGATTGGTCACTCCAGAGACACTTTGCATTACACTTGGTGATGTAAGGCTTGGATGCAGCTGCTTGACCATGGAAACCCATTCCATGAAGCTCTCTACCCACTGTTCTTGAGCTAAACTGAAGGCCACACAAAGTTTGGAGGTCTGTAGGTGCTGACTCTACAGAAAGTTGACAATTTCTGTGCATTGTGCGCCTCAGCATCCACTGCCCCTGTTCTGTGATTTTATGTGGCCTACCACTTCATGACTGAGTTGCTGTTGTTCAGTAGCTATTTGTGTGGTGACATGGCGGGGCACTGAGGAACCATGTGAGGAAAAAAACACTTATGGGGAGCTCATCCACGCCGAGAGGGATTGCAGCCCATAGCCAGAGGGGGCACAGAGACCCCCGACCCAGAAAAACCAAGGTAGACTCCACACATGGTGCAGAGCCACCCGGTCCTCTGGGCCTGAGGGGTCTCCAGTAGAGTAGTCTTTCTACCCCAACAGATGACCATGCACTCATCCATTCCTGTGTCAGGAATCATTGTCAGACCTCCAGGGACCTTAAAAATGAGTGGCACTGTTGAGAAATGTGACTTGTTTGGCAAGGACAGTTCAAAACTGACTTCTTGAAGCTGGTCTGAAGTCACACCAGGCACAGAAGAAGCCCTTAATCAACAAAAGGCAGAGGAAAGCCCAGTTACCCTTAACTGGGGAGCACAAGGACTGGACTGTTGATGGCCTAAGGTTCTGTTCAGTGATGAATCCAATTTTCAGTTGATCCCCACTCCAGCCAACTTACTGGTTTGGAGGAAGCCTGGAGAAGCCTACAAACCAGACTGTCTTGCCCCGACAGTAAAACATGGGGGTGGATCAGTGATGATCTGGGGTTGTTTCAGTATGGGTGGAACAAGGCTAATGCAATTGTGTAAAGGGCAAATTAACCAGGTCATGTACAGGGCTACTCTTGAAAACAGTCTTCTTCCATCAGCTGGAAAACTCTTTCCTGCCTCCAATGACTGGATTTTCCAACAAGACAATGCCTCTTGCCACATGGCAAGGCCAGTTAAAGCCTGGATGGAGAACCAGAACAATGGAACCATGCCTTGGCCTGCTCAATCACCAGATGTAAATCCAATTAAAGCTGCAAGCAGCGATGAACGGGTCCTCGCACCCCTTGCTGGTCGGCGACCCCAAGCACGTCCGTCAGGCGATGCTGCGACCGGGAGTGCATTTAGGCCCATGAATGCAACCAGGGCTGGATTCTGAACACACAGGTCAAATTTCTGGCAGATTGGATTATTACAGACTGTTTATGCAGCACTTACTGTCCATCCAACATTTGGCGCTATCACTGTGACTGTATATTGGTCTATGGAAATCATCAGGGCTGTAACCTGATCACACCTGATCACAAAGTTTGAGGCAGATAGCAGCACGTACAGGGGATTTAACAAGACTTCCTCCTTCCTGGCAAAGCATCAAAGTTCAGTCGGCCGCCATGGCCATGCCCTTTGGGTTTGGCATACCATTTTCACATATTTTTAACCTGAAGATGTGTTCTATATATTGTGGCAATTTCAGATGTTTAGGATTTCTTGTCTGTGAGCAATTAATTTCTGAAAATGACCAAAAACAGCAAAAATCCGACATTAAAATCAAAATGGCCGACTTCCTGTTGGGTTTAGAGAATGGCTCCAAGAGACTTTTTTGTTCACACTGATGTGCTACATATGCATGCCAAATTTTTTAGACGTAAGTTAACCCTCATGCCCTCTTTAGTAATTATAACACTGGACACCTTCGTGTACAAAAATGTACACGCACTAAAAACTGCTATTAAATCATCATACATTCATATTTTTTTCTGATTTTAGGCCGATGCATGAAATTCTTGTATTTTTACCATTGATTTTAATGGGAGTCATGTGACCACCAGGGAGCCCCAGGAAGTGTGCATGCATACATGCGTCCGTGTGTACGTGTGTATGCGTGTAAGTGTGTGAGTGTGTGTGTGTATGTGTGTGTAAGTGTGTGTGTAAGTGTATGAGTGTGCGTGCGTGTGTGCGTGTGTGTGTGTGTGTGTGTGTGTGTGTGGGTGTGTGTGTGTGTGTGTGAGTGTGTGTGTGTGTGTGTGTGTGTGTGAGCATACACTGATCATTTCAGGAATGGGAAAAAGGTCTTCTTTTGAAGGATGCGTTTCATTTGTTAACACGGCCTCCTGCCTTTACTGTAGTCAAAACAACTGTAAGTGTGTTTACGCACCTGGCTGCTCTCACATGCTCACACACACACACACTCACAGGCACACACGAACGCACGCACACACACACACACCTACTGGGGCTCCCTGGTGGTCACATGACTCCCATTAAAATCAATGGTAAAAATACAAGAATTTCATGCATCGGCCTACAGTGGGGAAAATGGTTGAATTAGGTGGAAAACAGTAAAAATGTCAAATATTACTACTTTTCTTCAAAATGAAATGCTGAAATCACAGAATGCATTGTTTTATACTGCAGTGGCAGAGAAATTAAAAAATGTGGTTTGAATGGAAGTCAATGGGACATTTTTGTACACGAAGGTGTCCAGTGTTACTATTTGACACTACATAAAAAATACTCATGCAATCAAATCAATTTTGTTGGTAATCTTTGACATATCCAAGACTCTAATAACCACCAAAGACCCATCTCACTACTGTTTATTATATTAAAAAAATTGAGTAACTGCCCACAAACGTAATAAACCACAAACGTAATACAAATCTGCAGCTTTGAATGTAATAATCCCGCAAATGTAATAAATTTCCCACAAACGTAATAAAATTTGCCTACTGCAAACGTAATACTGAATTTCCTGCAAATGTAATAACTATTACATTTGCAAGAAATTATTACATATGTGGGAAAGTGAAAATCTGTAAATGTAATAACTTCCCACAAATGTAATATGAGACAAAATAATGATCTTTGTGGTTGTTGTTGTTTATTTGTTTACTTATAAACCTGCCAATGGTGACTGAATGTTGACAAGCAACCCGCAGGTCAGGTGGGGCAGGTCAGAAAGTGACAGAGCAGTGTTCTAAGTTATTAATACACACACACACACACATACACACACACACACACACACACACACACACACACACACACACACACACACACACACACGCACACACACACCTACACACACACACACAGGTAATGCTCATAATTTTAAGGGCTATGGCTACAAGCCTATGCTGGTGGCTTATGAGAGCCAATGTTTGAACCATTTAATGTCTGCATATCAAAAGCCAAAAACTTGAATAGATAGTCCATTCTTTGAAGTAGGCCTAATGAAAACATTTGTCAAGATTTAAGACTGGTCCATGTTCTTTTTGATAGTAACATGGACCAAGACTGTCTGAACACTGACAATTAAAGTCTTGCAAATAAATAATGACTGTAACTTAAATTAATCTACCATTGTGAATGCAGGAAAGTGAGAATTGCCATGTAGGCTACCGTAAGAAAATTTCCCAATGTTACATTATGTTACATTATTTTAAATAAACGGCCTTTCAATTAAGTGTGATGTAATTGCTGATGATTTGTTGCTGCAAATAAATGAATGTATGGGTATGTACCACCACTCTGCCAATCAGAACAAAGAAGACGCACTGACAGGCTACAACTTTGGAAGAACTTTTCACTCCTTTCCCGGTAAGTCAGCATGATGTATTTTGTATCGATGAATTCATTGAAATCTCAAGATATATGATGGTTTCGCAGTAGTTTTAAAGCTCAGTCCGCTATATTGTCAAAAGTGTCACTCTTGTATTTTTTTCCTCTTATGTAGCATGATACTCCAACATAATTAGCTGCACCACATGCCAGCTTAAATAGAAGTCTATAGTCACTTCGCGGTAAAACAGTTCAACTTTGCAACAACTTTTCACTCCTTTCCCGGTCAGCAAGCATGATGTGGTGTCAATGGATTCGTTGAAATCTCAAGATTCATATAATACCGCTGGTTTTGCGCTACCTTAGAAAATTGAGTCCGCTAGATTGTCAAACATGTTGATGTTGCATTTTTTTCTCTTATGCAGTACGCCAGGAGCCTCTAGCACGCTAGGCCTAATGTTTGAAAACATTGTAATTAATTAATTGTTATTAGTAAGGATCATTTTAGATATTTATGTTGTTTTAAGATGTTATGCTTAATGTTTATAGCCTGTACTATTTACAACATCATTTAGTTTGTTTTCACAAAATGCAATTTGATATTGTAATACTTTATATTACAGTTGTGGTCTATATGACTGTTGTGGTCAGAGGTGTAAATGTTCAGAAATCCTATGTGTTCTATTGTAGGAGCTTCTAGGCTGTGACCTGTCTGAGACTTCAGGACCATAGACAGCGATGGTCACAGACTGATTGCTGTCAGTCTTAAAGGTACTATATGTAAGAAATTTGTAGATTTGTAGATTGATTGATTTTTGAAAAAATGGGACATGTTGATGCACATATTCATGTGAACATGGGAGATTATAGCCGTATGGCTAATTTCCACTTCCCATTGGCAGGTTGGTTTTGAACATATAAATCACATTATTAATAAAACATGCAAAGTTATGTGTTTAATGCGTATTATATTGCAACTTGCCCAATTGCACACTAGATATAAAGTGCTATTTTAATTGCACAATTCTCAATACATTTTACAATAATTAAATACCAACAATGGTAATTTTATAATACAGAGAGAACTAGAACAGAAATATAAAGTGCTTGTTGAATTGCACATTGCTCTACTGCCTAAGAATAAAAGATGATAGAATTGCAGACTTATTACATACTACAATAATTCATTAACAGTTATAATTTGTGAGTACCCAACTATGTGGACATGTAAAAATTAAACATTATAATATACAATAGATAATAACACACAACAAATCAGCAGCAGTGGACAAGTTAAAAATGATCACAATTAGTGGCAACAGGTTTGATTTTCCAAAGTTTAAGATGCTTGGAAAATGAAGCAATAGTGGGTAGATCAGGCACTTGGTGTGGAGTTCCAAGAATTTGTTGCTCGATAGGAAAAAGTTGCTTGACCAAAAGTACTTCTCCTTAAAAGAACAGTGCAATCACCCCTAGAGCCTGCTCTGGTCACACTACCCACGTTCCTTTTAGTATACTCCTGCAAAGGTGGTGGAGCTAGACTATGGAGGATTAAAAAAAAAACTAAAATACAGTCGGTGTATTTCACAGTGTTTTCCATGTCCAGTAATTCAAGTTCTTCCCATAATCTCACAATGATGGTACATTTAAATCTAAAGGGGCCATGACATTCATTAGTAATTCTTCTTATGGTTACAACCCATTCACAATGGCTTTTTTTAAATTCACAAAACAGGTATTCAGCTTCCCACCTACCTACTATTGACACATGCTCTATGCTCTAGATATTTATACCAAATCATATTTGTGTTCTCACAGGTTGAAGATGAATCTCCGCATAACGTTGATTCTACTGTCCACACTCTGTATGATATGTGCTGGACAAGGCATACGCCCAATGGATGATGAGACCTACAGTACTGTACTTAAGGTACTCAAGGGGGAATTTGATGTCCCGGTTGCAGACAGGACGAAAACTCAACGGTCAGCTTTGGTCAGAGTATGGAGAAACTGGGACAAGTATTCCTTGAGTGATGATGGAAAGTCCGTTTTGTGCAACGGGAGGGTAGTCGTGAAGAAATCTGATATCCCAGAACTAGCTAAGAGAGGATTTGATGCCACCAAAGGTTTGAATGCGCGAAAGGTAAACATCAGACTGAGAGAGAAGTACTCCGGATTGAGTGAGAAAACGGTTCAACAAGCATTCGATTCATCCAGACAGTGCCAGTTGCTGAGAGCAAAATTCCCAAACAAACTACCTCTGAAGCCAATAACAGCCAAGCATGTTCAGACAAGACACCAGATTGACCTAGTTGACATGACAGGATGGAAAGTTACCCATGGCAGATCAATCTACAAATATATCCTCACTGTCCAGGATGTGTTTAGTAGGTATGTGTGGCTGAAACCATTAAAGGGGAAGAGCAGTCGTGTAATCGCCCAGCATTTGGCAGACATCTACATGGAACATGGACCACCTAAAGTCTTACAGCATGACCAGGGATGTGAATTCAAAGGTGCAGTAAAACGGCTTATGCAAACCATGCATGTCAAGGTAATCCAAAGCTCACCATATCACCCTCAAAGCCAAGGGAAAGTCGAGAGAATGCACAGGGCATTACGAAAGAAGTTACTGTATGATCTCATACATATGAAGAGACAAGGGGTGAACTGGGTCAGTCAACTTCCTAAATATGCTCAAGTCCTCAATGAAGATCCCAAACGACCCTTGGGTTGGATGACACCATTCGAAGTTTATTATGGCCGTAAAAGCAATAACATACTGATGGATCAAGGCCCCCAACCATCACCGCGCATTGTAGAGGGCTGTACGAATAATGAAGACACAGTGCTTCCTTCAAAGAAACAAAGGAATTTATTTGAAAAAGAGAGAAAAGAGAAGAGAAGAAGAGCAAAAAATGCAACTAAGAATTGTAACGAGCGAATGGTTCGCAGAGCATGTAACGCAAATCCTCCATCCATCTATGATGTTAATGATGAGGTTTTGGTAAGAATTAGGTGCAAGACCCACAGATTGACAAAGAAACACACTATTCTGAATGGAGTCATTATGAAGAGGACTCTGAAACTGTCAAAGTACAAGGTTAAATTCTCACCTCCAGGGAAAACAGATTTTACACTCAAGTGGTTCTCGGTAAAAAGACATCTGCAGTGTCACCAGAGATGAAGAACGAAGGCGACAAAAGTCAATCCAAAGAAAGTACTTGATCCCTTATACACGTGAGGACCGGTTAGAGTCATTTAGGTCATCCAGTTTCTCCATACAACTGGATCCACAGCCCGATGGTGATTGCCAGTTTGCGGCATTTGCTGACCAGTTGATGAACTTTGGGATATTTCAGTCAGCTACAACCCTTAGGCAAGAAATTGTCATGGATTTGCATTCAAATCCTCAGACAACACAAGGAATCCATATTGCTAATTATGTAGAAGGTAACTGGGATGCTTACCTACATAGCATGAGTCAGCAAGGCACATACGGAGACCATATCACACTGCCAAGAGCCTCTGAACTGTTCAATGTTCAGGTGCTAGTAATTTCAACTCTTGGTCCAGATGCCACAACTCTCATAGCACCTTCTAACATTTATGATGAGAATTTGCCCCTTGTAGTTTTAGGTCATATCGCAGAAGGACAGGGGGATCATTATGTTAGTCTACATGGACCGGTTAGCCACTACATTGAATCAATCCAACAGGCAGAAAGTGAAAGATTGTACTGTCACGGTAGAGCTCCATATGCTGACCTCAGTGATGCCGAACTCTCCAGTCCCCACCAGGTCGAACTCTCCAGTCCCCACCAGGTCGAACTCTCCAGTCCCCACCAGGACGAACTCTCCAGTCCCCACCAGGTCGAACTCTCCAGTCCCCACCAGGACGAACTCTCCAGTCCCCACCAGGACGGAGTCTCCAGTCCCCACCAGGTCCAACTCTCCAGTCCCATCAGTTTAAAGTCTCCAGTCCCCACCAGCAGCGAGGCAGAACCTGATGCTTCCCCAACACTTCCAAGAGAAATCATCTCTGTCATTATTAGATGCACCCTGGATTTGGACATGTCCATGATTGGCAGATTTAATAGAGTGTCTCCACTGTTTAGGGAATAAACAAAAAGACACCTTCCCTGGATTTATATCAGGCCGTCATTGTCTGACCAACTTAACATCGGACAGTCTCATAACGCGGACACAGATGTCAGTGTTATGAGACTATACGGAGCAGCTGGTCGGAGCAGTGGGTTAGCACAACAAATCAGAGACCTTTTCTCCAAAAACAACAGGTGGACGAGAGCTTGGATGACTCTGACCTATCTCGCCTATGGGCGGTACAAAGTAAAAGACTTCTTTTGGAAGTAAAATGGTATTGGAAGTATCCAATACGTTATCCTCTTATTTGGTATTATTTGTTAATTTTTTTTGGAAGTTTTTTGTTAGTCATTAATTGTCAGCAAGGCTTTAATTTTCAGAAGTTTTGAGAAACATTTCTGTTTGTTTGGTTTACAATATGCAGACATCTTTTATTTACATTGTTGTACTAGCCATAGAGACTTCTATTACCCAACCTGTTTTGGTTTGTCTATACTGTTAATAACAACAGGTACCCTTTGAGTCTCAGTGGATGTCAGGGGCTTCACTGAGTGTTTTGTTTTGCTTTTTGCCCTCACCTGGATTTTGCACCCGTGGACACTTTTCTTTCTTTATTTTATTTTCACTGGTTCAGCAGCAAGTGGAGCCTGTTTTCGCTCAATCTGTGTTTTTTGCACTTTGCAATAAAGGATTTGAACACTTGATATGATGAAAATAGGCAAGAATCTAAAGAACAAGAATATATGTGGCAAGAAAATTTCAGCCTGTTGAAGACATTTAGTGAGCAACTTGTACTGTATAAGCAGAAGATTTTTAGTATTCATATTTTTCCCATTCAATTAGATTTCAAATTTGCTTCATTGGTGTAAATATCACAACAATATTTACAAAGCACCAAGAATCAATTCAACAAAAAATAATGAATTTCATGAATTAAATCAAGAAAAGATTGCATTGTACTGTTAAAACTCGCTCTGTTTGTGGGCGTACATGTGCGTTTTAGATACAGTATATTATTTTATGTGTGATTTTGTGTGTATATGGGGAAGAAATAATCAAAAGAAATAATAAAATATAATAATAATAATAGTAATAATAATTTTATTAAAACAATTGCGATTATCACAATTATGTTATCTTTTTTAATTTAAAATAAATTATAATTTAATAATTAAAAATTCCTTTAATGTATTTAAGTGATACTCTTTGAATAATATTTTTTCCACAAAAAAAAGAAAAAAAAGAATTAAAGCTGCAAGCAGCGTCGGACGGGCCCTCGCTTCTCAACGCACTACTCTCCACAGGACCTTTTCTAGGGGGCGCCATGGAGCCGATTGGAATTTCGACTGTGCAAATCTGTTGGTCTTGGGATACTATATGTATGTACCAATATTAATGTTTGCAGGATTAAGCAGTGATTTCATATGAGTATTTAAATAATTGTAGGGGGCGCTGTTGAGCCGTTTGACCACGTCCATTCCTGAATTGTATATTGGACGTTAGCTTTTGAGATTAATGAGGATTTGTGTGGATTTGGTAATTTCACGTGGATCCCTTCATCTCCAAAACCCATTTCGTTCCACATGGCGAATTTGTTCAAAATGGCCGCCATGCCCCGCCCACACCGTATGACGCAGCCACAAGATTTTAATAACTTTTCATTCTGGAGGGGTCTAGATACCACACAGCCAATTTGGTGAAGATCGGCCAAAAATCCTGGGAGGAGTTCGTTAAATTCCAATGCCTGCGCACCAGGTGTTCTAGTTGGCGCTGTTTAGCTTTTTTGTTCAAAATGGCCGCAATGCCACTCCCACATCGTGTGACACAGCCACAAGTTTTTAATAACTTTTCATCCTAGAGGTGTCTAGATGCCACACAGCGAATTTGGTGAAGATTGGCAAAAAATCCTGGGAGGAGTTCGTTAAATACCAATGCCTGCGCACCACGTGTTCTAGTTGGCGCTGTTTAGCTTTTTTGTTCAAAATGGCCGCCATGCCACGCCCACACCGTGTGACGCAGCCACAAGATTTTAATAACTTTTCATCCTAGACGGGTCTAAATGCCACACAGTGAATTTGGTGAAGACCGGACAAAAATCCTGGGAGGAGTTCGTTAAATTCCAATGCCTGCGCACCACGTGCTCTAGGGGGCGCCGTTGAGCTTTTTTGAAATTTTAAAAGCAGGAATATTTTTGTCTTGGGCTACTGTACATGTGTACGAAATTTCATGAGTTTACGTGAAACTAGCCGTATTAACTCCACTAAAGGCCAATTTTCAAGGTGGCGCTATTGAGTCATTTTGCCATTCATATGTGTAATTCCCCCAAAATATCAAATTTTTCACCAGTCCTGATGTGTGTGCCAAATTTGGGGAGTTTTTGAGCATGTTTAGGGGGTCAAATTAGGGTTCAAAGTGGCGTAAGAAAAAGAAACCGCCAAACCGCCAAACACTACAGGAACAATAGGGTCCTATGCACTGTAGTGCTTTGGGCCCTAACTACGCACTGTAGTGCTTCGGGCCCTAATAAACCGCCAAACCAACCGCCAAACTGCCAAACAAACAAACCGCCAAAGAGACACTAGAGGAACAATAGGGTCCTACGCACTGTAGTGCTTTGGGCCCTAATTAAAGCTGCAAGCAGCGTCGGACGGGCCCTCGCTCCTCACCGCACTGCTCTCCACACGACCTTGTCTAGGGGGCGCCGTAGAGCCGATTGGAATTTTGACCGTGCAAATCTATTGGTCTTGGGATACTATATGTATGCACCAAATTTCATGTTTGTAGGATAAAGCACTGATTTTATATGAGTATTTGAATATTTGTAGGGGGCGCTGTGGAGCCGTTTGAACACGTCCACTCCTGAATTGTATATTGAACGTTAGGTTTTGAGATTAATGAGCATTTTTGTGGATTTGGTGATTTTACATGGATCCCTTCACCTCCAAAACTCATTTCGTTCCACATGGCGAATTTGCTCAAAATGGCCGCCATGCCACGCCCACACCGTGGGCTTTTCATCCTAACTTTTCATCCTGGATGGGTCCAAATGCCACACAGCAAATTTGGTGAAGATTGGATAAAAATCCTGGGAGGAGTTCGTTAAATTCCAATGCCTGCGCACCACGTTTTCTAGGGGGCGCCGTGGAGCTTTTTTGAAATTTTAAAAGCAGGATTGTTTTTGTCTTGGGCTACTGTACCTGTGTACCGAATTTCATAGCGGTACGTGAAACTAGCCGTTTTAACTCCACTAAAGCCCAATTTTCAAGGTGGTGCTATTGTGTCATCTTGCCATTCATATGTATAATTCCCCCAAAATATCAAATTTTTCACCAGTCCTGATGTGTGTGCAAAATTTGGTGAATTTTTGAGCATGTTTAGGGGGTGAAATTGGGGTTCAATTTGGCGTAAGAAAAATTAAAGCTGCAAGCAGCGTCGGACGTGCCCTCGCTCCCCCCCCGCAACGCCGCTGTGGAGACGATGGGAATGTCTAAAGCATGCACTCGTGTTCGTGTCATCCTGCTCTGCACATGTACCAAATTTCATGTCTGTACGACAAACCAGTGATTTTATATGAAATTTTAAAATTTTGTAGGGGGCGCTGTGGTGCTTTTTGAGTGCGCCACAGTGTTGAGGGATAGGCTGTCATCAAGCATATAAAGTTTCATTCATATTCGGCCATGCGCAGTCAAGTTATGAGCATTTCACACTTCATGTCCACATGCTCATAATGACCGCCCTGTCACGCCCACACTGTGTGATGGAGGCACAAGATTTTAATAACTTTTCATCCTGAAGGGGTCTAGATGCCACACAGCCAATTTGGTGGAGATGGGATGAAAATCCTGGGAGGAGTTCGTTAAATTCCAATGTCTCTGCACCACATTGTCTAGGGGGCGCTGTGAAGCCAATTGAAATTTCAAGTGTACAGATCTGTTTGTCTGGATACACTATACATGTGTACCAAATTTCATGTTTGTAGGTCAAAGCAGTGGTCTTTTATGAGTATTTGAATATTTGTAGGGGGCGCTGTGGAGCCGTTTGAACACGCCACTTCCTGAATTGTATATCAAACATTAGTTTTTGAGATTTGTGAGGATTTGTGTGGATTTGGTGATATTAGGTGGATCCCTTCACCTCCAAAACTCATTTCATTCCATGTGGCAAAATTGGTGAAAATGGCTGCCATGCCACACCCACACCGTGTGACATAGCCACGACATTTTAATAACTTTTGATCCTGAAGGGGTCCAGATGACACACAGTGAATTTGGTGAAGACCGGAAAAAAATCCTAGGAGGAGTTCGTTAAATTCCAATGCCTGCGCACCACGTTTTCTAGGGGGCGCCGTGGAGCTTTTTCAAAATTTCAAAAGCAGGAATGTTTTTGTCTCGGGCTACTGTACCTGTGTACCAAATTTTATAGCTGTACGTGAAACTAGCCGTATTAACTCCACTAAAGTCCAATTTTCAAGGTGGCGCTATTGAGTCATTTTGCCATTCATATGTGTAATTCCCCCAAAATATCAAATTTTTCGCCAGTCCTGATGTGTGTGCAAAATTTGAGGAGTTTTTGAGCATGTTTAAGGGGTCAAATTGGGGTTCAATTTGGCGTAAGAAAAATTAAAGCTGCAAGCAGCGTCGAACGGGCCCTCGCTCCCCCCTGCACCGCCGCTCTGGAGATGATAGGAAACTCTAAAGTACACAGTTGTGTTACTGCTCTGCACATGTACCAAATTTCATGTCTGTCGGTTAAAGCGGTGATTTTATATGAATTTTTGAAATTTCTAGGGGGCGCTGTCGAGCTGTTTGGCTGCGCCCAAGTGTTGATGGATAGCCTGTCATAAAACATATCAAGTTTCATTCACATCTAATCATGTGCAATGAAGTTATGAGCATTTCACACTTCATGGTCGCATGCTCAAAATGGCCGCCATGCCACGCCCACGCCGTGTGACGCTGCTACGAGATTTTAATAACTTTTCATCCTGGAAGGGACTAGATTGCACACAGCGAATTTGGTGAAGATCGGATAAAAATCCTGGGAGGAGTTCGTTAAATTCCAATGTCTCCAAATGACTTTGTCTAGGGGGCGCTGTAGAGCTCATTGGAATTTCGACTGTGCAAATCTGTTAGTCTCAGGGTTGTATGTGTATATTCTAAATTTCATGTTTGTAGAATAAAACAGTGATTTTTTATGAGTATTTGAATATTTGTAGGTGGCGCTGTGGAGCCGTTTGACCACGTCCATTCATGAATTGCATATTAAATGTTAGTTCTTGAGATTAATGAGGACTTGTGTGGATTTGGTGATTTTACATGGATCCCTTCACCTCCAAATCTCATTTCGCTCAACATGGCAAGTTTGCTCAAAATTACCGCCATGCCACGCCCACACCGTGTGACGCAGCCACGAGATTTTAATAACTTTTCATCTTGGATGGGTCCAGAAACCACACAGCGAATTTGGTGAAGATTGGATACAAATCCTGAGAGGAGTTCGTTAAATTCCAATGTCTCCACACAACCTTTTCTAGGGGGCGCCGTTGAGCCGATTTGAATTTCGACTGTGCAAATTTGTTGGACTCGGGATTCTATATGTATGTACCAAATTTCATGTTTGTAGGATACAGCAGTGATCTTTTATGAGCATTTGAATATTTGCAGGGGGCGCTGTGGAGCCGTTTGACCATGTTCATTCATGAATTGTATATTAAACCTTAGCGTTTGAGATTGATGAGGATTTGTGTGGATTTGGTGATATTAGGTGGATCCCTTCACCTCCAAAACTCATTTCATTCCATGTGGCAAAATTGGTGAAATTGGCCATCATGCCACACCCACACCGTGTGACGCAGCCACAAGATTTTAATAACTTTTCATCCTGGATGGGTCTAGATGCCAGACAGCGAATTTGGTGAAGACCGGATAAAAATCCTAGGAGGAGTTCGTTAAATTCCAATGGCTGCGCACCACGTTTTCTAGGGGGCGCCGTGGAGCTTTTTCAAAATTTCAAAAGCAGGAATGTTATTGTCTCGGGCTACTGTACCTGTGTACCAAATTTCATAGCTGTACGTGAAACTAGCCGTATTAACTCCACTAAAGCCCAATTTTTGAGGTGGCGCTATTGAGTCATTTTGCCATTCATATGTGTAATTCCCCCAAAATATCAAATTTTTCGCCAGTCCTGATGTGTGTGCAAAATTTGAGGAGTTTTTGAGCATGTTTAGGGGGTCAAATTGGGGTTCAATTTGGCGTAAGAAAAATAAAATTAAAGCTGCAAGCAGCGTCGGACGGGCCCTCGCTCCTCACCGCACTGCTCTCCACACGACCTTGTCTAGGGGGCGCCATAGAGCCGATTAGAATTTTGACTGTGCAAATCTGTTGGTCTTGGGATACTATATGTATGTACCAAATTTCATGTTTGTAGGATAAAGCAATGATTTTATATGAGTATTTGAATATTTCTAGGGGGCGCTGTGGAGCCGTTTGACCACGCCCATTTCTGAATTGTATATTAAATATTAGGTCTTGAGATTAATGAGGTTTTGTGTGGATTTGGTGATTTTACATGTATCACTTCACCTCCAAAACCAATTTCGTTCCACATGGCGATTTTGTTCAAAATGGCCGCCATGCCACGCCCACACCGTGTGACGTAGCCACAAGATTTTAATAACTTTTCATCCTGGAGGGGTCTAGATGCCACACAGCGAATTTGGTGAAGATTGAACAAAAATCCTGGGAGGAGTTCGTTAATTTCCAATGCCTGCGCACGTGTTCCATTGTACAATCTTAAGCTTTTTGTTCAAAATGGCCGCCATGCCACGCCCACACCGTGTGACGTATCCACAAGATTTTGATAACTTTTCATCCTGGATGGGTCTAGATGCCACACAGCGAATTTTGTGAAGATGGGATAAAAATCCTGGGAGGAGTTCGATAAATTCCAATGCCTGCACACTACGTGCTCTAGGGGGCGCTGTTGAGCCTTTTTTGAAATTTTAAAAGCAGGAATGTTTTTGTCTTGGGCTACTGTACATGTGTACCAAATTTCATGAGTTTACGTGAAACTAGCCGTATTAACTCCACTAAAGCACAATTTTCTAGGTGGCGCTATTGAGTCATTTTGCCATTCATATGTGTAATTCCCCCAAAATATCAAATTTTTCACCAGTCCTGATGTGTGTGCCAAATTTGGTGAGTTTTTGAGCATGTTTAGGGGGTCAAATTGAGGTTCAAAGTGGCGTAAGAAAAATAAACCGCCAAACCGCCAAAGAAACACTAGAAGAACAATAGGGTCCTACGCACTGTAGTGCTTCGGGCCCTAAAAAGAAAGAAAGAAAGAAAGAAAGAAAGAAACTGAGCAGGAACAATAGGGCCTTTGCCCTGCAAGGCAAAGGCAGCGTTCAGTGTTTCACACTGATCGCTGCCCTTTGCCTTTTTCGGGCTCGGGCCCTAATTAAAGCTGCAAGCAGCGTCGGACGGGCCCTCGCTCCCCCCCCCGCACCGCCGCTCTGAAGATGACAGGAATCTTTAAAGTACACAGTTGTGTTACTGCTCTGCACATGTACCAAATTTCATGTCTGTAGGATAAAGCGATGATTTTATATGAATTTTTGAAATTTCTAGGGGGCGCTGTGGGGCTGTTTGGCTGCGCCCGAGTGTTGATGGATAGCCTGTCATCAAACATATCAAGTTTCATTCACATCTGATCATGTGCAATGAAGTTATGAGTATTTCACACTTCATGGTCGCACGCTCAAAATGGCTGCCATGCCACGCCCACACCATGTGAGGCAGCTACGAGATTTTAATAACTTTTCATCCGGGAAGGGTCTTGATGCCACACTGCAAATTTGGTAAAGATCGGATAAAAATCCTGGGAGGAGTTCGTTAAATTCCAATGTGTCCAAATGACTTTGTCTAGGGGGCGCTGTAGAGCTCATTGGAATTTCGACTGTGTAAATCTGTTGGTCTCGGGTTCGTATGTGTATATTCCAAATTTTATGTTTGTAGAATAAAACAGTGATTTTTTATGAGTATTTGAATATTTGTAGGGGGCGCTGTGGAGCCGTTTGAACATGTCCATTCATGAATTGCATATTAAATGTTAGTTCTTGAGATTAATGAGGACTTGTGTGGATTTGGTGATTTTACATGGATCCCTTCACCTCCAAATCTCATTTTGTTCAACATGGCATGTTTGCTCAAAATTACCGCCATGCCACGCCCACACCGTGTGACGCAGCCACGAGATTTTAATAACTTTTCTTCTTGGATGGGTCTAGATGCCACACAGCGAATTTGGTGAACATCGGATACAAATCCTGGGAGGAGTTCGTTAAATTCCAATGTCTCCACACGACTTTTTCTAGGGGGCGCTATAGAGCCGATTAGAATTTCGACTGTGCAAATTTGTTGGACTCGGGATTCTATATGTATGTACCAAATTTCATGTTTGTAGGATACAGCAGTGATTTTTTATGAGTATTTCAATATTTGCAGGGGGCGCTGTGGAGCCGTTTGACCATGTCCATTCATGAATTGTATATTAAACCTTAGCGTTTGAGATTGATGAGGATTTGTGTGGATTTGGTGATATTAGGTGGATCCTTTCATCTCCAAAACTCATTTCATTCCATGTGGCAAAATTGGTGAAAATGGACGCCATGCCACGCCCACACCGTGTGACGCAGCCACAAGATTTTAATAACTTTTCATCCTGGATGGGTTTAGATGCCACACAGCGAATTTGGTGAAGACCGGATAAAAATCCTAGGAGGAGTTCGTTAAATTCCAATGCCTGCGCACCACGTTTTCTAGGGGGCGCCGTGGAGCTTTTTCAAAATTTCAAAAGCAAGAATGTTTTTGTCTCGGGCTACTGTACCTGTGTACCAAATTTCATAGCTGTACGTGAAACTAGCCGTATTAACTCCACTAAAGACCAACTTTTAAGGTGGCGCTATTGAGTCATTTTGCCATTCATATGTGCAATTCCCCCAAAATATCAAATTTTTCGCCAGTCCTAATGTGTGTGCAAAATTTGGTGAGTTTTTGAGCATGTTTAGGGGGTCAAATTGAGGTTCAATTTGGCGTAAGAAAAATAAAGAAAGAAACAGAGCAGGAACAATAGGGCCTTTGCCCTGCAAGGCAAAGGCAGCGTTCAGTGTTTCACACTGATCGCTGCCCTTTGCCTTTTCGGGCTCGGGCCCTAATAAAGAAAGAAAGAAAGAAACTGAGCAGGAAAAATAGGGCCTTTGCCCTGCAAGGCAAAGGCAGCTTTCAGTGTTTCACACTGATCGCTGGCCTTTGCCTTTTTCGGGCTCGGGCCCTAATTAAAGCTGCAAGCAGCGTCGGACGGGCCCTCGCTCCCCCCCCGCAACGCCGCTGTGGAGACGATGGGAATGTTTAAAGCACGCACTCGTGTTCGTCTCATCCTGCTCTGCACATGTACCAAATTTCATGTCTGTACGACAAACCAGTGATTTTATATGAAATTTTAAAATTTTGTAGGGGGCGCTGTGGAGCTGTTTAAGTGCGCCACAGTGTTGAGGGATAGCCTGTCATCAAGCATGTCAAGTTTCATTCATATACACACCGTGTGACGGAAGCACAAGATTTTAATAACTTTTCATCCTGGATGGGTTTAGATGCCACACAGCGAATTTGGTGAAGACCGGATAAAAATCCTAGGAGGAGTTCGTTAAATTCCAATGCCTGCGCACCACGTTTTCTAGGGGGCGCTATAGAGCCGATTAGAATTTCGACTGTGCAAATTTGTTGGACTCGGGATTCTATATGTATGTACCAAATTTCATGTTTGTAGGATACAGCAGTGATTTTTTATGAGTATTTCAATATTTGCAGGGGGCGCTGTGGAGCCGTTTGACCATGTCCATTCATGAATTGTATATTAAACCTTAGCGTTTGAGATTGATGAGGATTTGTGTGGATTTGGTGATATTAGGTGGATCCTTTCATCTCCAAAACTCATTTCATTCCATGTGGCAAAATTGGTGAAAATGGACGCCATGCCACGCCCACACCGTGTGACGCAGCCACAAGATTTTAATAACTTTTCATCCTGGATGGGTTTAGATGCCACACAGCGAATTTGGTGAAGACCGGATAAAAATCCTAGGAGGAGTTCGTTAAATTCCAATGCCTGCGCACCACGTTTTCTAGGGGGCGCCGTGGAGCTTTTTCAAAATTTCAAAAGCAGGAATGTTTTTGTCTCGGGCTACTGTACCTGTGTACCAAATTTTATAGCTGTACGTGAAACTAGCCGTATTAACTCCACTAAAGACCAACTTTTAAGGTGGCGCTATTGAGTCATTTTGCCATTCATATGTGCAATTCCCCCAAAATATCAAATTTTTCGCCAGTCCTAATGTGTGTGCAAAATTTGGTGAGTTTTTGAGCATGTTTAGGGGGTCAAATTGAGGTTCAATTTGGCGTAAGAAAAATAAAGAAAGAAACAGAGCAGGAACAATAGGGCCTTTGCCCTGCAAGGCAAAGGCAGCGTTCAGTGTTTCACACTGATCGCTGCCCTTTGCCTTTTCGGGCTCGGGCCCTAATAAAGAAAGAAAGAAAGAAACTGAGCAGGAAAAATAGGGCCTTTGCCCTGCAAGGCAAAGGCAGCTTTCAGTGTTTCACACTGATCGCTGGCCTTTGCCTTTTTCGGGCTCGGGCCCTAATTAAAGCTGCAAGCAGCGTCGGACGGGCCCTCGCTCCCCCCCCGCAACGCCGCTGTGGAGACGATGGGAATGTTTAAAGCACGCACTCGTGTTCGTCTCATCCTGCTCTGCACATGTACCAAATTTCATGTCTGTACGACAAACCAGTGATTTTATATGAAATTTTAAAATTTTGTAGGGGGCGCTGTGGAGCTGTTTAAGTGCGCCACAGTGTTGAGGGATAGCCTGTCATCAAGCATGTCAAGTTTCATTCATATACACACCGTGTGACGGAAGCACAAGATTTTAATAACTTTTGATCCTGAATGGGTCCAGATGCCACACAGCCAATTTGGTGGAGATGGGATAAAAATCCTGGGAGGAGTTTGTTAAATTCCAATTTCTCAGCACCACATTGTCTAGGGGGCGCTGTGAAGCCAATTGTAATTTCAAGTGTACAGATCTGTTTGTCTGAATAGACTATACATGTGTACCAAATTTCATGTTTGTAGGATACAGCAGTGATTTTTTATGAGTATTTGAATATTTGCAGGGGGCGCTGTGGAGCCGTTTGACCATGTCCATTCATGAATTGTATATCAAACATTAGTTTTTGAGATTTGTGAGGATTTGTGTGGATTTGGTGATATTAGGTGGATCCCTTCACCTCCAAAACTCATTTCATTCCATGTGGCAAAATTGGTGAAAATGGCTGCCATGCCACGCCCACACCGTGTTACATAGCCACGAGATTTTAATAACTTTTGATCCTGAAAGGGTCCAGATGACACACAGCGAATTTGGTGAAGATCGGAAAAAAATCCTAGGATGAGTTCGTTAAATTCCAATGCCTGCGCACCACGTTTTCTAGGGGGCGCCGTGGAGCTTTTTCAAAATTTCAAAAGCAGGAATGTTTTTGTCTTGGGCTACTGTACCTGTGTACCAAATTTTATAGCTGTACGTGAAACTAGCCGTATTAACTCCACTAAAGTCCAATTTTCAAGGTGGCGCTATTGAGTCATTTTGCCATTCATATGTGTAATTCCCCCAAAATATCAAATTTTTCACCAGTCCTGATGTGTGTGCAAAATTTGAGGAGTTTTTGAGTATGTTTAGGGGGTCAAATTGGGGTTCAATTTGGCGTAAGAAAAATTAAAGCTGCAAGCAGCGTCGGACGGGCCCTCGCTCCCCCCCCCGCAACGCCGCTGTGGAGACGATGGGAATGTCTAAAGCACGCACTCGTGTTCGTCTCATCCTGCTCTGCACATGTACCAAATTTCATGTCTGTACGACAAACCAGTGATTTTATATGAAATTTTAAAATTTTGTAGGGGGCGCTATGGAGCTGCTTGAGTGCGCCACAGTGTTGAGGGATAGCCTGTCATCAAGCATATCAAGTTTCATTCATATTCGGCCATGTGCAGTCAAGTTATGAGCATTTCACACTTCATGGCCACACGCTCAAAATGGCCGCCCTGTCACGCCCACACCGTGTGACAGAGGCAGAAGATTTTAATAACTTTTCATCCTGAAGGGGTCTAGATGCCACACAGCCAATTTGGTGGAGATGGGATAAAAATCCTGGGAGGAGTTCGTTAAATTCCAATGTCTCAGCACCACATTGTCTAGGGGGCGCTGTGAAGCCAATTGAAAATTCAAGTGTACAGATCTGTTTGTCTGGATACATTATACAGGTGTACCAAATTTCATGTTTGTAGGTCAAAGCAGTAGTTTTTTATGAGTATTTGAATATTTGTAGGGGGCGCTGTGGAGCCGTTTGAACACGCCATTTCCTGAATTGTATATCAAACATTAGTTTTTGAGATTTGTGAGGATTTGTGTGGATTTGGTGATATTAGGTGGATCCTTTCATCTCCAAAACTCATTTCATTCCATGTGGCAAAATTGGTGAAAATGGACGCCATGCCACGCCCACACCGTGTGACGCAGCCACAAGATTTTAATAACTTTTCATCCTGGATGGGTTTAGATGCCACACAGCGAATTTGGTGAAGACGGGATAAAAATCCTAGGAGGAGTTGGTTAAATTCCAATGCCTGCGCACCACGTTTTCTAGGGGGCGCCGTGGAGCTTTTTTGAAATTTTAAAAGCAGGATTGTTTTTGTCTTGGGCTACTGTACCTGTGTACCGAATTTCATAGCGGTACGTGAAACTAGCCGTTTTAACTCCACTAAAGCCCAATTTTCAAGGTGGTGCTATTGTGTCATCTTGCCATTCATATGTATAATTCCCCCAAAATATCAAATTTTTCACCAGTCCTGATGTGTGTGCAAAATTTGGTGAGTTTTTGAGCATGTTTAGGGGGTGAAATTGGGGTTCAATTTGGCGTAAGAAAAATTAAAGCTGCAAGCAGCGTCGGACGTGCCCTCGCTCCCCCCCCGCAACGCCGCTGTGGAGACGATGGGAATGTCTAAAGCATGCACTCGTGTTCGTGTCATCCTGCTCTGCACATGTACCAAATTTCATGTCTGTACGACAAACCAGTGATTTTATATGAAATTTTAAAATTTTGTAGGGGGCGCTATGGAGCTGCTTGAGTGCGCCACAGTGTTGAGGGATAGCCTGTCATCAAGCATATCAAGTTTCATTCATATTAGGCCATGTGCAGTCAAGTTATGAGCATTTCACACTTCATGGCCACACGCTCAAAATGGCCGCCCTGTCACGCCCACACCGTGTGACAGAGGCAGAAGATTTTAAGAACTTTTCATCCTGAAGGGGTCTAGATTCCACACAGCCAATTTGGTGGAGATGGGATAAAAATCCTGGGAGGAGTTCGTTAAATTCCAATGTCTCTGCACCACATTGTCTAGGGGGCGCTGTGAAGCCAATTGAAATTTCAAGTGTACAGATCTGTTTGTCTGGATATACTATACATGTGTACCAAATTTCATGTTTGTAGGTCAAAGCAGTAGTTTTTTATGAGTATTTTAATATTTGTAGGGGGCGCTGTGGAGCCGTTTGAACACGCCATTTCCTGAATTGTATATCAAACATTAGTTTTTGAGATTTGTGAGGATTTGTGTGGATTTGGTGATATTAGGTGGATCCCTTCACCTCCAAAACTCATTTCATTCCATGTCGCAAAATTGGTGAAAATGGCTGCCATGCCACGCCCACACTGTGTGACATAGCCACGAGATTTTAATAACTTTTGATCCAGGGGTGCCCCGATAGCCCAGTGGTTATGTCACGGGACCCGCATGCCGAGGCATAGCGGCTGTGCCGGGTTCGAGTCCGACCTCGGCCATTTACCGCATGTCCTTCCCCACTCTCTCTCCTGTTTCTGTTTCTATCCACTGTCGTATCCTCTCCAATAAAGGCTGAAAATGCCAAAAAATAAATCTTTAAAAAAATAAATAAATAACTTTTGATCCTGAAGGGGTCCAGATGACACACAATGAATTTGGTGAAGACCGGAAAAAAATCCTAGGAGGAGTTCGTTAAATTCCAATGCCTGCGCACCACGTTTTCTACGGGGCGCCGTGGAGCTTTTTCAAAATTTCAAAAGCAGGAAAGTTTTTGTCTGGGGCTACTGTACCTGTGTACCAAATTTTATAGCTGTACGTGAAACTAGCCGTATTAACTCCACTAAAGTCCAATTTTCAAGGTGGCGCTATTGAGTCATTTTGCCATTCATATGTGTAATTCCACCAAAATATCAAATTTTTCACCAGTCCTGATGTGTGTGCAAAATTTGAGGAGTTTTTGAGCATGTTTAGGGGGTCAAATTGGGGTTCAATTTGGCGTAAGAAAAATAAAGAAAGAAAGAAAGAATGAAAGAAAGAAAGAAAGAAAGAAACTGAGCAGGAACAATAGGGCCTTTGCCCTGCAAGGCAAAGGCAGCGTTCAGTGGTTCACACTGATCGCTGCCCTTTGCCTTTTTCGGGCTCGGGCCCTAATAAAGAAAGAAAGAAAGAAAGAAAGAAAGAAAGAAAGAAAGAAAGAAAGAAACTGAGCAGGAACAATAGGGCCTTTGCCCTGCAAGGCAAAGGCAGCGTTCAGTGTTTCACACTGATCGCTGCCCTTTGCCTTTTCGGCCTCGGGCCCTAATAAAGAAAGAAAGAAAGAAAGAAAGAAAGAAAGAAAGAAAGAAAGAAAGAAACTGAGCAGGATAAATAGGGCCTTTGCCCTGCAAGGCAAAGGCAGCTTTCAGTGTTTCACACTGATCGCTGCCCTTTGCCTTTTCGGGCTCGGGCCCTAATTAAAGCTGCAAGCAGCGTCGGACGGGCCCTCGCTACTCACCGCACTGCTCTCCACACGACCTTGTCTAGGGGGCGCCGTAGAGCCGATTGGAATTTTGACCGTGGAAATCTATTGGTCTTGGGATACTATATGTATGCACCAAATTTCATGTTTGTAGCATAAAGCAGTGATTTTATATGAGTATTTGAATATTTGTAGGGGGCGCTGTGGAGCCGTCTGAACACGTCCACTCCTGAATTGTATATTACATATTAGGTCTTGAGATTAATGAGGTTTTGTGTGGATTTGGTGATTTTACATGGATCACTCCACCTCCAAAACCCATTTCGTTCCACATGGCGATTTTGTTTAAAATGACCGTCATGCCACGCCCACACCGTGTGACGCAGCCATGAGTTTTTAATAACTTTTATCCTGGAGGGGTCTAGATGACACACAGTCAATTTGGTGAAGATGGGACAAAAATCCTGGGAGGAGTTCGTTAAATTCCAATGTCTCCACACAACATTGTGTAGGGGGCGCTGTGGAACCGATTGGAATTTCAAGTGTACAGATCTGTTTGACTCGATTGACTATACATGTGTTCCAAATTTCATGTTTGTAGGTTGAAGCAGTGATTTCATATGGTGATTTGAATATTTGTAGGGGGCGCTGTGGAGTCGTTTGAACACGCCACTTGCTGAATTGTATATCAAACATTAGTTTGAATTTGGTGAAGATCAGATACAAATCCTGGGAGGAGTTCGTTAAATTCCAATGTGTGCAATAGACTTTGTCTAGAGGGCGCCGTAGAGCTCATTGGAATTTTGACTGTGCAAATCTGTTAGTCTCGGGTTTGTATATGTATATTCCAAATTTCATGTTTGTAGAATAAAACAGTGATTTTTTATGAGTATTTGAATATTTGTAGGGGGCGCTGTGGAGCCGTTTTACCACATCCATTCATGAATTGCATATTAAATGTTAGTTCTTGAGATCAATGAGGTTTTGTGTGGATTTGGTGATTTTACGTGGATCCCTTCACCTCCAAAACTCATTTCGTTTAACATGGCAAGGTTGTTCAAAATGGCCGCCATGCCACGCCCACATCGTGTGACGCAGCCACAAGATTTTAATAACTTTTCATCCTGGATGGGTCTAGATGCCACACAGCAAATTTGGTGAAGATAGGATAAAAATCCTGGGAGGAGTTCGTTAAATTCCAATCCCTGCGCACCACGTTTTGTAGGGGGCGCCGTTGAGCTTTTTTGAAATTTTAAAAGCAGGAATGTTTTTGTCTCGGGCTACTGTACCTGTGTACCAAATTTCATAGCTGTATGTGAAACTAGCCGTATTAACTCCACTAAAGCCCAATTGTCAAGGTGGCGCTATTGAGTCATTTTTCCTTTCATATGTGTAATTCCCCCAAAATATCAAATTTTTCACCAGTCCTGGTGTGTGTGCCAAATTTGGGGAGTTTTTGAGCATGTTTAGGGGGTCAAATTGGGGTTCAAAGTGGCGTAAGAAAAAGAAACCGCCAAACAAACAAAGAAACAAACAGAGCAGGAACAATAGGGCCTTTGCCCTGCAATGCAAAGGCAGCGTTCAGTGTTTCACACTGATCGCTGCCCTTTGCCTTTTCGGGCTCGGGCCCTAATTAAAGCTGCAAGCAGCGTCGAACGGGCCCTCGCTCCCCCCCGCACCGCCGCTCTGGCAATGATAGGAATCTCTAAAGTACACAGTTGTGTTACTGCTCTGCACATGTACCAAATTTCATGTCTGTAGGATAATTTTATATGAATTTTTGAAATTTCTAGGGGGCGCTGTCGAGCTGTTTGGCCATGCGCAAGTGTTGATGGCTAGCCTGTCATGAAACCTATCAAGTTTCATTCACATCTGATCATGTGCAATGAAGTTATGAGCATTTCACACTTCATGGTCACACACTCAAAATGGCCGCCATGCCACGCCCACGCCGTGTGACGCAGCTACGAGAATTTAATAACTTTTCATCCTGGAAGAGCTTAGATGCCACACAGCCAATTTAATGAAGATCAGATACAAATCCTGGGAGGAGTTCGTTAAATTCCAATGTGTCCAAATGACTTTGTCTAGAGGGCGCCGTAGAGCTCATTGGAATTTTGACTGTGCAAATCTGTTTGTCTCGGGTTTGTATATGTATATTCCAAATTTCATATTTGTAGAATAAAACAGTGATTTTTTATGAGTATTTGAATATTTGCAGGGGGCGCTGTGGAGCCGTTTTACCACGTCCATTCATGAATTGCATATTAAATGTTAGTTCTTGAGATCAATGAGGTTTTGTGTGGATTTGGTGATTTTACGTGGATCCCTTCACCTCCAAAACTCATTTCGTTTAACATGGCAAGTTTGTTCAAAATGGCCGCCATGCCACACCCACATCGTGTGACGCAGCCACAAGATTTTAATAACTTTTCATCCTGGATGGGTCTAGATGCCACACAGCCAATTTGGTGAAGATCGGATAAAAATCCTGGGAGGAGTTCGTTAAATTCCAATCCCTGCGCACCACATGCTGTAGGGGGCGCTGTTGAGCTTTTTTTAAAATTTCAAAAGCAGGAATGTTTTTGTCTTTGGCTACTGTACATGTGTACCAAATTTCATGAGTTTACGTGAAACTAGCCGTATTAACTCCACTAAAGCACAATTTTAAAGGTGGCGCTATTGAGTCATTTTGCCATTCATATGTGTAATTCCCCCAAAATATCAAATTTTTGACCAGTCCTGATGTGTGTGCCAAATTTGGGGAGTTTTTAAGCATGTTTAGGGGGTCAAATTGAGGTTCAAAGTGGCGTAAGAAAAAGAAACCGCCATCCCCCCATCCCCCCAAACCGCCAAACCGCCAAAGAAACACTACAGGAACAATAGGGTCCTACGCACTGTAGTGCTTCGGGCCCTAATAAAGAAACTGCCAAACCGCCAAACCGCCAAAGAAACACTAGAAGAACAATAGGGTCCTACGCACTGTAGTGCTCGGGCCCTAATAAAGAAACAAACAAACCGCCAAACAAACCGCCAAACAAACAGAGCAGGAACAATAGGGCCTTTGCACTCCATTCGGTGCTTGGACCCTAATAATAATCTCTAGCATTCCAATAGGGTCTTCACACCATTCGGTGCTCGGACCCTAATTAAAAATGTGGAAAATCATCAAACGCTGCTATGAAAGCAGAACAATGTCAGAAGTTGGTGGAGAGCGTGCCAAGACGCATGGCTGCAGTCATCAAAAACAATGGTTATGAAATGAAGTACTAACTCCTGAGTGTATCATGTGACTAAAACAAACAGAAAAGAAAACGTGGAATACAGTACAATGCCATAGCTATTGATGGAAGAACTTCAGTGTTTTTGGTTATTATCAAGAAAACCATGGAAAATGGCTAGATACCAGCTCTTAAATTCTTCTCTAATGAGCTATTTCTGTTGTTATCATTATATTTGTCCAAACAATTATACCTTTAGTTGTACCAGACATTAAAATGAACAAGAAATTGAAGAAAACAAGAGGGGTCTAATCATTTTTTCCATGACTGTAGTGTCTGGATAGGTGAAACAAAAATCTTACAATAATTTTTTCATGCATTTGACCCTGGTGACACCCACTTTAGCTGACATATTTTCTCCCAAATATTAACAAATATCAAAACATCTCCCCCTCTTTCCCCCTTCCTCTTCATATATTCTGTGTTGTCTTGCTTTGATTGTAGGATGCCCTTATACCTTTCAGATACTACTAAAGCAATAATGGAAATGCCAGCAGGAATCCTGAAACCAACTTTCCTAAAGCCACTTCTGGGTTTTAGTTGAAGTTGTCTGAACACAATCCATATTTATTCTGTCACGCTTCAAAGCTCTGGAATGCCACCTTGTGGACAAATGAATAATCATTAGTAAACCTTTTGAGATCCATTTCTTAAATTTCTCATCATACTTGTTTGGCACAAGCTCTGTGTTATAAGTGCACAACCTAAGAATTTCAAATAAGCGTCCTGCTGTGTATGTTAGGGAACATTAGCAAACTAAAGGTCCCAGCTGAGTTGCTTAGTAATATTCCTATAAGTAAGGAAGGCCCAACCCACCCTTTTCTTTTTTTTTTAATTGCAGAGGTTTATATTTAATTATGGCCCCTTTCCCTGCCACAGATATCTTGAAAATGTTTATGTGGTATTTGAACTGGTAGACACTCAAAAAGGTAAAGCATTCATGAAAGAACACTTATTCTAATTGACTCTTGGGGTCTAAATTTGAAAATGGAACAACATTTCATCTTTGTATATCTGACTTAATCTTAAAGTTAAAGGTCCATAGTTCAAACAGGCAGTATGACTTCCAAATATTTTGTGCATTGCATCTGTTTCTATTTCTATTCCTGAACTCATTTGATTTGTCATAATTAAATGTTAATACCTGAGTTTTATTAACGTTGATTTTGTACCTTGAAAGTAAACCATATATTTCTGTAGTGTTTTCATCACCTTCGGGAGTGTCTGTGTAGGCTGTGTTAAAGTTATTAATATAGATCATCAGCAAATAGGATCAGGTTTTACTCCCCAGATGCCATTGATTGTTACCCCCCTTTTTATCAGGTCTTTGTCTGATCCACTGACTTAGGGGTTCTATAAACAGGATGAAGAGGAGTGGCGATGAGTCTCCAATTTTTGTTGTGTGACTTGTCTCACAATCAAATCAAATCAAATCAAACTTTATTTATATAGCACCTTTCGTACAATAAAAGCAATTCAAAGTGCTTCACATAAAAATAAAAAATAAAATAACACAAGAAAACCCATCCCTTCCACCCTCCATTCATGAATATACACCCAACACACAGACACAGACACACACACACACACACACACACACACACACACACACACACACACACACACACATACACACACACACACACAACCCTAACAGCAGGGAGACAAGGAGACATGGCATGGCACCGAGGAGCAAGGAAAACGCCACTATTGGGGTCGTCCACACTGGGAGGAGTCCCAGGCCATGACCGCCGGGGGAGACCATCCGAAACCCCATGACCCTGACAGACAGGGGGACCCACACCGAGGTGAGGACCCCCCCAACCAGACAGGCCGAAGGGGCCCGCAGACAGCACCCCCAGCAGCAGACCCGATACACCCCCCAGTGTGGAGGACCCTCCTGAGGAAACACCGGAGTTAAAAACATAAAACTTACAAATATAAAATAAGATAAAATAAAATACTGTAAGAAAAGATGAAATAAAATGAAAAGTTAAAAAAAATAAATAAATAAATAAATTAAACGGTGTTAAAAGCCTGATTAAAAAGGTGTGTTTTTAAATTTCTTTTAAAAGTATCAACAGTCTCTGCGGTCCTGAGGTTCTCCGGCAGGCTGTTCCACAGGCGTGGGCCGTAATAGCTAAATGCCGCCTCACCGTGGGTTTTAGTTTTAGCCGCTGGTAAAGATAAAAGGCTGCTGCCGGAGGACCTCAGGATCCGCGAGGGTCGATACGGTAAAAGAAGGTCAGATAAATAAGAAGGCGCAAGGCCGTTAAGACATTTAAAAACTAATAAAAGAACCTTAAAGTCGATCCTGAAGCGGACGGGGAGCCAATGCAGCGACTTTAAAACTGGTGTAATGTGCTCCCGCCCTCTGGTCCTCGTCAGCACACGAGCGGCTGAGTTCTGTAACAACTGTAGATTTAAAATAGTCTTTTTGGGAAGACCAGAGAGCAGGGCATTACAGTAATCTAAACGACATGAAATAAAAGCATGCATTAGCACCTCCGTGCTGGCCTGAGAGAGAAACGGGCGGACTCTGGCTATAGTTTTAAGATGGTAAAAACCGATCTTTGTTATATTTTTAATATGTGGGATAAAATTCAGCTCAGAGTCAAAAATAACGCCCAGGTTTTTCACACTATCTGATGGTTTAAAAGCTTGTAATTTAGATAAAAGTTTCTCTCTCTGGCCTTCAGGACCTATGACTAAAACATCAGTTTTGTCCTGGTTGAGCTGCAGGAAGTTCGCTGCCATCCATGACTTAACATCTAAAATACATTTTAAAAGGGTGTCTAATGGTCCTGTGTCATCAGGAGACACGGCAATGTACAGCTGTGTATCATCAGCGTAGCTATGGAAACTGATGCCGTGTCTCCTGATGACGTCCCCAAGAGGAAGCATGTAAAGATTAAAAAGTATTGGACCTAAAATTGACCCTTGGGGAACCCCACATCTAATTCCATGGGTTCCTGAGGAACATGTATCCATACTTACATAAAAACATCGGTCTGTGAGGTAGGAATTGAACCAGTTAAAAACAGTACCAGAGAGGCCGACCAGGTGTCTAAGTCTGTTTAATAAAATGTGATGGTCTACAGTATCAAAAGCAGCGCTTAGATCCAGTAGAACCAACACTGTGAGTTTTTTATTATCTAAATTCCACCTGAGGTCATTTAAAATCTTTAAAAGTGCTGTCTCGGTACTGTGGTTCATCCTAAAACCAGACTGATGTTTTTCTAAAATGTTATTTTGAATTAAAAAGTCATTGACTTGGTTAAAAACAATTTTTTCTAAAATTTTGCTTAAAAACGGTAAGTTGGATACAGGACGGTAATTATTAAGAACATTTGGGTCTAAATTGCTCTTCTTCAGAAGGGGCTTCACCACCGCCATTTTAAAGGCAGTGGGGAAGACACCCGTCTGAAGAGAGCAATTTATAATGTTTAAAAACTGTTCCTCAGAAAATCCATAAAATGATTTTAAAAGTGATGTGGGAATTGGGTCTAAAAGGCAGGTTGTTGGGTTTACTTGGGAGAAAACTCGACCGAGTGTCCTCGCATCAACCAGGGCAAAACTCTCCAGTGTTTCTTCAGGCAAGGACAGCAGATCAGGTGTGTCAACAGGTAAAACTTGCTGGGATAAAAGGTTAGATCTAATGTCCTTGATTTTGGTTCTGAAATGGTCTGCAAAGTTCTGACAGAGAACGTCTGTTGGAGAATTAAAAGCTTTATTAAAATCAGCGCCTGCTAGAGCATTAAAGGTGGAGAAGAGGATCCGGGGGTTGTACAATGTACAGTGTTTTCCTAATTTTGCCTTGAGTCTGTCTTTATTTAATGAAGCCTGTCTGGTCCTCATGTATAAGTTCTGGTGGGACTGATTTTAATCTTTTTGACAGTATGGAGGTGAAGAGTTTGTAATCAATATTTAGAACACTTACAGGGTGCTAATTCCCACACTCCAGTTTATCTTTCACCTCCTTAGAAGGATTAGAAATTATTGCGTCTCTCAATGAGGGGGGATTATTTTCTTTTCTAGCACCCCATTAAACAGTTAGTGCTAGAACTAATTGGTCTTGCATTGTTTTGTACCATTCTGAGGTGTAACCACCCGTGCCCGGGGACTGCTGATTGTAGTTCTTCTTTTGCTATTTTAGAAACTAATTAGTCATGTTCTCCATTCGTGAACTTTAGTAGGTGTATTAAGGAGAGAAAAGCGCTGATCTGGTGGCCAACAAATTGCTAATTCTTTTGTTAAAGTTTTCTGCATTTGATTTTCCACTTGAAGAATCCATTTTTGTCTTTATCTTTCTTTACATTTGACAAGATTTTTCACCTTTTAATTGGATTGAGTATGCCATTTATATTAAACAGAACCATTTTAAAAGTCTCTTGCGCATCTAAGTGACTCTCCTTTCAAGATCACTCTAACACACTAAACCTGGTAAGCTCCCCTTCTCTACAAGAACTAACAGAAAGTGAACAAGTGTATAATGAACATCACACTAATTACCTCCAAACTTAACATCAACAGTGTGACTCCCAATATATGGGTCTATCAACTTGACCCTGTCAAGCTTCACTAAGACGACTCTAAGGGGGGAGCCCTTCTATTGAGTCTGGTGAAGGAGGCCCTTACAGCTGACAGTAGCACAATGAAGAAGTGAACCATTAATTAACCGTTTTATAGTGTCTAAGTCCCTACCAACTCATCTATCTTCAAGCCGATTCAGCTCAGTCTCAGAGAAGGGTGGCAAAGAGACAGTTAAAATTTAAAAAAAATTCACAACAAAAAGTAAAGCCGACAGTTGAAGTCCATTGATTTACATTTAATTAAGAGAAGGTCCTGGTAAAGTTCTCCTAAATGCTTGAAACTTCTTCTTGTAGCTTGGATCTCGTACAGTGCTAAGTGCGCTCTTCGTTGCTCACTTCTCCATTTTAGAGCTGTATCTGCTCCATCAGTATCTTCCCAGAGTTCTTTCCCCTTTGCTGCTAGTTAGCTTTAGCTGCTAATTGTTTGCATTGGTGCACCTCTACTTTTTTGCTCACCCCTGATTTCTACTGGCTTTAACTACTCAGTGTCTGGTAGACTTCCCCCTCAGGTGGGCGTGAGTGTGTTGGACGTGGGGAATTAAGGCATCATTGCAGGCCACTGGATAATCACCTGACTGAACACACCAGCAGCAGGGAGTGGTGATTCCTGCCATTCATCAAACTGCTCACCAGATGCTCACCATTACTCACCACTACGCAACGCCGGACCGTTGTACAGCAACCAGTTAGTCAACCCTGCCTCTTGCTTTGTTCACGTTTTGCTTTGGTTATGCTTTGGTCTAATTTCTGTTCTCTGACTGCAGTCCGTGACCATCTCTGCCTGCTTACAGCCGTGTGCGCCGCAGGCGACAGTTTCCAAACCCTGGGTGCACAATCCTCCGCCTGGTTTTGTCTGCATTCCACCTGGAAAACTCACCTGGGCCTGCACCTGTCCTCACGCCATTCTGGCCACGCCACACACCTCCACCTACCTTCCCCTCTCCCTCGTTCACGCCAACCATCAGCAACTTTAAACTTCATATATTTAAACATAATATTGTTTTGGAGTGCATTCAGGTCTGACACTGTTCCATATTGCAGGAATTTATTTTATTTTGTGGCCAAATTAAAGTGATGTTCAATGTTACTGCATATTTTCTCTGTAATAAATACGAATAAACTAATCCATTTTCTAATCTCTTCTTCTATGAGCTGCAGTACCAGTGTAAACAGAAATGACAGCAAATCAAAACCAAACATAAAAACATATTTATGTGATTTCTGCATCATCAACTAAATACATGTTGATGTATTTAAATTGGCTGTCAGAGACGCTTCTTCCAGCCAATTTAAATCTGGAAACACCCACAGGCTTGAAAATGTATTCTCCATTGCTTTGATGTTTTATAATACAGTCATAGAAATGCATTCAACTTAGATTCCATATGATCCTATTTACAAATAGTTCTATCAATGGCTCAAGTTATGACACAAGCTCTGACAAACTTTCAGGTGAACTACAGTTCACTCTTGCTCATGCATGAGACAGGAGGAGGGGAGGGGAGGAATTGGGTGAAAAAGGAGTGGTAGGAGTAGAGGAGCGAGAGGAACAGTAAATCTGATGTATTCTAACTATCTAAATGTGCTACCTAGCTAAATATTAACCATCACAGACTTCAAATTTAAGCTGATAGCTAGTAGTAGTTGGTTCTGCTGCTGTCAGGGACATTAGGAGAATGAGGAACCACAGAGTGATCATGAAAAGGAAGAGGAAATGAACGGCACTTAAATGTGGCTAGAGAGGACTATTAAAGAGACAACTAGTCACAGACAAGATGTCAGTCAGTTTAACATGCAGACAGTCTGACAAATGCACAGGCACAGACAGTTACAAGTTAACACACAAACACACACAATACCATTTAATATTGCTTTAATATTAGAATGGTGACTAAAAAAGACTATTTACAACCGAGAAACGTGGTTTTCAAAACAACTGTTTCACAATATATAATTTGGTGCACAAAAATGCGAAACAGCATTGTTGGAAAGTTCCTAACTTATTAGGTTGAGAAACTTTCAAAATGCACAGACTCAAGAGGTCAAATCTATTTAAAATCTATGATTTACAACATTCTGGGTGAAAAAGGGGCAACATGAAAATTTGTATATTTCATTTAAAAAAGTTCCGTGTTCTTTTGAAATAAAATTTATTTAGTCCCTAAGCAGCACAAATAATGAAGTTGCAGTTCCTCTTTCGTTGCTATCACAGTACTACAGGGAAGTGAGGTGCTAGTTAGTAGCACTGTGACAGTTTCATCTAACTTTGTCAGAAAGTAGCATGGGCATTGTATACAGAACATGTAATTTTGTTCTGAATATACTGAAAAACTGATGACTGAGTATACATTATTTGCTGCATGTATCAGAGCTGCCGAACTATTAAAACAATTTAATAGTTTGGCAGTTCCCTATTTCTGGCATGACGTTGAGCACTTTGATGTAGCTTTAATTACCCTTCAGCACCCCCTCACTAACTCCAACTCACAAAATCAACACTTTTTCTACTGCTGCATTATTTTTAGTGTTGCTGATACGTTTACTGCCGTTGTCACTCCCTACACTTCATTGCTGTTGATAATATAACAAATACTGTAATTAAAACATAGCAGTAATAGGTGTTTGCTTTGAGCAATGTGATACAAGAACACCTGATGGTTGTCTTGCAAAGTTGCAACATGAGACGCTTAGAGTTCTTAATCTGAAAAAGTTTAAATAATTGTGGGAAGAGGACTCGCACTGTGTACGTGTAATCAATCTTGTTGTCATTCACCCCCCAACACACAGACATGCACATACAGTAAGGCACATTTACACTAAAATCTTCCCCTTTCCCAAACTAACACTCAGCTACAGGACAGAAAGGAGAAAGCAGGCACAACTGAGACCAATGCCACAGGGAGACAGAAAATGGGTGTGGTAAGAAAGTAAGAATTTAAAAGAACGAATGAGGGAGATGACAACAGGAAGAGAGAAAAAACTGTCTAGGAAATGAGAATACAAAGGCAGAAGTGAAAGCCATTTGTGTTAATGTCACAAGACAAAGGAATGGAGGTATGCTGTCAGCAGGTCTGATTTAACAGCCAGAAAATATACATGTGAAAGAGGGGAAGAAGTGAGTCGAGTTGATGAGAAGAAACAGACTGTTGAAACACTGAAAATTGACGACATTTGGAATATGGGGTGAGTCATTTTCTAGTAACAGTGATGATGTTAATCTAAATTGTGTTTTATTTTCCTAAAACATTTGAATGAAAAACCAAAGACACACTGAATGGAGCAACTGCCTACATTTGATTTAAGAAGCTGTACAGTTGCGACTGCATTTCCTGCCGTCTGAGTGTCTGCAGCTCAGCAAAAGAGAAGTTTTTTTTTTACACCAAATGAAAATGTCTGTGTATGTCCTGCTGACATAAAATATCAGTAAATCATAAAAGAGATTTTGAGAAGTCTGTATATGCTACTGACAGGTGAAATAATTTAGTCCATATTAGGCAGTACTGAGCACAGGAAGTGGTCAAAACGAAAAACGTTGAAAGGAAGTAAAGATTTCCCACAAGCTACTAACTTTGCAACACAATGTACAGAGAACAAGTCATGTCACAATAAGTCATAGAAGTATTTGCTGTACCTTTAGCTTGTGTTAAATAATATTTGAAATTTCCCCCCCTAAATATTCAAATTAAGTCTAAATGGGGTCATACAACCTCAATGTGTGAATGAAAGAATCACAACAATATGAACAGCTCTTGGCCAGTTACTTCACAGTGGTTAAATGACACATTCTTTCAATTTATTTCATTTCAGAAGCAAACATGTATCTTTTGCGGCATTACATTTATTTGGCAGATATAGTCACTTTTCTAGTAGTGCTACACAATGTCAGGTGTATACAAGACAATGATGACTTTTTAAAACATTAAGTGTTGAGTAGAAGTCCATTCAATGTCAACTCATCAAAGCTTAAAAACAATTGCTGCGCCACCATCTCCATTTTGCCTGAAAATTGTATAGTATAAAATATGGACACTTCTAACTATATACTTATTTAACATTTAGGTTGAACTGCTTTTACTGATTGTGCAGGTATGACAAGTTGTACCACAAAAACATTGCTAGATAGCCTATTCCAAATAGAAGGAGTTTCAAAATGGTTCTCCAACTAAGAAAATAACAGCTTTTAATGTGGTTTAATGTGGGAGAAACAGAGTGAACCGTTGTCTTACCTATTATACTTTATTATTATGCAAATCATATTTGGAAGAGATGCTTTAAGGTAAACTGTTAAACAGTTACTTTAAATATGCATGCATTCACACTTTCTGCAAAAAGCAAGAGAATCCGTTTGATCCTATCTCACATTTTCCACAATACTCACCAGAATAAATCTACCGCTAAGGTTTACTAGATGTCAAACTATGAAAAAATTCCACTGGAAAGACCCCACTATGCCAATGAAAAATATTTTTTCTTTGTTTAATATGGGCATATTATTCATTTTTGAGCCCCACTTTGTAGGCATAAATCTTGGTTTGAGGAGACTCGTCATGTCATTTTTTTGACATTCCTTGAGAATTATCACTGCATTAGGTTAACAGGATGACATTAGCATACTATAACCATGACCAAACACATCCATCTGTTGAGATAATGGAATTTTTCTGGTGGTAAACTTGTCATTCCTTGACATACAGTAGCAGTCAAAAGTTTGGACACACCTTCTCATTCAGTGGCTTTTATTCAGTTGAATTATTTTCTACATTGTAGATTAATACTGAAGACATCATAACTATGAAAGAACACATATGGAATTATGTAGTAAACAAAAAAGTGTTAAACAAACCAGCATATGTTTTATATTTTAGATTCTTTAAAATAGACTCATTTTGCTTTGATGACAGCTTTGCACACTCTTGGCATTCTCTCAATCAGCTTCATCAGCCCTACTGAGTCGTGGTAGCTACTCTGGGCTTCGGTGTCCATCACACATGCATGTTTGTTCAGGATTTTGCAGCTCCTGTCGAGTGCCATTGTTGAGAACTGAGGGGACCTGCCAGAATGTGCTGAGTCACTCCTCAGACTCCACACTAAACTCATGCCCTCTATGTATTCCTCCCTCACTTGTGTCCTCTGGTAGCCTATTCTATTCCATCGGGACTTCCACAGCTCTGGTGTACAGTACCATCTTTTATGTTTTTTTGCGTTTTTTTTTTTTTTTTCTTGGTTTGATTCTTTGTTTCATTTTTTTTCTTAGATGTGGTGTTGGTTGTTGGGAATAACACAGCATCTTACACTCTTGCATTCTAATAGCACTGGTTATCTGTACCCTCCGCTGTCCGTCTTGTCTAGTCCTGTCTATCATTTGTTTCCCCTCAATTCACTGAGGTGCATCACTACCCTCTCCCTCTCATACTAGGAAAATCCAATAAAGAAGGAATGCTTAGTTTCCAGGGAGGGCCAGTGATGGTCACATACACACTAAATATTAAAATATTTTGCTGCAAGACTAAAATATGCATCAATCTCATAAAAAGTTGACACTGCTTTTGTGGTGTTAAACAATGAGAAGAAATGCAGACCAAAATAGACCAGTGGAAATCTGTACTTTGGTCTGATGAGTCCAAATTTGAGATTTTTGGTTCTACCTCCCGTGTCTTTGTGAAACGTAGAGAAGGTGAGCAGATGTGTGGATGTGTGGAACATGGCGGAAGAGGTGTGATGGTGCTGGGGTGCTTTGCTGGTGACACTATTCATGATTTATTCAAAATTCAAGGCACACCTAACCAGTATGGCTAGGTTCTGCAGCACCACACCATCCTATCTGGTTTGTGCTTACTGGGAGCATCATATGTTTTTCAACAACACAGTGAGCCTAAACACACCTCCAGGCTATGTAAGGGCTATTAGACCAAGAAGGAAAGTGATGGAGTGCTGCATCAGATGACCAGACCTCCACAATCACCCGACCTAAACCCAGTTGAGATGGTTTGGAATGAGTTGGACCGTAGAGTGAAGGAAAAGCAGCCAACAAGTGCTCAGCATCTCTAGAAAGTCCTTCAAGACTGTTGGAAAACCATTCCATTAGACGACCTAATGAAGCTGACTGAGAGAATGTCAAGAGTGTGCAAAGCTGTCATCAAAGCAAAAGTGGACTACTTTAAAGAATGTAAAATATAAAACATATTCTGTTTGTTTTCACTCTGTTTCTGCAATGTGGGTTCAAAAAATGACAAATATGCCTATATTTAATAAATAATATATTTGGAGAACCACTTTGAAACTCCATAATGATAATAACTTTCTTTTCATTTTTGTGACCAAGTATTTAAAGTTAAAAGTATTCCATATGTTTTGTTTTGTATTATTGTGACATGCAGCTACATGTGGTTCACTAAATATCACAAGTTGATGTGGTGTCTGAAGCACACACAGACAAAGGTCATCAAAAAGTTTGAGTTCAGACCCATGTCCTTTAAGAGTTCCGGGCATCAGGCCACTGGTATGCAGGACTCAAAGCTTCATGCTACCAAATATGGAGAAGACGCAGCATAAATGTTTATATTTTCTCTCTCTGTTATGTACCATATGTCCTATCCTTGTCTCATGTACACAACTTCCTATATAAGTGAGACGAAACGGTTGCTCGGGGGTTGATTCTGTTTGGCTTTGAATCTTCTCGCTGGCAACCAGCTGGGCCAGAGATTCTGTACTTGTTTTAATAAACTTTTTATATATGAACAAGACAGTTTCGGCGGAGAATTTCTTCATCATCTACACATCATCTGCCACACCGATATTTGAAGACAAACAGCCTTCAAAACTACATTGACTTTTGCATTATCAATTTTTTGTTAATGTGTGCTCAGAGATGTTTTTTTCATATTTTTCAACTTACCCATAATTAGAGACTATTTGATCAAGTTGGCAATATTGCCATTAATGACATGATGACATATAATTGTGAAAAATTTCGGCTTTTATGTTTATATTTCCTAAGATATTCAAACATAACCTCATAGTTAAACGTGTGAAAAAACCTGCTGAAAGGAGGTCACAGGGATATTTAAAAGTTAATGTTGGAAATTACTGGATATATCAATAAAAAAATTCACAGATACCACAATAAATATCCATAGTTTCTGAGTTTAAAGATTTAAAGCAAATCAGAGATTGTTGAGCAGAAGGCCCCAAATGATTTTAAATGAAATAACCTTAAGGCCCTATATCTTGCCTTCTGACAATTTGTTACTCAAAAACTTCTCCCATGCCTTGTTTTGATCACAGTCAAAAATTGGCAAAAATCTGTTATCTTAAGATTTTCACCTTTGTCAGTTAAGTGAAGTGTAGTCCTATCTATTTTCTATATCCAATAATTTGGGAGAAGGCTGGGCACACCCTGGACAGGTCACCTGTCCATCATAGGGCCAACAGGGAGAGATAGATTGCATGCTCACGCTCCCAGCTAAGTCAGATACATCAGTCAAGCCAGGGGTGTCAAATTCTGGTCCTTGAGAGCCACAATCCAGCATGTTTTAAATGTTTCCCTCTTTCAACACACCTGATTCTGTTAGGATCCCGTTGTCAGTCCCTGCTCCCCCTCCTCTCTGCTCTCAGGGCTGCTACCAGCAGCCCTGAGAGCAATTGGCAATTAATTAGCCCCAACAACAGGCAGCCTCGGCTCGGCTCACCACCTGCATAAAGACCGGCTCCGCATCCTACTCAGGGCCGGATCAAACCTTTGAACTTTAAAGCTACCTGGATAGCGCCAGCTTCAGCCTCGTGCCTGCCAGTTCCCCCAGTCAGTGTTTTTTCAGTTCTGTGAGTATCCTTAATTTTCTGTTCTGGTAAAATAAAAATCAGTTAAACATGATCCAGTCCCGGTTTGCTCTGTGTTCGCGTTTGGGTTCTCCCTTGCACCATGACAGATTCAAATGATCAGCTCATCATTAAGCTCTGCAGAAGCCTGATAATGATCCTGATCATTTAATCAGGTGTGTTGGAAGAGGGAAACATCTAAAACATGCTGGATAGTGTCCCTTGAGGACCAGGATTTCACACCCCTGAGTTAAGCTGTCATGCATGCCTTTGGACTGTGTCAGTTGGTGTATCCAGAGAACACCATCACAGACGCACAGAAAATTTTTGAACCCAAGACCTTGTAGTTGTGAGGTGATGGTACAAATCAATGCATCACCAAGCCAAGCTGAAACACAATAGCCTTATTTAAAATATTAGTTGTAAATAGATGAATCAGGACCTGGGCCTATATGCCCACAGACAAGCATCCCATGTATTTATGAAGATCAGTGCCTGATCTTACCCAGACCTTGACCACATTTTCAAAATATTGGTACTGAATGTGTTTTGCAGAGTTTTAGATTACATTAGATTATATTAGATTAGTGTTTATTGTGTCCCTTTGTCTTGAACATTCAAGACAACCCAGTTGGCATAGCTGCACACATATCCAATCAAACTACAGTTTACAGGCTCATGTCACCTGGTTCCTTGGCCACCAAAACATATGCACCAAGAATATTGCATAATGCCCTGCAAAAAGATATTACAGATACCATACATCAAATATTGCAGAGATGCCCTATACAAAGATCTCTAAAATCTTATCAGGATTCTTGTCTGGTAATACAGCTAACACTATGCATCCGTTATGAGTCTTCATGGACTGAATCTCTAATCCATGCTCTGTACTTCCTTCCATCTTTTTTCACGTTCTGAATCTAATCATCTTCTCTCATCATCTTTCCCACTAACAGCGAGTCCAGTATATGTCAGGTGAGGGCAACAGTTATGCTGTATGATGACACCAACAAGCGTTGGGTGCCAGCAGGATCGGACAATCCTTCGTTTAGCCGTGTCCACATCTATCACAACCCTGTGGCCAACACCTTCAGAGTGGTGGGCCGTAAACTGCAGGCCGACCAGCAGGTACAAGACAAGCATACACACAATCAAACAATCAACGTAACATGATCTAGTCGGGCACAGATAGTCTCAATCCCATGTCCACACTCACAGGGTGCTTTTTACTGTACTAAACTATGCTTCTCTTGTCCTGTGACCTGGAAATCATTCCCTTTCTACCATCATCAAGGCCATTCCAATTACTTACATGTAACTGGAAGAGATGAGGAGAGAGGAGAATGGAGGCTTGCTTGGAGCTAAGCGCAAGAAAAACCAATGTACGCCATACTTGAATTTTTTGGATTTCTCATTTGGCAATTTCAGTTCTTACATCCTCACATCTCCACTTCACATCTCTTTGTCATCTTCACTGGGACTTATTGTAAGATTTACTAGTAGATAATGCATTACACATGATGAAAACTGAGCAGTATTGTATGTACAATTAAAACAAAAGTGCTAAAAAAAAAACAGCACAATACTACAGTTCTCACCGAGTCAGGATGTTTCATTTTAACTATTGACTGGGAACTGAAAGATACCATTTGACAGTTCAAATGGAACACACCATGATTAGGCCTTGTGGTGGAGACTGGGATTGGGTCATTTTGTGCTTGCAGTTTTTCTCAGTCGCTTTGGTGCATTTCTCTGATCAGAGTTAAAAAATCCTCATAACTGCTAGTTCAACCTCCACAACATTTAGTCATTTGTGCACATCATAGTAGCAGTTTCTCATTCCTTCCAACAAATTGCAAATGCTTTTGGACATGCATCGATTGCTTTCATACAATTCTCTGCTTTTTTATAACGTTATCATTTGCTTATGTCATGTCAATCAAAATGAACTATACTTTGACTGCTGAATAGTCATTCCCTATAAAACTAATAGTCCCCATTTCATTGCTTCAGTCATTACATACAAAAATGTTGAACTAGTTGTCAAAATGTGTCCAGCCAATTTTACACATCTTTGGTTTGAGCAAGGGACACGCTTTTTCAGGTTATCAACTAGGTTTTGCAGTTTGTACTAATTGTTCTAGCTGCTGAGAAAATGTTAATAGTGATGTGAGAAATGCACCAAAGGGACCGAGAAAAACTGTCATGTGATTTCCTCCAGTCCTTTTGAAAAATGCAGTATCACAATTAGTTGCATTGTATTCCATGCAGACTCACTGCAAGATAAACAGATGCGCACACACACAATATACACACTATATATATATGTATATATATGTATATGTGTGTGTGTATATCATATTCACCTGACCGACTCACCAGAATGCAGTTTAATTAATACAAACCCAAAAATGATCATACACATGAATTAACTTACAGCTAGCCTCTCTGATTTTTTGATAGATAGATAGATGAAAGGCAGTTTAACAGCTCTTTGTTTCAAATTAGTAGCATAAGACACAACAACACAATATATGGCACATAAAAAATAAAATAGTAATAGAATAAAAATATTAGGATGGATATGTACACACTACAGATGAAGGTAACATTTAGGGATGAAGTTATATACACAGTTATGACAGTTATATACAGTTATTTACATAATGCGAAAATCAAAAATCTTGCAAACAACATTTAGTGCAAACTTGCTAGAGTGGGTGTGGCAGGATACTCTTCAGCTTAGACTGGTAGGTAGGAGGGGAGGGGGTGACAGCTTTGAAAGTTTTTTTGAATTGTGTTGCATTGTTAATGATATTGTAACTGTACAGTCACTATCTTGTATTTCTTACTTCTATCAGGTGGTGATTAACTGTCCCATTATAAAAGGGATGAAGTATAATCAAGCCACAGCAAACTTCCACCAGTGGCGGGATCCAAGACAGGTGTGGGGGCTGAACTTTGGCAGTAAAGAGGATGCAATTCTTTTTTCCAACTCCATGATGCATGCATTAGAGGCTCTCAATGCACCAGCAGGCACAGGTAAAGTCTAAACAGAAGTGTTTTTGTGTTACATGCACAGCAATCTTTAGCCTATATACCATGTGTCTACTGTGAACTAACATCAAAGCCTGATTATATTTGTGACCATTACAATGAGGTGTGATCAAAGAGTGCAGGGACTGCACTAAAAAATTCAAAACCATACCCGATTTAGACTAAATTTACCCACTGTCCCTTTTCAAGTAGTCACCCTGTGCTGCTATGGCACCACTGCTCCTGCCATACTTGGAACACTTCCTGGAAAGACCCGTTTTGTAATCAAGCACCATCTGTGAGGCATGCTGATCATCGTATGACAATTCAGATCTATTGTGCCAAATATTTTCTAGGAGGATTGATGAAGAGTGAAAGATGATGGGAATTCAATCATTGCAGAGGCTATGGAGACATTCTTGCATGTAGTCCCCCAACAAGCCAGTGGCATGTCACCCCTTAGCAATGATGTTATGCATAGGTCTGATTGGTTGAAAGATTAGCTTTGAAAAGGCAAAGGTTGCTTTTGGTATGTTGAACAATGCATGCACTTACAAGCACTGCTTGCGACTGCTGATGCAATAGGACTTCTTTTCACTCCACTACTCTGCTGTGAGGCATGGGGCAAAAGCAAAAGACTAGCATCAGTACAAATATAAACATAAGTAGCCTATATTTTCAGTTGTTTCAGATCTTTTTGACACTGCCCCCAAGTATCAGCAGAAAGCTGCAACAAGTATCTGTGTGTCTGCAAAGCTCTAAGTAGCACCAACAAAGTACCATGCAGGCATTTTCAGATGCCTAAGGATGTTACGATAGAACTTTGCACTGACAGTCTTATCCTGGAAGTCAAATTCACTGTCTTTATGTGCTCCTGAACTGAAGCACCCTCCATATTCCTGTCGTGGAGACTGCAGGCGCTTTCACTATGAAAAGTGCTGTTTGATCTTTTGGGTCACAGTTAAATATTAATTGTGCAATATCAGAATCCTGATCCATGGCACTCACTGCTCACATATGCTGTATGCGTGTAATTGTGCTGCGCTACATGCACAACACCAATACAATATGTGGTACCAAAATTATTGTGAGGCTATAGTTAAGTTTCCCTGGACTCCTTTTACATCCACTGTTTTCGCTTAGCGATAATAATCTATATTCAGAGAAGCAGACTCATCAGTTATACACAATAATGTTTATCCTCAGGCCCAGCTCAGGATCGGTCCTCTGCACAGCAGCTGGAACAACAGAGAAGGTACTGTTCAATCTTCATGATTCTAAGGCTAATATTGAGTTTCACTGTGGATTTTTGTCTTCTGTTTTTGTGTTCAATAATTTTTAATTGTTTGCTCAACAAATTTTCTACAGATGCCCAAATTTCTCCAATCTGAAACCAGTTGTTTTTTTCTAACCTACTGTCAAAAATGCAAAAAAACGTAGTTTACTCTGATTAGTAGATAATCCTTACATTTTAAATGCTGGAAACTTTAGCTAAGCAAGCTTCATATGTGATTTAATTAATCAAACTATTTCTTCTAATGTACAATGACAGTGCTCAGACTTTATTCAATTCTGCACAAAATTAGAAAAAAATTGTGTGTTTTTTTAAAAAACAAGAACAGGAGTATTTCTAATGTCTGAGTTATCTATCCATTTCTGTACAGACTAGAACATCAGAAGTACGATCAACAGGAAAAAGAGTGTCTGGTGAGAGAAGGCCAGGCCACTGCTGCATCTGCTCCTCCTGTTCCTTCCACTAATCTGGCCTCACCACCCACTCCACCTGCCCCACCAGCACCTCCCCCACCGCCTTGCCCCCCTGCAAATTCTTCTGGTCCATGCCCACCTGCACCTCCACCACCTCCCTCTGGAGGCATGGTCCCACCTGCACCACCCCCACCCCCTGTGGGAGGGAGTGGAAATAGAAATGAAAATGGAGGTGGAGGTGGAAACGATCTGGCTGCAGCACTGGCAGGAGCCAAACTGCGTAAAATAGTGAAGGTAAGTGAATATATGGTATGCATTCTCTCCTTTGTGAACTACAACAACCCAAATACTTTGATGCACACTCACATTAGACTATTTAAAGAGGATCAAACTCTGAATATCTTATTGAATATAGTGCACCAAATGCCCGTCAACATGGTGACTGGAGGTGCTTTTGTGTTAAAGGATGAGGGAGGAGCAGCAGTCCCAGCCCCCAAACCAGCATCGTCGTGTAGTAGTGGAGGTAACTTAATGGGAGAAATGAGTGCCATCCTCGCAAGGAGGCAAGTTACTACTTAAGAGACATACAGTATAAATTGGAGATGTCAGTGATGATAATAAATCTCTTGTGAATGTCTGTACTCTGCTACACCTATTTAAATAGGAGAAAAGCTGCAGATAAGCCGACTGCAAAAAAGGACGAGACTCGCAATGTAAGTCTCCTGTCAGCGATTTCAACTTCACTGCACTTTACTTACTTTGCTAGATTTTCTGTCGTTATTGTGTAGTATCTGTAAAAACAGCAGCAAGATTTAAGAAATGAGCAGATAATGACAGTGGTATATCTGTTTATGACCACAGGAGGATTCTGACTCCTCAGTATCAAAATCTCCAGGACCAGGGGGTGAGTAATCTCCCTTACATATGTTTTTTCTATGCACCACATATAAGTACAGTGCAAAGACTTTTAATACATGTTAGGGTAAAAGAGACAAACTAACAAAACATTTAATTTTAATTCATGCTGATGTGTTGTGAAAACATGTGTGGTCATATTTCACCAGAAATCAATCAGTCCAAGGAAAAATCTGCCACCATGCCAAGGTAAGAGACTGATCCGTAAAGCTTTCACTATTTACACAAACAACTCACCATTACAATATGCAAAATACCTCCTCTGAGTCATCCATAGTTATTCCACAGAACACTCAGGAGCTGCCTTAAAGCATCTCTATATTGTTTGCAACAGGCCCAAATCTTTAACCACCAGTCAAAAGGATGCCTGCCCACATTCCAGCTCCACAACCACTTATTCAAACTCTGCCACCACACCAGTATCCAGGTGCCAGTCCTTACCCTGATCCAACCTGTGATCCAGGTCTTCTACCAACATGCTTCTTCTCAGAGCACTGGTATCGCTGCTCTTCTTATCAGTGGTGTGCTGCTTGCAAATGACTCACTGCATCTAATGAAGCACTCTATATTTTGGTGGTTTGGAAACATCCGAAGTTCATCAGATTTGCTGACCTCAGAGTTCTTGTAGGCTGGTGTACATGAATAAGTTCAGATAAATAATCTGGGGCCAACGCATTTAAAGCCTTATAAACAAATAAAAGAATCTTAAAATTAATCCTGAATCTGACAGGAAGCCAGTGAAGAGCAGAGAGTACTGGAGTTATGTTTTCACGATTCCCTGTACCAGTTAGAAGATGAGCAGCTGCATTTTGGACTAACTGGAGATGGTTTAAAGCTGACCGTTGAATACCCAAATACAGAGAGTTACAATAATCAAGACGTGCAGTAACAAAAGCATGGATAACTCTCTCAAAGTCATTCAGACACAGACAGGGCTTGACCTTGGCCAGGAGTCTCAGCTGTTAAAAACTGGTTTTAACAACAGCTTATTTGTTTATGAAATTTAAAAGAGCTGTCTAACATGACACCAAGATTCTTTATATGAAATCTATTGTAGGATGCAAGAGGGCCAAGAATGCCAGCAAGATCCTTCACCAGACCAGGACAAAACAAACAAAATCAGCTCTGTCTTGTTTTCATTTAAGTTAAGAAAGTTAAGATCCATCCATGTTTTTATATCTTTTAAGCAGCCAAAAGGCTGTAAATGATCTATACTGCTCACTTTTAAGAGTAAGTAAATTTGCACATCATCTGCATAGCAATGGAAGGAAATGTTGTGCTTCCTAAAGATGGACCCCAGGGGTAACATTTAAAAGAAAACAACAAGGGTCCCAAAACGGACCCTTGAGGGACCCCACAAGAAAGTGGAACCACAGAGGAAAAGTACTGCCCTAAATTAACAGAGAAGGTTCTGTCAGATAGATTTGACTAGAACCATTTTAGGGCAGTATCTTTTATGCCTACACACTGTTCTAACCGTGATAACAGGATGTGACGATCTAGTGTCAAATGCTGCTGTCAGATCCAGGAGAACTAAAATAGCACAGTTCCCAGAATCCACAGTTAACAGAAGAACACTATAAACTCTTAAAAGAGCAGTTTCTGTGGCGAGGCTTAAAACCAGACTAGAACCTTTCACCAATAGCAAAATGATCTAAAAATTCTTGAACCTGAGTAAAAACAACCTTCTCCAATACCTTAGACAGAAAAGGGAGTTTTGAGATTGGCCTAAAGTTGGCAAGAACTGAAGGGTCTAGATTTTTCTTTTTCAAAAGGGGCTGCACCATGGTATGTTTAAAAATTGCACACACCCAGAGCTAAGACATACATTAATCAAGTTTAGGGAGTGCACTAAACATTTACAATGTTTAGCGCTATGTGACGTCTTGTGTTGTAAATATGCGCTATATAAATAAAATTGAATTGAATTGAAAGTTTAGAACACATGGCCCAACTGAATTAAACACCACTTTAAACAAGCAAGACAGGACACTATCAAGTAGACAACTAGCAGGACATAGATGCTTGACTATCTCTGAAAGTGAGGAGAGAGATACAGGCTCAAACTGATGGAGGACAGCTGACCTCTAAGGAGGGACAGAGGGGTCCAGAGCAGACAGAGTGGGCGTTGCTCTAAGAGCAGAGATTTTATTAATAAAAAAATGGAGGAAATTCTCACAAGGATGGCGAGGGCACAATGGCAGCGGAATCACGTGAATTGACAAGAGAATCAAATACATTAAAAAGAATCTGAGGCTTATGACTGTTGGTGGAGACAAGGGTAGAAAGATACTCTATTTTGGCAGCTTTCACTGCTTGCTGGTGTGTGGATAAAGACTCTCATAAAATATGTCCTTGCTCTCTATCTCCTTGATAGTCAGTCTGTTTTGGCTAATGGTGAATATGGATATGTCCGTCTTAGGATGAAAGTGATGAAAAAGAACTCAGAAGGTGCAGGAAGTCATACTGATATGGAACGAATCAAGCAGGTTAGTTCCTTCATCTCTTTCTGAATGTACAACAGTGTCTCTGCATCATGAATTTTTCATGGTAAATGACACAACTTTTGTTCATAATGAGCAGAGATGCTACAAACACTGTTATGCTGTAACGTGCATGTGTTTCCCAATACCCTAAGACTTTCAGGTAAATTTCTTCTAAAGTATAAGAGATTGCATTTTTCAAAGTCATAATTTTTTGCCCAGAATGTCACTAAGTTATCACAAAGAAGTTTAAGGTTTAACATCAATTGACTTTTTTGGTCAAGTAAATTCTTTGAATCCCAACGCCTCATGCTCTGCATGTGTCTGTGTAAAGGAAATTCTTGAGGAAGTGAAAACAGAGCTCCACAAAGTGAAGGAGGAGATTATTACTGGTAAGTACTAACTTATATGTTGCACATTGTCATTAGGTCAAATTAAAATAAATGAAATAAAAGGAAAATTCTAAACCCTTGACCTCTGCCGTAAGTGATTGATTGGATGTGCTATGCAGTCTATAGTGTTTGCTGGCTCTGTCATCTTTATTCGATGATGACAAATTTCAGTCCTGATGGGCCCGGTCTCTTCATGGTCTTCACAGGGACCAGATTCCATTCTAACTGAACACCTATACTAGATTTTGGCCTGATGTGTTAGGCAGCACTCCATTGTCCAAACACCAAACTAAGACACTGTCAGTTTTTTCCTTCATATTGCCACTTATCTATAGATTGTGCTTGTTTTAACTATTCATCCTAACAGATGTATTATTCTGCACATTGCTCTGTTTTTCTCTTCCAGCACTGATCCAGGAGCTACAAGGTGCGCAGATAATGGATGAGGGTTCCTGATGGACTAAAAGATGTGTCAAGGAAATAATTAATAGATGTGAATGTATTATCATCCACTGCTCAGGCTATTTACATTTTTTTGACCCAATAAAAATTCTGTTATTTTTTACAAAGTCTAAATATATAGTGCCAGTGTAGTTATCTTTGTTTTTCATTGTGCCTTCCTGCTGGTGCAGTTTAACCAAATGCTTAAGGCTGATGCTGATATTGATATTTAAGAATAACAGAATCTGATAAGATATATGGATCTTCACATGGACACATAAAATTAACAAACACGTCTTAAAATCTCTCAAAAGTAACTGTGTTGCTCCTAAATTGTTCATTTTAGTGTTTCACTGTGCTGTATAGCTGCAAAGATATGGCTCTGCTCAGGAGGTATACATACATTCATACATTATTGGTGTTTTACAGTTATGTTCTGTAACAAGTTGTTCACAACCATTTATCTGTGGAAGACCATTTAAGGCCAAACTGTGTTAACACAGACTTGAGTATCTTGTTATAATCAGGTTTCTGAAGTATCCCATTTTTCTGTTTGTGCATGTAAACATCATATCCCAGTTTCAGAAACCTGAATAAGCCCTTATCCCAGGTTTGAATTATGCTAGCTAGATTATGAATTGTGCTAGCCCAGTACATCATGGGAATCCCCCAGCAGTCTAAACCTATAGCAGCATAACGAAGGAACAGCTCGGGTGATCCTGAGCAGACCTAGCTATAAGCTTTATCAAAGAGGAAAGTTTTAAGCCTAATCTTAAAAGTAGAGAGGGTGTCTGCCTCCAGAACCCAAACTGGGAGCTGATTCCACAACAGAGGAGCTGATAACTGAAGGCTCTGCCTACCTACGCAGGATAGTTCAGGTGAAGTTGCATACAAGGAAAACTCCACCTGCTCCCACACTCCCCATGATTCAAAGCACAAAAGTAAGATTTTTTTTTTTTAGAAAATGTTTGCAAATAACATTTTATACTTTAGACAATTCTTGTTCTCATGCAAAAATGATGTACGAAGATTCTTTGAGTAAAACATGTCTTTTAAAACATGACCTTGTTCTTCATTGCTTTTTGGAAATACAGTAAATTAGTTAGCTTATAAACAGACTACAGAGTTAGTAGGGAACAGGATCCGATAAAGAAAAAAGAAATATATACACGTACGTGGATGGTGTGTGTCCAAGGCTACTCAAAGACTGTATAGCGCAACTGAAGGAGCTGCTACAGAGGACCTTCAGTTTGAGTCTACAAGTGGTCAGGGTCCTGGTTCTGTATAAAACATCATGTCTTGTACTGGTGCCCAAAGAAGGGTGCATGGTCAAGATAAAGGACTACAGACCAGTGACTCTCGCATCACACATTATGTGGACACTAGAGTGACTGCTTCTTCGCTGCCATGTGAGACCACATGTCGCACATACACCTGACCCCCTGCAGTACCAAGAAAATGTTATGTGGATGATGTGGTCCTCCACATGCTCCAACGGGCCTATTCTCACTTGAATAAACCATGGGGTGTGTGAGGATTATGCTCTTCAACTTCTTGAGTGCATTTAACACCATTCAACCCATTATACTTTAAAACAAGCTCATAGAAACATGGGTCGATCCCTGCTTCACTTTCTGGATTACAAACTATCTTACAGGATGACCACAGTTCGCCAGGCTGGGGAACTGTGGCTCTGGAAGCACGAGGCAAGTACAAGAGCTGAGTCTGGCCACATTCAGACATACTCTGATGGCCTGGCAATTGTGGCATTTGTATCAGTATGGGTAGGAAGGTGAATGCAGGAACTTGACGAGGGCCTTCAGTGACTGGACTGATAAGAACTGCCTTCTGCTGAACATTTCCAAGACCAAGGAGATGGTAATGGTCTTCCGCAGGTCTAAGCTCCTGCTCCAGCCAGTCAACATCAGAGGGGAGTGCACTAAAGTAGTGCAAGCCTGCAAACAAACTGGACTGATTTTGAAACACTACTGAAAGTGATAGAGCTGAGTCTTCTTCCTCGGGAGATTAGAGTCTTTCAGTGTATGCAGTGAAATGCTGCATATGTTCTACCATTTGGTGGTGGTCAGTGTTCTCTTCTGTGCTGAAGTCTGTTGAGGTTGCAGCATGACTAAGAGGAAACACAAGGCCTGTGGGAGAGTGGCACACACAAAGTACAGAGCAGTCCATTCTGAACAAGGCCACCCACTGCAAAAATGCTGGGTTCACCAGGGACCAATTACCCTGTATTTATACTTTATAACGTGTTTATACATTATATTCTAACAGCACCATTTGCGCCTAACCGTTTTCTCATTCAAGATTCAAAGTTTTATTGTCATGTGCACAGTAAAGAAACACGTTTCCCTGCACAATGAAATTCTTACTTTGCTGTCCGCTCAGATTACCAGCAACAAGTATAAAAAAATAGTATATACAAATAAAATAGAGTAAAATAGAAATTAAAAAAACAATGTAAATATGAACAGTAAAGTGTATTTAGTGCAAAATATGAACAGTAAAGTGTATTTAGTGCAAATAAGTAGTGCAAAAAATGTAAACAGAAGCGAACTGCAAAATCAAGTGTATGGCTTTTTAAAGTGTCCTTAGTATAATCCGGTCAGTTGTTGAGGATTCTGATGGCAGTGGGATAAAAAGAGTTTCTTAAATGAGTCGTCCTGCATTTCACACTCCTGTACCTCCATCCTGAGGGCAGGAGTGTGAACAGTCCATGTTGTGGGTGGGTGGTGTCCTCAATGATACTGGCAGCTCTCCTGTGGACTCTGCGGTGGTAGATGCTGTGCAGAGAGGGCAGTGGAGTCCTGGTGATCCTCTCAGCAGTCCTGACCACTCTCTGCAGGCGTTTGCAGTCCATGGCCGTAGTGCTGCCGTACCACACGGTGATGCAGCTGGTCAGGATGCTCTTCACAACATAGCTGTAAAAGTTGCTGAGGATCTTAGCTGACATGCCAAACTTCCTCAGCCTCCTCAGGAAATACAGCTGTTGTTGAGCTTTCCTGACCAGCTGTGTGGTGTTGGTAGTCCATGTGAAGTCCTCAGTGATGTGGACCCCAAGGTATTTAAAGCTGCTCACCTGCTTCACTTCAAGCTCCCGGATAAACAGTGGCTGATGAGGTCTCCTCTCCTACCTCATGTCCACTATCATCTCCTTCGTCTTGTGTTGAGGGTGAGGTTGTTGTCCTCGCACCATGACACCAGACCGGCCACCTCCATCCTGTAGGCCGCTTCGTCCCCCGCAGTGATGCGTCCTATCACTGCAGTGTCGTCAGTGAACTTCAGGATGATGTTGTCCTTGTGGGAGGCGACACAGTCATATGTGAACAGGGCGTAGAGGATGGGGCTGAGGACACATCCCTGTGGAGTTCCAATATTTGTGGTAATGCTGGCCGATGTCCTATTTCCAATCCTGACAGACTGGGGCCTGCCAGTCAGGAAGTCGAGGAGCCAGTCGCAGAGGGTGGGGTGGAGACCAAGTGTGGACAGTTTGTGGGTGAGTTTGTGGGGGATAACCGTGTTGAAGGCGGAGCTGTAGTCCACAAAGAGCATCCTTATGTAGGAGTCTTTGTTTTCCAGGTGGGACAAGGAATAGTGGAGGACAGCTGTGATGGCGTCTGAGGTGGACCTGTTGGGCCGGTAGGCATACTGTAAGTGTGTCCGGTATGCTGCTCTGAATGTGGGCCAGTACCACTCTCTCAAAACACTTCATAATGATTGGAGTGAGTGCCACTGGTCTGTAGTCATTCAGGCAGGTAGGTGGGCTCTTCTTGGGGAGGGGAACGATGGTTGTGGTTTTGAAGCAGGAGGGGACTGTGCTCTGGCTGAGGGAAAGGTTAAAGATGGAGGTGAAGACATCAGCTAGCTTGTTGGCACATGCTCTGAGAGCACGGCCAGGGATGTTGTCTGGTCCTGCTAATATGTAATATGTGTGAATTGCAGGATGCCTGAATTTCTCCGTGGGGATAAACAAAGTATCTATCTATCTATCTATCTATCTATCTATCTATCTATCTATCTATCTATCTATCTATCTATCTATCTATCTATCTATCTATCTGCCTGTCTGCCTGTCTGTCTGTCTGTCTGTCTGTCTGTCTATCTATCTATCTATCTATCTATCTATCTATCTATCTATCTATCTGTCTGTCTGTCTGTCTGTCTGTCTGTCTGTCTATCTATCTATCTATCTATCTATCTATCTATCTATCTATCACATTGATATTGATATTGAGCGGCAAAACTGTATGTATGCACATCTCATCTGTTTACAGTTTTTCTCAGTCCCTTTGGTGCATTTCTCACATCACTATTAACATTTTCTCAACAGTTAGTGTATTTCTCAGAACAATTAGTACAAACTGCAAAACCTAGTTGATAACCTGAAAAAGCGTGTCACTTGCTCAAAATGGATAGTTCATTCCTCAAAACCAAGTATTCATGTCAGTGAAAGTGTCGGTGTCATCAAGATTAAAAGTCCTGACACCGTTGTTCATGAACAAGATAGTCAAATGGCTCTGCCATGTTTTCATCATGACAGTTTACTCTGTAAGTGTTTTTTAAATGCAAAAAAGTCACATCTTGGTGACACTACCTGAAAATGCTCCAGACAGCACTATACACTATTTGCACAGCCATTTGAAAAATACAGTAGAATTACACATGACTGTATTTAGTGAGGTCACAAGACACTGAATACATATGTTTCACATTTTACCGCAGATGCTCTTTGTAATTCTAATTTGTTCACAGCATTGTGCAAAAGAAAAATACACTTATTTACTGCAAACATTAGAAACACCCTTTGGGTAGAGCTGTGCACAACTGTAAACAATATTTCAAACATACTGGAACTGAACCTACAACCGACACAATACTGTAAATTATACATCCAGACGTTCCTGTGGTTCTACTCTCATATTTTCATCTACATCACAGCAAATATCATCCCCTGTAATGCAGCGAGGAAAGTATCTCCTCGAGTGGCGAATCTTCCCCTTGCCGGTCTCTGCTGCAGTGTCATCACATGCTGCATCCATGGCCACTAGCAGGGCCATTTGGGTATGTGGATGCTGGTCATATACCAGTCAGTAGATGTTGTGTGTTGTATGGACCAAAGATGTGTAAAATTGGCTGGACACATTTTGACAACTAGTTCAACATTTTTGTATGTAATGACTGAAGCAATGAAATGGGGACTATTAGTTTTATAGGGAATGACTATTCAGCATTCAAAGTATAGTTCATTTTGATTGACATGACATAAGCAAATGATAACGTTATAAAAAAGCAGAGAATTGTATGAAAGCAATCGATGCATGTCCAAAAGCATTTGCAATTTGTTGGAAGGAATGAGAAACTGCTACTATGATGTGCACAAATGACTAAATGTTGTGGAGGTTGAACTAGCAGTTATGAGGATTTTTTAATTCTGATCAGAGAAATGCACCAAAGCGACTGAGAAAAACTGTAAAGACATGTGCAGCGGTAGAGCGTCAGAATGAAAGATAATCATGATACTATCCACCAGAGAACTATTCTGTATGTCTACTGTTGTTATACGGCAAGCTCTCATATTTGAGATGATTTTGCGCCATCCTGTCTGCAGGTGGCAGTGTGTATCCGGAGAGCAGCGACCATTTATCAAAATCCAAGAAGAAGAAGAAGAGTTCATGGCGTTTTCCTGGGCGGATGGCCTACTCTGGATTTAGCCTGTCAAAACTGCATTGTAACAAGAGGAACGTGGTATAAAGTCAGTGAAATATGCGTTAAATCATGTTGTTTTCTAACTGACTGTCAGATATGGGATTACGAGATGAGTTGAGAGAAGCCTGTAACTCATAGCTTGTAAGAATGGTTCTTTAACGACCTCGCTATTATCAAGCCTGCATCAGTAGCCTACATCAGTAACCGACAAGACGCCATATGATCGCTAATGTAAGACACTGTTTACTAATAAACATTTGCAGTTTATCGACAAGCATGCGTTATTAATATTACGGTACAGTGGTAAAATCACCGAATAGTCGCTAATGGAAGGCCCAGGTGTCGCTGTTTGGCTTCAAAACACGGCTGAATGTGTGATATTAAGTATTAATTAGCAAAGTTATTTGTAAACAAGATGCCATGGAACAATACGTGAAAGTCTTCAACTGGTAAATTCGTGATTCTAAATATAGATTCATTGCCAAGTGTTGACAATGTAATCAACTAGATTTACATTTACCAATTTAATCTCCCGTATGTGTTTGGTTGAAAGTTAACTTCTCTATTAGCATAGAGCTAACTGCTGTCAGCGTTTAAGTGCTAGCTAACTAACGTCAAATGGCAGCCTAGCTAACAGACAACAACAACAACTAGCTTCAAATTGATTTGACTGCCGAGTTCAAATACTAAATACAAGTTATTACTAATTTTAACTTTTCCTAATGTTAACTTGCTTGAGAAATATATTTATCTATTGTGCCTCTAGTTCAAAGGATTGGCGTTGACGTTTGTTGTAGATTTAGCACTTATGCCCCAATACTCCTCTGTTCTATGGTCAGATCACACACAAAAATCGGTGTAAAAGCTCTTACTCACTTTTCGGGAATACATAAATGTTGTGCAGCTTTTGCAGAAATATTTTAAACCTTTGCCTCCTCTCCAAACAGTTTATGTACGTATCATAAGTGCCCTCGATGTCAATAATAGGTAATAATCCCAGCTTCACAGAGATTACTGTTGTTACTTAGTATGTGTATTAGGGTAGGATGGTACATGAGCTGATACTAAATGTGAAATTCTTTGTGAGTAACCATGACCAGCTCTTCCCTTTTAAGAGTTTGAATAGAGTCTTGAAATATTTTGTCCACAGGAGTGGACAACAGTGAGGCAGAAAATATCTGCATTTTAGACTTTTGTTGACACATCTTGTTGTGATTATTTAATATTCACCATTATTTTTCCCAAAATAATGTTGTGCTTTTCTGCTGTGTACATGCTTTAAGTAACATTAGTACCCTGTCATCTATCTTTCACATTAATAGTATTGGTTAACTGAATGGCACAATACATTTCAGAAAGTTGTCATGGCGAATGATACCACACTATTACTGCCTTACTATTTATTTCTTACAGTTGTTTAATCAAGCTGGAATGACACATATTTCCTTGTCTGGGTTCTGGATGATTTTACACTGTTACTTGGACAAAACAAGACACACTGCCCTTCAAACTAATGTATACAGAGAAACTAGTGTTAATGCTGCTCTAGATGTTTGCATTTCAGACCAAACACTGGCACTGACATGAACGTAGAGACTGGGTTTAGTTTTTATTTAATCGCATTTCTGTAAATAGCCAATAACACATATACTTTATTTTATATACATACAGCCAGAATGAAAGCTCGGTTGTAGGAAAAATTTGCAAAGTACTCAAAAATCTACAACTGGAATCATTTGTAAAAATATTTCCTGTGGCTCCAATAACTGTGAAATAGCAAAAGTTGGGAACCATCAGGACTCCTCATAGAGTTGGCTGTCCAGCTAAACTGAGTAAGAAGTGCCATGATCAGGGATATAACTTAGAACCCAGTGGTGGTCACTCTAACAGAACTTCAGGAGTTCTGTGTAAAGATGGACCACCAGAAGATGAAGAAAAGACTCTAAGAGCATTAGAAAAAAGATTCTCTGGTATGATGAGACAATTAAGCTATTTGGTAGCACTCTGAGCAATATTTCTGGCTCCAGACAAATACCATCTCTACAATGAACCATGGTGGTGGTGACATCATGCTATAGATGTCTTCTTCAGCTGCAGGGACAGGCAGAATGAATGCTGCCAAATGTGGTGGGGTTCTGGAACCAAACCAGCTCCATAGTGCAGCAACTTGAGACTGGAAGGGTTTGTAAAAGTAAACCAAAAGATACTGCCAAGACAGACTATGTCTGTGTCTGTGTCTGTGTCTGGTGTGTGCGTGTGTGCGTGCGTGCTGACTGTCTAAACTACCATATTACCCTGTTAGTGTGTTTCTGTTTGGAGAGTAATTGACATTGCTTGTTATGTCTTTGCACTGTTTGTTTCATTTAGCAGATGCTGTTCAGATTGTATCACTGTGTCTGAGACTTGAACTGGCCAGAGAGAGAAATCCACTGTTCCCCTCCCTGACTTCCTGTTCCTGACCCCCTCTGAAACGTATCTGTTACCATGAATGAAGTTAATATTGTCAGAGAGGGCTGGCTCCACAAAAGAGGTAAGGAGCATGAGTATCACAAGTGTTTTTCATGCTGAAATTTTTCAGAAATGTATGCAAATTGAAGAAATAAAGGCTTGGTATCTGTATAGTGGTGAGACCCTAGGAAAACCATAATTTGATTAACACTGTGTCAATTAGATTGAGCCAAAGTTTTTATTTTAAAATTTCATCTTTTTTTCTGGTTCAGGTGAATATATCAAAACATGGAGGCCCAGGTATTTCATCTTGAAGAGTGACGGTTCTTTCATAGGCTACAAAGAAAAGCCAGATCTAAATGACCAGACTTCCCCGCCACTCAACAACTTCTCAGTGGCAGGTCAGTCCTTTAGTTGGTAAAACATAACATTGAACAATGGCCTTTTCTTGACAGGGAGAGAATTCTTCTTTCCAAAGCCATTAGTTGGATGTTGGGAGTGTTATACATTTCTGGCCATTTCTATACCTAAATTTATTTATAATTATATATATATATATATATATATATATATATATATATATAATTATATATATATATATATATATAATTATATGAAAAAATATTTTTGTGTGTTTTTGCTTTCAAACTGCTGTTAAATTAAGTGGAGATTGTTAATCTGTCTACAGCACATATAATAGATATAAAGGTGTAATGCAACAGGCATTAATGGTAAAAATGTTTTATTGATGCCACAAATGCCACTCCAACTGGTCCTAAGAGAAACCAGTGCTTGCACAAGGTTTCTAGGTATGTACTGAATATTCACAAACCAGCATTGGGGGAATGCATACATTATCTCGTCTGTTATGGTAGGTTGCGAATTTGCAGCAGTTGACGTTATGGGTTAAATCTAATCAGCTTTCTGTAAACGTGACTCTTAATTGTGTTTTTTACAGAATGCCAGTTAATGAAGACGGAAAGACCCCGGCCCAATACATTTGTCATCCGCTGCCTACAGTGGACCACAGTCATTGAACGCACTTTTCATGTAGAAAGCAATGAGGAGAGGTAAGAACAGTGTAAAATATCATATTAGATAAGTTGCCATTTTTTGTATGCATTACAAATTAGATAACATCCTGACTCTTCAATACTTGATGTATTTGTTTAAAGCCTATTGGATGTAACGCCTGACAGTTCCTTGTATTTTGGCTTCTTAGGGAGGAATGGATGAGGGCTATTCAGTCTGTGGCAAATAGTCTGAAGATGCGGGAACAGGAGGAGGAGGAACCAATGGATGTGTTCGGCTCACCAAGTGAAAGTAGCTTAGAGGAGATGGAAGTTGCTATGTCTAAGAGCCGCAACAAAGTGGTGAGAGGAGTACTAGTACTATAATTGATACCATTTGCTCTTATTTTATACTTAAAAACTAGTTACCCTGTCAGCCAGTATTTTGGCATATCCACAAATTCCATCTGAAGCGTCTGCCTGATGGTCGTGGCTCACGAGGTGGTGTCCAGGATGGGATTGGTTTTTCAGAATTTTTGCTGCAGTTTTTGAAACCACAGATATACTCTATTTGGTTTTGATGCTCACTGATTTTTTTAATGTGTGTGTTGGTGATTACAGGTGTATTCACTCTTGTTGCATTTAGTTTAGTTACTTTAGGCCTGTATCTTAAATGTTTTGGTGGCATGGATGGAAGTGTGGCAGATGCTCAAACCACCTCTTCTGCATTTTTTCAATGCAAAGGAGCAGTAATTCTACTATGAGCTCCTTCCTAGCTTTGTTAACTGCTAAATGAGAGCTTTCAATTCAGTTCAATTCAATTTTATTTATATAGCGTATATTTACAACACAAGTCGTCACATAGCGTTAAACATTGTAAGAAAGAACAGAAAACAAAAACAGGAAACAGAAAACCCAACAATCCAAAGTTGCTTTTGGATTCCCTATGAGCAAGCAATCAGCGACAGTAGGAAGGAACCAAAAACCCCCTATAGTAGGGAAGGGGAAAAAAAACCTCCGACAGAACCAGGCTCAGGGACGGTGGCCATCTTCCTCGACCGGTTGGGTTGGGAGTGGGGAAGAGGAGGGAGGGGTAGCAGGAGAGGTTGGGGTGGGGATGGGAGGTGGTGAGGCCAGCGGCTGCCGATCAGGGACGTTGAGCTCCAGATCAGGGACGCTGAGCTCCAGATCCAGAGACATCCACGGAAAGAACAAGCAGGACACAGAACCTCGGGGGGGAAACATAGGTTAGTCATATGTAATGGGGATATATGACAGTACAGAAAGGAGAGGAGAGGAGCCCAGTGCATCATGTGAGTCCCTCAGCAGTCTAAACCTATGGCAGCTTAACTAAGGGACAGTTCAAGTGATCCTGAGCAGCCCTAGCTATAAGACTTGTCAAATAGGAAAGTTTTAAGCTTAATCTTAAAAGAAGAGAGGGTGTCTGCCCCCCGAACCCAAACTGGGAGCTGATTCCACAAGAGAGGAGCCTGACAACTGAAGGCTCTGCCTCCCATTCTACTTCTGGAAACTCTGGGAACCTCCCTGGCCCTTTGCCTCTTGGCCCTAGGGACCTTTTCCACTGGATCTGATGTGCATGTCTCTCTCCCGTGCTGCTCTATTCCTGTGGGCCAGACCCTCACCAGACTGCCTCTTATTGTGCACTTCACACATCACACACTTCACTGTATATAGTTATTTTTAGGGCACATATGGGGACACGACAGCTAGGGCCCCATGGACAGCTGGCGTGGAGAACGGTGGGCTAGGTGATGGGGCAGATTGCAGTGCTGCACGGTATTGTGTCCGCCCCGTCTTTCTCCGACCTGCCTCTCGGGCTGTCCAATTTTAATGCAGCACACACACTCACACCCCTGAGGTTGGTCTGGGGTGGCTCGGGACTTTGGCCAGGGCAGGCTGCAGAGTACCCAGCCTCTGTGGCCCTCTGGCCATCCCCTTCCGCCTCTCCTGCCCCTCATTTTTTTAATGCACCACATTACACTCAGGATTGCACTCATGCACGGTTTAGGGTGCGGTTTCACTGTCAGGGATCGAGGAAACTCAGTAATAGGGATACAATGGCAGCTTTTCACTCCCATGGCATTGCTGGTGGGGTCCGGCCCCCTCCAGGTCTGGGGCAGTCGGGGGTGGACCAATGTCTGGGTCACCGTGGCTTGGGGTTCCCCGGGGTCTGGGGGTGGTGGTCTTGGGGGGGATCTCCTGCATGTCTGGCGGGTCCTCTGATGCTGTGGCTCTCGTTGGGTTGTGGGCTGGCTCTACCTCACTGGTGGTCGCCGTGGCTGTGGTGCTGGCTGGCTGGTGACTAAGCTCCGGTTTGGTTGGGGTGTGCCTCTGGGGGCGGGGTCCGTGGGTCCGCTGCGCTTCCTCTGGGCCTGTGCTGGGGGGTATGTGGTGCGCCCTCCAGTTGGTGGCGCTGACTCCCCGCCCGCTCACGCTCTCTGGGCCTGCATATGGGCCTGGCCTCGGTCTCCTCTGGCTGGCTCCCGGTGGCAGCCCGCTTGGGGTGGGGCTGGCGGCCTTCCCTGCGGTGGGGTGCCTGGCCCCCGTATCGGGCCTCCCGGGCTGCGGGGGGCCTCTCGCTGCCTCGGGGTTGGGCGGGTGGGGTGGCTGGGGGTGGGTGTGGGGTGGCGGGTGGGCCCTCGTGCCCCGCGCCCTCTGGGCTTGTCCTTGGCGCCCCGGGGGTGTCGGTTGCTGCCTCCTCTTGGTCTCTGGGTCCGCGTGCTTGTCTGTGGCCTGGGTTGTCCTCTGGGTGGTGCCTCCTGGATGCTCCTCGGCCTGGGGTGTGGGGCGCTTGGCCGGCCTGGCCCTGCTGACTCATGGTAGTCACTCTGGGCTTTGACACACATGCATGTTTGTAACTCTGTTACAACGATAAGGTACAACAAGGTCTTTAAGATATGATGGAGCTGGTCATTAAGAATTTTATACGTTAAGAGCAGGATTTTAAATTCTACCCTAGATTTTACAGGCAGCCAATGAAGAGAATCCAATACAGGAGAAATATGATCTCTTTTACTGGTTCCTGTCAAAACTCTGGCTGCAGCATTTTAGATCAGCTGGAGGTTTCTAAGAGAGTTACTGGGACATCCTGACAATAAAGAATTACAATAGTCCAGCCTAGAAGTTACAAATACATTGACTAGTTTCTCAGCATCACTCTGGGACAGGGCTGCACGATTATGGCCAAAATGCTAATCACGATTATTTTGATCAATATTGTAATCACAATTATTAATCACGATTATTCATTATGTTAGTAAAACACCAGTATTTTTATTGCACAAAGCAAACAATACAGTTTAGGAACAGTTTTCAGCACTAAATGAAATTTAAAATAAGAATAAATAAATGATAACATAATTAATAATCTGGATCGGATGAATTCAGAACCTGATCCAGATTCTTCAGATGATCGGCAGCCGTCTGGGTCAACCGGCAGCAGCAGAGCATCATTCCCAGATTCTTCATGTTTACCTCCTGCTTTATAAGGTTCTCACCTAACCTTATAAAGCAGGTTAGATGAGAACTAACCTGCTTTATAAATAAAGATCGATTTGATTTGCTAACTTGCTAGCTAGCTAGCTAACTGTTATTGCGATCGTTTTGAGCGTGGTTTGAGAGATAATCGGTCCCGAAATCAACGCGATCCCGACCTCAAAGCAATCCCCCCCACCCCCCCACAAATAATTGCGCCAGGGGATCATATATTTCTTGTCCAGTGTTTTGACCATTTTTCTGAAGCCCTCGTTGCTCACTGTATTTAGTGGACACACATCTTTGGCCAAATAAAACGATATTGCGTCAGTTATTTCTGCGTGTCTTTGGGAGGTAGATGGATGCGGTGTTGCCCGGTGCAGGCTCGCTGTTATGGTTGTCTGGGTTGCTGCTGGGCACGGACGGGAATTTTGTGAATCAGCGTTAGCTTTAGCCTTCATGCATTCCTCGTATTTGTGTTTGTGATGTTTTTTCAGATGGTTGAACAGATTAGTAGTGTTACTCTGCAGGGCAGACACAACTCTGCTGCACTCTTTACAAATGACTTGTTCTTGTTTAACGTCATTTGCCTTGAATCCGAACAAGTCCAGACAATGGATGTTAATCCGTTTTGAGGCAGTAGCTCCTCACCATGATGCTCCTACTTTCTTCTGTTGACATGACTCATCAGCCCAGTCCACCGAGTGACTTCAGGTTGCCGCTGCAGGTGCCCTCCCTTGTTATTTTGGCAGCTTCATAAAGCCTCAAGCATGTGTTCGCCCCCTGGTGTTTGTCTGACTACTGATTAATAAAGTGCTTGATTAGATCTGTAGCAGAGCCGCATTTTAAATGTAAATATCGCCGACGATCAGGTTAGTTTAATCGTGGCAGCAAAAATCGTGATCGTGATCAAAATTCGATTAAGTGTGTAGCCCTACTCTGGGACAAGATATTTCTGATTTTGACAATATTACGTAAATGAAAGAACGCCGTCCTGCAGACTTGTTTTATATGTAAGTTGAATGAACTGATCAAAAATAACTCCAAGGTTTTTTACCGTAGAACTGGAGGCTAAGGCAATACCATCTAGAGTAACTATCTGGTTAGATATTGTGTTTCCGAGGTGTTTAGGGATTATTTTAAGAAAATTACATGTCATCCAAGCCTTTATGTCCTTCAGACATGCTTGGAGTTTGACCAACTGATTGGTTTCGTTGGGTTTCATAGATAAATATAACTGGGTATCATCCGCATAACAATGGAAATTTATGCAGTGCTTCCTAATAATTTTTCCTAGGGGAAGCATGTACAGAGTAAATAATATTGGTCCTAATACAGAACCCTGTGGAACTCCATAACTGACTCTAGTGTTGGTGGAAGAATCACCATTAACATGAACAAACTGGAATCTGTCTGATAAATATGATTTAAACCACTTTAGAGTGGTTTCTTTTATCCCAATTACATGTTCCAGTCTCTGTAATGAGATGCTGTGATCAACAGTATCAAAAGCAGCCCTCAGATCCAAAAGAACAAGTATAGAAATTAGTCCACTGTCTGAGGCTATTAGAAGATCATTGGTGACCTTTACCAGTGCTGTCTCTGTGCTATGATGGATTCTAAATCCTGACCGAAACTCTTCAGACAAACCATTTATATGTAGATAATCACATAATTGGCTTGCAACAACTTTTTCTAGAACTTTACAGATAAATGGGAGGATGGATATGGGCCTACAATTGGCTAAAACACCTGGATCTAGAGTAGGCTTTTTGAGATGTGGCTTTATTACAGCAACTTTAAAAGCCTGTGGTACATAGCCTGTTAGTTAATGATATTTAATACAGCATTGTTAATTAAAGGAAAGATGTCCTTGAACAATCTAGTGGGGATGGGATCTGGCTAACATGTTGCTGGTTTAGAGGAGTTTACTATTGACATGAGCTCTATCAGATTTACAGCAGAGAAGCAGTCCAAGTATAAATCTGGTCCTATGGACACTTCCAGAGCTGCTGCTCCTAAAGACATGTTCAGGATTTTCTGTCTAATATTCAAAACTTTATTAGTGAAGAAGGTCGTGAAATATTCACTACTGAGATGTAAAGGAACACAAGGCTCCACAGAGCTGTGACTCTTTGTCAGCCTGGCTACAGTGCTGAACAAAAACCTGGGGTTGTTTTTGTTTTTCTCAATTAAAGATGAATAATAGGTGGTTCTTGCTCTACGAATCGCTTTTTTATATGCAGTAAAACTGTCTTTCCAGGCCAGATGAAATTTTTCTGAATTTGTAGAACACCATTTCCTTTCCAGTCTCCTTGAACTCTGCTTTAAAATGCTCAGTTGTTCATTAAACCATGGAGCTATTTTATTATAATTAATTGCCTTCTTTTTCAGAGGGGCAACAGTATCAAGTGATGTTTGCAGTAAAGCTGCAGTACCATTAACCAGATTGTCCACCTGTGTGGGACTAACACTAAAGGAGCCACTCTCTATTGTGTTGGCATATGGCATTAAAGTCAATAATGATGGAATCATTTCCTTAACTATAGCTACTGCATTATCAGATAAATATCTGCTGTAATGGAACTTTTTGGTAAGTGCTCCATAGTCCATTATTGAAAATTCAAATGTTAATAAAAAATGATCAGACAAAATTGAATTTTTTGGTGAAAAACAATAAGATGTTCAATTTCTGTGCCATATGTCAAAACAAGATCAAGGGTTTGGTTAAAACAGTGAGTTGGTTTATTAACGTTTTGAGAAAAACCAACTGAGTCTAACAGTGCGCTAAATGCAGAGTTAAGGCTGTCATTCTCATCATCTACATGGATATTAAAGTCACCCACTATAATGACTTTAGCTGGGGGGGGGGGGGTTTGACTCATTTAGACTGACATATTCTTCATGCTGCAGCCAGGTTTCAGTGAGACACATTAAATCAATGTGGTTATCTGTTATCAGATCATTAACTACAAGAGATTTGGATGAGAGCAATCTAATATTTAATAATCCACATTTAATTGTCCTGTTTTCTGGTTTTGATAAATTTGTATTAATTTGGATGAGGTTATTATGAACAACCCTTCTATTGTCCCTTTTAGTCTTATAGAATCTGGGTGGTCGGGGGACAGACACAGTCTCTATAGGACAATGAGAGGGTGACAGCCGTATGGAAGCAGCAGAGAAGTGTGTAGGGCTGCAACTCTGCTTCCTGGTCTCACCTCTGGAAGGTCAGGGGTTTGGCTTTCTAATAAATCTCTCCATATTTCTAGATAAGAGGGACGCACCATCCAAAGTGGGATGTATGCCGTCCCTCCTAATGAGACCACGTTTTCCCCAAAGCTTTGCTTTGAGGCTTAGCTCCAACAGTTCCTCTTCATGACACTATGACAGAACAGTGCCACTTGTCTTCAGTCTGCCTCACATATTGAGGTCTTATTTCTGTTTAATCATTATTTTGGTTGATTTTGATGACATATTGAAACTTAATTTATTCAGATTAAGGTATTAGATTTCTGAAGTGTTTTTCCACTGTGGAAAGAGGCATACTATATGTGCATGACTCATACAACAGGTCTGGACCAATTGTGAATTTCAGACATACTAAAGAGAAAATTCTAAGTATGAGGTAATTGATGAATGTGACATGGTTCTTTTAAATGTTATACATTGCACATGCGAACAAATCTGTTCGTATAAATAATTCTTGTAAGATACCCAAAGTACTACAATGTCTTTTTTTTTTAGAATAAGATATGTTTTAAATCTTTTTTACAAGCAACTTTGATTTATTTTGAGATTAGTTATTTAAAGACCTAAATAGTTAATTTTGTAACATTTTTGCATTTTAAGTGGATGTGTGCAGTGACAACATGTGCAAAACATTTGAATTTCACAAGAAAACATGCTGCCAATAACAGGAAGCTTAGTATTCCTCAAGGCTGTCTGAAGATGTCTTTTCTGAGATGTATGTTTTTAATGCTCTTGTCCCAATTTTTAAAATATTAAGATTTCTTGCCTTGTGTATTTTATTAGACGATGAGTGACTTTGAGTACCTGAAGCTGCTTGGCAAAGGCACCTTTGGGAAGGTGATTCTGGTCAAAGAGAAGTCCACTGGAGTACATTATGCAATGAAAATACTGCGCAAAATGGTCATAATAGCCAAGGTAAGTAAGAGGTATGTGCAAATACAGATAATTTTCTCTTATTATTCTGCCACTTTTTCTTTTTTAAAAATTTAATTCATTTGAGAAGCATATAAAAAAACAAAAATTACAGAAAGGAAAAGAATACAGAGTTGCCACTGAAAAGGAGTAGGTGGAAGTTCAAGGAACTTATGAAAAATCCTACCCCTCTTACTTCATTATACAGTACTGCAGTTACACAACTCCTTTACACACACACACACACACACACACTTGTCTATGGTCTTACAAAATAAAATAAAATAAAAGAGGACTGGAGAAATATAGTATAACTTTGTGGCTGCAAAGCCCTTCATACCTTGGTACGTTATGATGGGGTGGGCTATTTGGCAGAAAGATATTTCTTATATCTTTTGGGGTAGAATCACAGTCCACATTCTGAATCACAAGTCTCCCCACAGTTGTAGTTGAACTCATGTGTAGTCATCACATGACTAGCTCTGCATATGATTGCCTGGATACCAAGCCTGTCACTTAAACTGAAGGCTAAAACCTTAAGATTAGCCCAACTAACAAATCTTTGCATTCAATTTTACTTACTCTGATTTTATTCTGAAAGTTCAGACCAGAAGTGGTCATTCATATCTCTACAACTTTAATGTGTCTTTTGGGATGTTCAGAGGTATGCTTGCTGTCATGTCTTCTACGTTTGAAATGGCTTCTGTGCACAAAATCACACTTCCAAAATGTGTAATGTATTTAATGAATTTGCCAAGCTGCCTCTTCAATTTGTCTGTCATCCTCCACTGGCTTAGACTGCTGCTTGTGAGGGTAATTGGCTGTGTCACCATAGACAGACTTTATGGCATCCTTGTTCTGCTCTACACTCTGAGCTTGACATAGCAGCACATGAACCAATTCTCCATCTGCTATAGGCTTTGTTTGAAGTGGCCTTCAAGCTTGCTCTGAATCTTGTTGAGAGTAAAACAAGGACTACAAAGTATGGGAAACTTACTTGAGAGGCAGCTGAATTACAGCAAGGACCACCACAACACCTATCTAGGGGAAGATGGAATGATTTAGCAACGATTAGTCTGGCTTGTCATTGCTAACCAGCTCGATTGGATGTGGCTAGCTGGTCCGCCATAACGGGACTTTCAAAAGACATTACATATAACACCTGTAATGATGTGATTTGTGCTACTCTGAAAAGCAGATCATATGCCATATTATATATTCTGTAATATGACACAGTCAGGTCACACCCCTACTGCAAAGTGTGTCTGAGAAGACTGAAGTGCAGCAGAGCTTCAGCACTGTACTAGCAACCTTGCTTTCCAGTATGGTAATTGTGCCTCACACTGGAAATCGGCATTTACAGTAGGGGTTAACCAACATGTTTTTTCTATGGCCAATACTGATTATTAATATTCAAAGAGACTGCTTTCTAAGATTTGAGGCTGATATACTTGATCAAAATTAAAACTGTCTGCCTTACATTGTGCAGGTCCCTCTTCATGCTGCCAATACGGCTCTGACCCATGTCAGAGACATGGACTTCACAAGACCTCTAGCATGGTCCTGTAAACCCTTTTTAATCCTGTAATCCTAGAGATGCGTGCTTGGATTGATTGAGGAGCCAGTAGCTTTTTTTTAGTAAATGGATATGCGCTATCTACAAATTGTGTTTTATAGTGTTTTTCTTTTTTTCTTTTTCTTAGAATTTTACAGAGTTTTAGAATATTTTATAGCATATATTGTTGGTGCACTCAGGGAGTGGCTCTTTAAATCACATTATACTTTGTATAATGACAATAAACGCTTTCTATTCTATTCTAGTATGCTGGAATATATTAGAAAGAGTTAGTTAACTGATTTAAAACTATCTCTTCTGCCACCATTCAATGAAATCCCTCATTTCAAGGAGGTTCCTAAAATACCATTACCTATATCCCTTCTCTCTTTGTGTGCTTGTGCTACACTCAAACCCAACAACTTCTGGCATTTTCATTGGATTAATGTTAGACATGGAGATTTAAACCATGTACTGTAATAGCAGAAAAATGTGACATTTGTTATGCTTATTGTAACTTTAGCATACAGTGTTATGACATTTATGGCAACTTCTGCAACATCTATATTACTAAAAAAGAGAGCCTGTCATCCCGGTGATGGATCTCTCTGTTTTGTTTGTTGTTTTTTACCATCAATTATAACATGATATAAACAAAAAATTACAACAATAAGCAATAGTATTTGACTGGAAAAATTGCGGCGGGAAGGTGTCTTGTACTATTCTGCTATCCCTACCCCAACCCCTCCTGCTGTCTTCCACCCCAGTCATCCTCATTCTCACCCCAACCGGTCCAAAGGTTTTTTCTGTTTTTGGTTCTTTTGGATTGTTGGGTTCTATGTTCTTTGTTTAAAATATGTGAAGTGCTATAAGATGACATATCTTACATATGTTGTGAATTGGCACTATGTAAAAAAATTGAATTCAGTTACATTAGCCATTCGTAGCCTATAAAAGGAGGCTCCCTCTTTCCCAAGGATTTCACACTTTTCCCCAAACACAATCAGGATTCATCCATTTCATTAGTCCTAATGGACCATCTGTAAGAGGGCTTGACAGGAAACGGCCCCACAGACTGCAACCTAAACTAACCACAAGAATAGTCTTAGTAACATACTGTACACAAAAGTATAATATATAAAGACAAGTTGAAATCACACATTACTAAAAAATAGGTATTAATCACACTTGGATTTTTTCCCCTTTAATTGCTTTTCAACATTGACTCACAGTCAGTGTAATTCAAGTTCCAGCTTGTAGTGGTTTTGGTCATTGTGCAATAGATGATTCATCTTGCTCCATGCATCTGGATGAGATAACATTTTGTAAGCCCAGACTTGCTTTATTGTTTTGCTAATTGCATTAATGCTATAAGTTGATGAACTTACGAAATGCTATCTCGTCCAGACACACGGAGCAAGATGAATTATCTATTACACAGTGACAAAAAACACTACAAGCTGGAACTTGGATTGTTTATTTCCTGAGCTAATGACAAAACAGCTCAATAGCTACCATACAGACATATAAAACCTTGAAATCAACGTAATATAAATGTTTACCTGACAATAAAAGCCACTGAAAACTACAAAAATATGAAGACATGTGCTTCAAAAAGTTTCAAAGAAATCAAAACAGTCCTTCTTAAAAAAAGAAAATACTGTTAAAATGTCCTAAAAGTGGATTTTCAGCCCCAAAGCTAATTTTAGGAAGACCTGTGGCAGTCAGTTTTGAATGTAGCACCAAATAACATTTTGGTGACAAAACAAAGTTGTTTCTACCCACAACAAAAAATTGGTTGGAATTGAGTGAACATTAGTGGTTAAAACTTTTCATTTTGATGATGTATTATAGATTTTTTTCAATTATAATTTCTGTAAAAATGTCAGCATAAGCTACTGACATGATTACAAGTTCCAACTTTTTCTTGAGGTTTCTGGATATTCAGTAAAAAATGAGAATCATCCTCCACCATGTTTCATGGTGGCTATGGTGTGTTGGTGATGATGTGCAGTGTTTGGTGCCCACCACGAATCACTGAGTTGAGTCTGATGGCTAGAAACCTCCATTCTGGACTCCTCAAATCCTACAGTCTTCTTCCCTTTAACTTCAGAGACTCCCACATTTCTTCTGGTGAACACTAGTTGAGATTTAACATGTGCTTTTTGTGACTTTGTGTGTGCCACTCCTCACAGTGCTTTGACTGACGAAGAGGAGCTTGAAAGCACAGTGTCTCCCATCTCAGTTTGAGGCTTGTAACTTCTTCAGAGGAGTCATACGTGTCTTGGTGGCCTCCCTCATGATTTTCTTTCTTGCACAGTCACTCATTTAGAGATGGCCTGCTCCAAGCAGATTTTCAAATGTGCCTTTTACCTCTGTTGATTAAATATGGATTTAACAATATTCCAAGAGATATTCAGTGAGCTTTTCTTGACTTATCCCCTGACTAATACTTTTTGTGTTTTGTCTTTGTGGGGTAGTTATAGCCAGGAATACAGTGACTGGACCTTGCAGATACAGGTGTCTTTGTACTACCATCACTTGAAACACATTCACTGCACTCAGATGATCTCCATTTCACTGGTTGCGCTTAGCCAGGCCGCTATGTACAACATAAGCTGTGTCCCAATTCAGAGGTTGCATCCTTCGAAGGCTGCATTTGAAGGCTGAAAGTGTCTCAGCAGTGCGACGAAGGCTGTCCATTGTCTCGAAGACTCCTTCAAGTGCAGCCAATGAGTGTGTCCTTCTTCTCCACGGCTGCAAAGGATGCATCAGGTGGATTCTTCGAGGCCCAGCATATCCCAAGGTTCATTGCGTGTCAGTGACAATTCTATCAACAGCTGGATTTTAACTGCTCACACTCTGAATGAAAAGCTGGATTTATTAGCAGTGGAGGATTATAGTTTTAAATATAAGTATTGCGTTACAGCTCACACCAATAGCTAATGATACAAACCTTAAAATTAGTTTTAAAAAGTCGATTAATTTTAGTTAGTGATGTGAGCTGCTGCAATTTAAAACCTTTACTTTCAAGTTGTACAGCTTTAGTGTTTAAGTTATATTTTACCGAGAATGGCGAATTTTTTTTTTTGACCATGGCCAAAACAAAAACTACTTATTTATTCACTTTAAAATATGCACACATTTAATCCTTATTTAAATTATTATATGGAGTAGTAAAATGGTGACAAAACGTTGCTGGAGCTTCTATTGGTGGTAATTATTTGTGTAAACGAGCAAAAACATGACTATCCTCACTGTTCTTGGTTTAGTTTCACCAAGTTATCTGATAACATGTTTAACAGAAATTGTATGTGATTTCTGTTAAGACAGCATATGTTGTTTGTGATCCTCAAAAAACTTTTTTTTCTCATTAAAAATACTCTTTTATAATATTTGACAGTTTAGCCTCGTACAACTGTACAGTACAAACACCTCAAGTTCTCCAAGTGCATAACAAATATTAAGAACAAAAATCACAATTTCAGGATCCATCTCATTCAAAAAAAATAGGTAATTAAAATTGAATTAAGTTAAAATTACAATGTAGTCTTATCCTAATCCTTAGGATATAATTTCTGCAGTCAGGGTTGCTAGACAGCAGGAGTGGCGCTATAGGACATGATGGTGCAAGCAAGACGTCGTGTCGTAGGCTAGACCGTCTTATTTAACAAACGCTCAGATGCAGCCTTCGAAGGATGCAGCCTCTGAATTGGGACATGGCTGTAGTGGTCTGGCTGACCCACACCATCATTCTGCTTTGGGTGAAAAAAAGCGTTCTGGCTTGTTTGTGTTTCTTTAAACCAATCCAGGTTGTCGTGGGTAGGACTAAGCAAGAATGCAGCCTCTGTGCACCCTCAAAATAGTGACGGGTGGAATTCCTGTGGTGGAACACTTGCACATAGAGAGAGGAGCACTATGATTAAAATGAATAATCCACTGAAAAACTAGCAGGACTGCCTTACTGTACGATCCAAATCATCTGCAAAGCTTTCAGTTTCATTTTCAGTCTGGTAGATTTCAGTCTGGTAGATTGCAGCCTGGAGGTGTTTATTGTTGTTTCCCAGGGCAAAGAAAATGTTAAACACAGATAGTGGAAACGGGAGAATGCTGACTGAAATGATCTGCCAGTTATACCCCTTTACCAGCAAACTACATCCAGTGAGGAAGACTACCATTTCACTAGTTGTATGAGTTCCAGCAGCAACTGGCTGCATCTGTGTTGAATTGGGTGTCTCACCTTAAAAGGGTTGAGTACCTATTGTACATTTTATATTTTTAATAATTGAAATTACTTTGTAAAAGTAATTTCAATTACTTTTAATCAAAATAATTGAAAAAATATTTTGAAAAGACTAGAAAATATTTTCCATTTTGTCTAGTCTTTTTTGTAAATTCTTGTTAAAAAATAACAGTTGAAATTGACCATGATTCAGTGTTCAAGCAAATACAGGTAAAACTTTCAAGGTGGGTGAATGCTTTTTATAGGCACTGTATATTTAATTTAGTCTGACTCACAGGGCGTAGTTCACAGGTTTAAGCCGACCATTGACAGATTATCTCAGTTGGTATTCTACCCCCTTTCCACTATCTGCGTGTTACACTATTTTTGTCATAGGAAACAACAACAGCAACCTACTACACTGAAGGTGGAACTGAAGCTGAAAATTTTGCTGAGGATTTGGATCATGTAGTACAGTGGCCCTGCTTGTTAGTTAAATTTTCTTAGTTCTGACCTGAGCAAAGAATGGTGCAAAGGCCCTCTTGTATCTGTAGGAATTCTTCTTCCATCCATCCATCCATTATCTGTACACCGCTTAATCCTCTGTAGGGTCGCGGGGGGACTGGAGCCTATCCCAGTCGACTCAGGGCGAAGGCAGGGGACACCCTGGACAGGTCGCCAGCCTATCACAGGGCTACACAGAGACAAACAAGCACACTCTCATTCATACCTACGGATAATTTAGAATAATCAGTTAACCTCAGCATGTTTTTGGACTGTGGGAGGAAGTCGGAGTACCCGGTGAGAACCCACGCTGCACAGGGAGAACATGCAAACTCCACACAGGAAGATCCCAGGTGTCCTAACCGGGGCGTGGAATTCTTCTTATTCTTCCTAATTAATCACATTTTTTAATGGCTAAGGGTGCATGAAAACACATTAAACTCTGCACATGCTGCAGTTATGCTAAAAATATGTATAATTCTTTTTAGCTTTCTTTGATAATGCTGTATTAAAATGGCTCGATACTGCCCCCTACAGTTCTTCAAAGTTACAGGCTCAATATTAGGTTTCACATGCATGTCTGAAATTTGGTGGGCACATGTATTATGTCCACACATATGAAAAATCCTCTTGGATCCATGCCCTAAGTCCCACAGTAAGTCAGCCTTTACTGTAACAAACTCCTGCACCACAATCAATCACAGCAGCTTTGGTCTATCTCATCCAAAAATCTTGGCAATGCTAAGTTATGGAAAGTGCAGCGTTTTACTTAATGCTATGGTGTGGCGAAATTTGAAGTTCTTTTAACTCGAAAGTACATCGACCAATTTCCCCTAAATTTGTCATGCTTGATAACAATGCCAGCCTGAACACAATCACATGTCAGGAGGTTGCATGTGCTGCACTTTCACAGTCTCTGCCTAGTGTCTTAAACAGATCTGTGACAAATTTGATCATGAAAGTGCCTGTATGGTAATATATTGTGAACTTTGTGACTTTTCAATAAACACCTTTGAACAGTTACACTTCACTCCTAATTGTTACATCTTTTCCAAATTTCAATTGTTTGAGTTCTGTTCTAAAGACATGTACACACTGTTATTAGATCATAGTCATATTGTCATCTACTGGCGACAGGAAGTTACAGGCCCTATAATTTTACAAACTACTCTTAGCAGTAAGTTCATGTAATACATTTTGTAAATTGTCACACAGTCTCGTCAAGACATGTCCTGCTCCTCAATGTGCTGAGGTATATGTGGGCAAGACACTGACACCCCATGTTGCTCCTGATGGCAAGCGAGCATGTTGCATAGCAGCTCTGCCATGCTGTATATTAGAGAGTGTGGGTGAATGAGGAACACGTTGTAAATTGATCTGTAGAACCTAGCTAAGGTTAAAGACCATTTACTATTTTCATTTATTTTTTATGTTATTTACCATTTAATAAAATCATTGGGGTGGGGAGAGAGGCTGATTTTTATGTATATTTTATTTTCAGATTTAGGTCATTGTATTCATTCTGGATTCTGATTTATTGAAAAATATATAAGTGAGATCAGATGCTGTAGCTTAATTTGTTTGAGATGGAATGTCTCACTGTTGGTCATAGTCAGAGCAGTTACATGGTGTCCAAGTTGCATGGGCAGGTGCAGTAAGAGTTTTTTTCCCTCAGGTTTTTTCTCCAATTGTATGTAAATTATAGTTTGATTTTTCTCTCGACAGAAGAGGGACTGAAAATTCTGAGCAGTATGTGCTCTCACTCTATGGTGCCAGTGAGCAGTGGTCGAAATTTCCTTTTAACATCATGAAAGTGCAGAGTGGGAAGGGCAGAGAGTTGAATATAGAGAGACATATTTATAACCTACTGTAACTCCAGCTGTTTTAACGTTTGGACCCTTTGCTGGACTAAAAGATCATGTCAAACCAAATAGTTACTATTTTCATACTAGGTGTTGCTGTTATTTATATTTAGTATCATATGTTTCTCTTGTGTTTCTAACGACAATGTGTTTCTCGACAGGATGAAGTGGCCCACACAGTTACAGAGAGCAGAGTGTTACAGAACACAAGACATCCTTTCCTCACGGTAAGAAAACTAAAAAATCTCCCACTTACTAGATAGTAGAGGTTCCAACAGCCGTTTTGCTGGTCTGGTCAGCCATGGTCTGGCATGGTGTATGCTACTGGTAACATATAACCCAGTACTACCTGTCACATGGTTGAGTGGTCGGTGTCTAAACCGTCTCCCCTACCAGCATATGCTGGTGAGGAGGACTAAAAACAAGACATGTCAAAGGGCGGATGAGCTGTCTTGAGCCAATGGCCAACATGCAAATTGTGGTTTTGGTAGTCAACCTGGCAATTCTGGAATATGCAATTAGTTGGTTCCTGTGACCATCTGAGCTTTGCTGTGTCATCGATTGACAGGGCTTCTTGCCAAGAGATGATGCCTTACACCGTGTGTTCTGACCCATAGAGAGGGACAAACACATTTATAAAGGACACAGGAAACAATGTCAAGGATTTGAACTTTCAAAATGATTTTTGCTGTTCCTTAACTTGGATATAGGCAGCTCCTCTGTTGAGAAAATAAAGCCTTAAACCACCCTGCGCCCAAAAATAATCAAAGAAACAAGCTGACAGGTGGACCTGGCAGGTCGGCCGAACAAAACAAAAGGGTGCGGCGCAAGGCCAACCCTGTACAGGGCTGTAGAAGCTGGTGCCGACACCCGAGCTAAGGAAAAAAACCCAAAGTCAACCCAAACCAAAAGAAAAAGCGACAACAGGATGGCTGATCCCACCAGGTCAAACGGGAAAAGAAAGCTAATACGAACAAAGGGAAAAACAGCTACCAGGCGCACCTCAGATAGTGAGGTGGGAGAGGCAAGAGAGCAAGCGCTCTGAAAGCTGACCTATTTATAGGCGGAGCCTATAACCTAATAACTTAATAACTAAATAGGCCTACAAGGAAAACTTGAATAACTAAAGGCAAAAATAGTTTAAAAAGGAAAAATATACAAAGCTAGATTCAACACAAGTAACGTGGGAAAAATATATCAAACCAAGGAAAAAGGTGAAAAATGTGCCCCCAGCACATAACACCCCCACCCACAGTCAATGAATAAGTGTGAATAGTGGTTGGGAAAAAAAACAACATCTAAAGCTTATTCAGTGCAGTGTCGTGTCTCAAAGACACGACAACATGTTGGCAGTTACATTGTCTTTTCCACATATGTGCTTAATTACAATATTAAATTGCTGCAAGCGCAAGGACCAATTCATTACCCTAAGATGTTTTTTGCGCATGCGTCCAAGAAAAACAAGTGGATTATGGTCTGTGTACACAACCACAGGCACACCGGAACCACCCACGCACACCTTAAAGTGCTCCAAGGCCATAACCAAAGCCAGCGCTTCTTTTTCAATGGTGGACTACCACCACTGGTGCCTGTCAAGCTTCCTAGAAAAAAAACAACACAGGATGCTCAACTCCATCACAACCATCCTGCAGGAGTACAGCACACAAAACCGAGTCACATCCTTGTCTGCTGATGACAGCTTTGATTTTGACAAGGTTAAAGTGGCGTTTCTTTGCGCTTATGAACTTGTGCCTGAGGCTTACCGGCAGAAATTCTGCCAACCGAGATGACAATATAATCAGTCATATGTGGAATTTGTGAGAGAAAAGGACGTTCTCTTTGATAAGTGGTGCTCCTCTCAGAATGTTACTGGGTTTAATCAACTTAAGCAGCTAATATTGATGGAGGAATTCAAAAATTGCCTCCCTGATAAAGTAACCACGTATTTGAATGAAAATAAAGTTACTGACGTGGCTAAAGCTGCTGTGCTCATTGATGAGTATGTGTTGACACACAAGTCTGGGTTTGCAGAGCGCACTTTTGCTTTCAGCAGATTTGACCGAGCTAATGGTTATGGCAAGGAAAGCAAACATTTATCTGTGCCCATTGAACCAGTTACTGACTGTGTCCAACTTTGACGTTAAAACGAACGCACCTGAGACTAATAGTAGAGATGGCGTGACATGTTTCTGTTCCAGGAAGAAAGGCCATGCCATTTCTAACTGCTTAGTGCTGAAGAAAAAGAACACTAAACCTTTGGCTTTAGTCAAAACTGTGAACAATATTAGCCAGTCACTTCAGTCTCAAAAACCTTGTGACTAAGCTGACTTTAAGCCTTTTGTGATGGATAGATTTGTGTCTGTGTCCAGTGACTGTGAAAAGATCCCAGTGAAAATTTTGCGGGATACTGCAGCTTCTGAGTCTTTTATCCTTGAAGGTGTTTTGCCACTGAATAATGACATGCTGTTGGCTCAGATGTCCCTATGCAAAGTTTTAATATGCAGGACATTGGTATTCCCTTACACAAAATTGTGATCCAGTCAGACCTGTGGTCGGGAGATACAGTGGTTGGGGTGTTTCCTGATTTCCCAATAAGTGGGGTTTCTGTTATAATGGGAAACAATTTTGCAGGAAGCAGAGTGTTGGTTACACCTGAGGTTACACGTGTCCCTGTTGTGTGTAAACGTCCTGACCAGCTTGCCCAGGAATATCCAAATGTCTTCACAGCTTGTGCCATTAGCACACAGCTGCAAAACGAGACAAAGAGCAAGATGAAGATGACATTGATTTGAGTGAAAGTGCCCCCCGCATATAACACCGTGCAGTGATGACTTCGTAGGTGCAGCCTCACAGTTTAGTTTAATGACAGGAAAACCGGTACAGACTTAATATATGGCCACCACATACGGGGGGAACTGATGCTCCACAGAGTACAGTGGTGGCGACAAGTAGGCATAGTCCACGCACTGCTACCGCATCTAGGGTGACCGATGATCATCAACAGCTCCCAAACAAACAATAGCTCATTCTTAGAATCTGGAAGGTCTGCACAACCAATGATATGGACTCCTCATCTCAACTGGCACAAGCAACAGTGATTATCTGCTGTGACTTGGAGAAAGCTAAAGTAGACATTTGTGCTCATAGTGAAGTTAGGTGTCGTGGTACAGGAAGTATGGTTGAGAGAAGTTGCACAATCTTCTGCCGTGGTGGAGTAGATAGAAGAGTGGGCACTGGTTTTGACATCTGGAACAAGCTAGCAGCTCAGGGTATTGGCCCCACTCCAGTCAGCATCTGACTCATGTCAGTGCGCACACAGTTGATTAATGGTGAACACCTCATTCTTATCAGTGTATATTTGCCAACCATGCAATATATTTTTGAGAAGAAGGAGTGCTTTTATGACAAGTTGGGTAGCTGGATGTCTGCTGCAGAGAAAAATCTTGTGAATTCAATACTTGTGTCGGAAAAGATTGGAAATCATGGTCTGCTGTCATTTGCAAACATGTTGTTAGAAAGTTGAATTCAAACGATTTGATCCTCTTAGAGTTTTGCACCAGATTCCAACTCAGCATTATGGACATAATGTTATACAACTAAAGGACAGTTTAAAGATCACATGGCAACACGTATGAGCAAAGCACTTGCATTACCTGGACCTCATACTATCAAATCAAGCTGCAAAAGAGCATATTACAGTGACAATGGTAAACCAAGTGGCAGATTGCTTTACTGGTCAAAAGTTGCTAGTGTCCAAGTGACTCTTTTCTGTCAAGCAGAAAAAGGAGGGTATGAGACCCCCAAAAAGGCTAGACATCGCCTGGACAAACATAAGATAGCAAAGCGGCAAGAATTTTTGGACAAGAATCTGTCTACTTGTGCTGCTGATTATGAGGAGCTCAAAAAAGTTCTTCAAAATGCTACTGCTCGTGTTTTGGGTAAGAAGAAAATGATATAGAATGATTGATCTGATGACCACGATGAAGAAATTCAGCGACTGCTTAATGATAGGATTTTGGATAGGCATGATCTGAGATGTCATATCAGAGGGCTCAAGAACAACTGCTTCTGACTAAGAGCTGAAGAAGGAGAGTGCTACTCTAATTTAAAGAACCTCAGAGTGTTCTATGCCATTCTAAACATTGCCTGTAGTCCCACATCTCAACACTCTCGTCCAGTGGGATCTAAAGATGGTGAGCTCTTGAACACTTCTGATGATATCAAGGACAGATGGGTTGAAGATTTTAGTGATATATTAAACCAGTTAGCTGATATTGACTTTAGCATTGTTAATGACATTGTCATTAACAATGATTCGACTTCCAGTCCATTGATTCGACTTCCAGTCGTCGAATCAATGGACTGCCCAATTGGATCAATGGAGTTAGACCAAGCTGTCAATAACACATGATTAGGAAAGAGCCCAGGCCCCAGTGAGATTCTTCCTGAAGTATTAGTGCACAGTGAATGCTGTTTGAGAAGTTTCCTACTTCTGTTAAACATGCAAGGCTCTAGACTAACTTTCCACAGTGACTGCACTCCCTTATTTTTGTTCAGCATTGCCACAGCTATTAATCCACCATGCATGCTGATGAATAGCTGTTTTTGCATAACCTAGTTATGTTGCATCAACTTTTGGTGATACATGACTTGATATTTGTAAAATGTTTTCCATCTATCTATAATCTAAATCTAATCTAATCTAAAAATAATATATCAGTCATAAACTGAGCACAAGCTAAGAACACTTGCAGAACATGCCTGTCGGTAGATGTTACATTTTACAGATGCTCCCTAAACTCACACATACTGGCTACGGCAGACGCTAGTCAGGTGGTTGCAGTGTAGCAGCTCTGACAGGTATGCGACCAAAAATTTGTGGGAAAAGATTGTTCTACACAGACTTACCCGAATTGAAACAGTGATTTATATCGACATGTACTGTTTTCTATTAGCAGAATTTTCTATGAGTGGCCTGCATTTTAATGCCATTACTGCAGTCAGTCAGGTTTCTATAGCCAAAATTGTAATTGCTGTTAAAATTTGAACCATGCAGATTGAACGCTGGGGGCTGCTTTTTCTTTTGAACTGACTCAGTTTAGATCTCTCTGATGTACCTGAACACTTTCTGTCACCAGGTGTGTCCGACCTCACCCTCTGCCCGCCAAAGGTTATAAGAATTATGAAGAATCTTTATACTGATATTCATGCTAGACTCATTGTCGATGGTGAACTGACAAAGACTTTTGAGTGTAACAGTGGCCTTAAGCAGGGCTGCACATTGGCACCTACACTGTCCTGCTTTGGCTTCCCTTCAAAAAATCAAGCACACTTGCAGCATACAGATCAGATTCCGCTATGATGGTTATGTTTTTTTTCGATCTACGCAGGTCAAAGCTAGGACTTAAGTCCTTAGAGAATTCATTTCAGTAATAGACCTGAAGGCTTGCCGTCTATGCTGACATCCTACAACAAACTCGCAAAGCGTATGGGTCTGCACATTAGCACAGCCAAAACAGAGACCATGTACATAAGGGACCTAGCTGAGTTCTTGATGGTACCAAAATAGTCAATGTCACCTACTCCAAAAACCTAGGCAGCTACGCTACCAGTAATTGCTCTATGAAGGTGGAACTTATTTTGAAAATACTGAACATAATTACTTAACACTGATGTTTTATCATACTCAGTAGTTACAATTATGGAAACTAGTGCAGCGTCCATTCAATGTACAGTGCTGTAAAAAGCTATTTGCCCACACACAGAGGTCTTCTATTTTTGCATATTTCTTACACTTAAATGTTCCAGATCATCAAATTAATATTTATATTTATTGAATATTAAACAGAGATTACCCACAAAGCATAAAATGCAGTTTTTAAATGATAATTTATTCAAGATCTATTGATAAACTTTGCCACCCTTGTGAAAAAGTAAGAAGTAAGTTAAATGTTTGCCATAGCTTGTGATCAATCTTTGCATCGCAATGAAGACATTTTGGCCCACTCTTCACTGCAAAATAGTTTTAATTTGGTCACATTAGATGGTTGATTGTGAGCTGCCCTTTTAAGGTCTTGCCACAGCATCTCAATTGGATTCAGGTCCAGACTTGGATTTGGCCACTCCATCCATCCATTATCTATACACCGCTTATTCCTCTGTAGGGTCGCGGGGGGGCTGGAGCCTATCCCAGCCGACTCGGGCGAAGGCAGGGGACACCCTGAACAGGTCGCCAGCCTATCACAGGGCTACATATAGAAACAAACAAGCACACTCACACTCACACCTACGGACAATTTAGAATAATCAATTAACCTGAGCATGTTTTTGGACTGTGGGAGGAAGCCGGAGTACCCGGTGAGAACCCACGCTGCACAGGGAGAACATGCAAACTCCACACAGAAAGATCCCGGGCATCCTAACCGGGATGCGAACCAGGGATCTTCTAGCTGTGAGGCAATGCTGCTAACCACCGCGCCACCGTGCAGCCCCATTTGGCCACTCCAAAACCTTAATTTTGTTGTTTGTCAGCCACTCAGAGGTGGACTTGCTTGTGTGCTGTGGGTCACTGTCATGCAACATGATAGTCATGAACTGATGGGTGGATATTGTCCAGGAAGATTTTCTGATAGAGAGCAGAATTCTTGGCTCCGTCAATTATGACAAGTCATCCAGGTCCTGTGGAAGCAGAGCAGCCCCAAACCATCACACTCCACCATTGTGTTTTACTTTTAGTATGATGTTCTTCTTGTGGAATTTCAGTATTAGCTTTATGCCAGATGTAACAGGACCCATGTCTTCCAAAAAGTTCCACCTTTGACTCATCAGTCCACAGGATGTTATCCCGAAAGACTTAGGACTCATCCAGATATACGTTGTAAATACTGGAGGAGCCTTTATGTTCTTTGGTCAGGAGTGGTTTGCGCCTTGCATCTCTCCCATGGATGTCATTTTTGCCTATTGTCTTCCTTGTTGTGGAATCATGTAGACAGACCTTAACTGAGGCCAGTGAGGCCTGCAGAGCTCTTGATGTTCACCTAGGTTCTTTTGTTACCTCTTGGATTAGATGTACTCTTGGAGGAATGTTGGTAGGCTAGCCACTTCTAGGAAGGTTCACTACTGTTCTGTGTTTCTCCATTTGTGGATAATGTCTCTCACTGTGGTTCTCTGGAGTCCCAGAGCCTCAGCAATGACTTTGTAATCCTTTCCAGACTGATAAATGTCAATGACTTTGTTTCACAGCTGTTCTTGAATCTCTTTAGAATGTGGCATCATGTGCTGCTTTTTGAGACCCTTTAGCTACTTCACAATATCAGACAGGTTCTATTTAGTGATGTTTAGATTCAACAAGGCTGGCAGTAATCATATGTGAGTGTGGCTGGTGAAATTACATCCTACTAAAATCACCATCTAAAAATTGCATTTTCTGTTTTCTTGGGTTGTCTTTGTCTTACATTAAAATTAGTTTGATTATCTGAAACATTTAGTGTTTCAAATATGAGAAAATACAATATTTCTATAGGGGGGCAAATACTTTTCCACGGCACTGTATGCATGTCAGAACAGGCCTCCAGTGTTACTGATTGCAGCTGTCTCAATACCATTCAACCAACTGCTCATACGTGACACAAACTGCTTTTGGTTAATAAAATGTTTAATACTAAAACTCAAATTTGCTTATGCTCCCTTGGGTTTAAGCAGCACCTTTGAGAGAGAGAGAGGATTATTCCTGACCCTCTCTTTACATGGCTCAGAGTGCAATGTAGTTTTGGGTGCAACTGGAAAATCAGTATTTTTACTTCAGTGCATGACTTAAAACTTGACCACTGGAATAATATGCAGTTAAGATAATCATGTATTTTTCTGGTTAGTGTGGTGGAAGGAAAATTACTAAATTCATTTACAGGTTGTAAAAGAGTCTGGAACATGTGTTTGTCATTTTTAAAAAGAAAAAATCAATATTAAATGATTCTGTTAACAGAGCATGTCCTGTGTTGTTTATCAATCCCAATGGCCTATGTCTCAGTCAGTGTCTTCATTGATGGCATCATTATCTTGCTGAATTACCCCAGCCCTACCGTGGTTACCGTTTGTTGTTTTTATGTTTCCTGAAAACCCGTGATCCACACCACTCGAAAATGGATCTTGCACTGCAAGTGAAACCCAACAAGTTTAAAGCAGAACGGATGTACGGTTGTTGAGAAAGCAAGATAACAAACAGACTGCCTGACACACACACACACACACACAATTATTCATTACATTTCCTAATGTAGACCTCAAAAGCTGTAGTTTACTCAGTAGTTTGCAAAGTCATTGATATCCATGATATATGATATGATATTTATGTTACACTCTCTAAACTGAAAACAAAAAGAAACAAGAATGCACTCAAGCGAGATGCAGACCCACGCCGGATGCCTTCCTAAACATGGCAGGTAGCCCTGCGACCTTGACCTTTGACCTTTTGACCTCAAAGTTAATTGGTTACTGGGGTAGGTCAAGATCAACATCTGTGCTGAATTGATTGTCTTATCTGTCTTTGTTATGGAGTTATGGTACAGACATACAGACCAACACACCCACATACATATGTACAGACAGACAGACAGATGGACGGCTGTGACCGCCCTACCCACGGCCGACTCCTTCAGCGTAGGTAGTTATTTTTTTGAGATTACAAGTTTCTTTAAAAGTCGTTCATCACACTGACCACAAGCCTCTTCTGGTTCACTTGATTTTAGCAGTTTTCATCTCATAGTAAAGAGCTGCATTATAATACTGCAGAGATTCACTACCTGGGTATGTCTGGATATTTTATTTTTTAGTGAATTTCTTATTTCCTAATGTTATATTTTCTTGCAGACACTGAAATATGCCTTCCAAACCCATGACCGGCTCTGTTTTGTAATGGAATATGCCAATGGAGGCGAGGTAAGACTTCACATGCTTGTATCACTGTCACATGACAATACACTAATGTCACTTGGTGTCAGCGGCGTGCCATGCACACTCTGATCTTCATTAATGGTCGGTAAGTGTTTTGACCTTAGCTGTTCTCACTTCTTTCAGCTGTTCTTCCACCTGTCACGAGAGCGAGTGTTCACAGAAGATCGGGCACGCTTCTATGGCGCAGAGATTGTTTCAGCACTTGAGTACCTCCATTCACGTGATGTTGTTTACCGTGATCTGAAGGTGAATGCACATCACATGCAGCAGTTCTAAAATAAACCGTATATTGTAAATATTATGGAGAGAATGTAGGGTGGGCAATCTTTCTAGGATGTAGGTTTAAGCCTGTCACTGGCCATTCATTTTACGCAGCTTTCTACCCTCCTTCTATGCATTACCATTTTCAAAGTCCACTTCAACAACCTCTGGGCTAGCACTCCACCACAGTGAAAATCTGAGTTTTGCCAAAGATTTGGACAGTAGAGCTGCCCTGCTAATTTTTTTAATTATCCACTGTGCTCATCTCCCTATGTGCAAATGCTCCACCAAAACAATCCCACCTATCACTATTGAGAGGGAACAGTCAGCACTCATCCTTGGCTTAGCTCCACCGAAGATGATTGTGATTGGTGTAAATAAATGCAAACGAGTCAGATTGTATTTTTACCTTATGGCAGAATGGTAATTGGATGCAGCCAGACCAGTATGTATGAATGGGAAGGTTAGGGAGACTATGAATCTGATGTAAGGACTGGCTCTTCTAAATTGTTTCATTGTGACAACACCTTCTAGAACAACATGACTAGAACTTGTATATTTTTTGCAGTCATTGCTTCTATAAAGCAATGAAACCCTGCCATTAATGATAAAAACAAAAAGTAATAATAATCTTAATTATAGCTGCAAGCAGCGTCGGACGGGCCCTGGCTCCCCCCCGCACCGCTGCTGTGGAGACGATGGGAATGTCTAAAGCACGCAATCGTGTTCGTCTCATCCTGCTCTTCACATGTACCAAATTTCATGTCTGTACGACGAACCAGTGATTTTATATGAAATTTTAAAATTTTGTAGGGGGCACTGTGGAGCTGTTTGAGTGCGCCACAGTGTTGAGGGATAGCCTGTCATCAAGCATATCAAGTTTCATTCATATTCGACCATGTGCAGTCTAGTTATGAGCATTTCACACTTCATGGCCACACGCTCAAAATGGCCGCCCTGTCACACCCACACCGTGTGACGGAGGCACAAGATTTTAACAACTTTTCATCCTGAAGGGGTCTAGATGCCACACATCCAATTTGGTGGAGATGGGATAAAAATCCTGGGAGGAGTTTGTTAAATTCCAATGTCTCTGCACCACATTGTCTAAGGGGTGCTGTGGAGCTGATTGGAATTTCAAGTGTACAGATTTGTTTGTCTGGATAGACTATACATCTGTAGCAAATTTCATGTTTGTAGGTTAAAGCAGTGATTTTATATGAGTATTTCAATATTTGTAGGGGGCGCTGTGGAGCCGTTTGAACACGCCACTTCCTGAATTGTATATCAAACCTTAGCGTTTGAGATTTGTGAGGATTTGTGTGGATTTGGTGATATTAGGTAGATCCGTTCACTTCCAAAACTCATTTCATTCCATATGGCAAAATTGGTGAAAATGGCTGCCATGCCACGCCCACACCGTGTGACGCAGCCACAAGATTTTAATAACTTTTCATCCTGGATGGGTCTAGATGCCACACAGTGAATTTGGTGAAGACCGGATAAAAATCCTGGGAGGAGTTCGTTAAATTCCAATCCCTGCGCACCACGTTTTCTAGGGGGCGCCGTGGAGCTTTTTCAAAATTTCAAAAGCAGGAATGTTTTTGTCTCGGGCTCCTGTACCTGTGTACCAAATTTCATAGCTGTATGTGAAACTAGCCGTATTAACTCCACTAAAGCCCAATTTTTAAGGTGGCGCTATTGAGTCATTTTGCCATTCATATGTGTAATTCCCCCAAAATATCAAATTTTTCGCCAGTCCTGATGTGTGTTCAAAATTTGGTGAGTTTTTGAGCATGTTTAGGGGCCCAAATTGGGGTTCAAAGTGGCGTAAGAAAAATTAAAGCTGCAAGCAGCGTCGGACGGGCCCTCGCTCCTCACCGCACTGCTCTCCACACGACCTTGTCTAGGGGGCGCCATAGAGCCGATTAGAATTTTGACTGTGCAAATCTGTTGGAGATGTACCAAATTTCATGTTTGTATGCAATGATTTTATATGAATGTCTAAAGCACGCACTCGTTCCACATGGCGATTTTGTTCAAAATGTCTGTGACAGCCACAAGATCCATCCTGCTCTGCACATGTACCAAATTTCATGTCTGTACGACAAACCAGTGATTTTATATGAAATTTTAAAATTTTGTAGGGGGCGCTGTGGAGCTGTTTAAGTGCGCCACAGTGTTGAGGGATAGCCTGTCATCAAGCATATCAAGTTTCATTCATATTCGGCCATGTGCAGTCAAGTTATGAGCATTTCACACTTCAGGGCCACACGCTCAAAATGTCCGCCCTGTCACGCCCACACCGTGTGACAGAGGCAGAAGATTTTAATAACTTTTCATCCTGAAGGGGTCTAGATGCCACACAGCCAATTTGGTGGAGATGGGATAAAAATCCTGGGAGGAGTTCGTTAAATTCCAATGTCTCAGCACCACATTGTCTAGGGGGCGCTGTGAAGCCAATTGAAATTTCAAGTGTACAGATCTGTTTGTCTGGATACACTATACATGTGTACCAAATTTCATGTTTGTAGGTCAAAGCAGTAGTTTTTTATGAGTATTTGAATATTTGTAGGGGGCGCTGTGGAGTCGTTTGAACACGCCATTTCCTGAATTGTATATCAAACATTAGTTTTTGAGATTTGTGAGGATTTGTGTGGATTTGGTGATATTAGGTGGATCCCTTCACCTCCAAAACTCATTTCATTCCATGTGGCAAAATTGGTGAAAATGGCTGCCATGCCACGCCCACACCGTGTGACATAGCCACGAGATTTTAATAACTTTTGATCCTGAAGGGGTCCAGATGACACACAGTGAATTTGGTGAAGACCGGAAAAAAATCCTAGGAGGAGTTCGTTAAATTCCAATGCCTGCGCACCACGTTTTCTAGGGGCGCCGTGGAGCTTTTTCAAAATTTCAAAAGCAGGAATGTTTTTGTCTGGGGCTACTGTACCTGTGTACCAAATTTTATAGCTGTACGTGAAACTAGCCGTATTAACTCCACTAAAGTCCAATTTTCAAGGTGGCGCTATTGAGTCATTTTGCCATTCATATGTGTAATTCCCCCAAAATATCAAATTTTTCACCAGTCCTGATGTGTGTGCAAAATTTGAGGAGTTTTTGAGCATGTTTAGGGGGTCAAATTGGGGTTCAATTTGGCGTAAGAAAAATAAAGAAAGAAAGAAAGAAAGAAAGAAACTGAGCAGGAACAATAGGGCCTTTGCCCTGCAAGGCAAAGGCAGCGTTCAGTGTTTCACACTGATCGCTGCCCTTTGCCTTTTTCGGGCTCGGGCCCTAATAAAGAAAGAAAGAAAGAAAGAAAGAAACTGAGCAGGAACAATAGGGCCTTTGCCCTGCAAGGCAAAGGCAGCGTTCAGTGTTTCACACTGATCGCTGCCCTTTGCCTTTTTCGGGCTCGGGCCCTAATTAAAGCTGCAAGCAGCGTCGGACGGGCCCTCGCTCCCCCCCCCGCAACGCCGCTGTGGAGACGATGGGAATGTCTAAAGCACGCCCTCGTGTTCGTCTCATCCTGCTCTGCACATGTACCAAATTTCATGTCTGTACGACAAACCAGTGATTTTATATGAAATTTTAAAAATTTGTAGGGGGCGCTGTGGAGCTGTTTAATAGCGCCACAGTGTTGACGGATAGCCTGTCATCAAGCATATCAAGTTTCATTCATATTCGGCCATGTGCAGTCAAGTTATGAGCATTTCACACTTCATGGCCACACGCTCAAAATGGCCGCCCTGTCACGCCCACACCGTGTGACAGAGGCAGAAGGTTTTAATAACTTTTCATCCTGAAGGGGTCTAGATGCCACACAGCCAATTTGGTGGAGATGGGATAAAAATCCTGGGAGGAGTTCGTTAAATTCCAATGTCTCAGCACCACATTGTCTAGGGGGCGCTGTGAAGTCAATTGAAATTTCAAGTGTACAGATCTGTTTGTCTGGATAGACTATACATGTGTACCAAATTTCATGTTTGTAGGTCAAAGTAGTAGTTTTTTATGAGTATTTGAATATTTGTAGGGGGCGCTGTGGAGCCGTTTGAACACGCCATTTCCTGAATTGTATATCAAACATTAGTTTTTGAGATTTGTGAGGATTTGTGTGGATTTGGTGATATTAGGTGGATCCCTTCACCTCCAAAACTCATTTCATTCCATGTGGCAAAATTGGTGAAAATGGCTGCCATGCCACGCCCACACCGTGTGACATAGCCACGAGATTTTAATAACTTTTGATCCTGAAGGGGTCCAGATGACACACAGTGAATTTGGTGAAGACCGGAAAAAAATCCTAGGAGGAGTTCGTTAAATTCCAATGCCTGCGCACCACGTTTTCTAGGGGGCGCCGTGGAGCTTTTTCAAAATTTCAAAAGCAGGAATGTTTTTGTCTGGGGCTACTGTACCTGTGTACCAAATTTTATAGCTGTACGTGAAACTAGCCGTATTAACTCCACTAAAGTCCAATTTTCAAGGTGGCGCTATTGAGTCATTTTACCATTCATATGTGTAATTCCCCCAAAATATCAAATTTTTCACCAGTCCTGACGTGTGTGCAAAATTTGAGGAGTTTTTGAGCATGTTTAGGGGGTCAAATTGGGGTTCAATTTGGCGTAAGAAAAATAAAGAAAGAAAGAAAGAAAGAAAGAAAGAAAGAAACTGAGCAGGAACAATAGGGCCTTTGCCCTGCAAGGCAAAGGCAGCGTTCAGTGTTTCACACTGATCGCTGCCCTTTGCCTTTTCGGGCTCGGGCCCTAATTAAAGCTGCAAGCAGCGTCGGACGGGCCCTCGCTCCCCCCCCGCAACGCCACTGTGGAGATGATGGGAATGTCTAAAGCACGCACTCGTGTTCGTCTCATCCTGCTCTGCACATGTACCAAATTTCATGTCTGTACGACAAACCAGTGATTTTATATGAAATTTTAAAATTTTGTAGGGGGCGCTGTGGAGCTGTTTAAGTGCGCCACAGTGTTGAGGGATAGCCTGTCATCAAGCATATCAAGTTTCATTCATATTCGGCCATGTGCAGTCAAGTTATGAGCATTTCACACTTCATGGCCACACGCTCAAAATGGCCGCCCTGTCACGCCCACACCGTGTGACAGAGGCAGAAGATTTTAATAACTTTTCATCCTGAAGGGGTCTAGATGCCACACAGCCAATTTGGTGGAGATGGGATAAAAATCCTGGGAGGAGTTCGTTAAATTCCAATGTCTCAGCACCACATTGTCTAGGGGGCGCTGTGAAGCCAATTGAAAATTCAAGTGTACAGATCTGTTTGTCTGGATACACTATACATGTGTACCAAATTTCATGTTTGTAGGTCAAAGCAGTAGTTTTTTATGAGTATTTGAATATTTGTAGGGGGCGCTGTGGAGCCGTTTGAACACGCCATTTCCTGAATTGTATATCAAACATTAGTTTTTGAGATTTGTGAGGATTTGTGTGGATTTGGTGATATTAGGTGGATCCTTTCATCTCCAAAACTCATTTCATTCCATGTGGCAAAATTGGTGAAAATGGACGCCATGCCACGCCCACACCGTGTGACGCAGCCACAAGATTTTAATAACTTTTCATCCTGGATGGGTTTAGATGCCACACAGCGAATTTGGTGAGGACGGGATAAAAATCCTAGGAGGAGTTGGTTAAATTCCAATGCCTGCGCACCACGTTTTCTAGGGGGCGCCGTGGAGCTTTTTCAAAATTTCAAAAGCAGGAATGTTTTTGTCTCGGGCTACTGTACCTGTGTACCAAATTTTATAGCTGTACGTGAAACTAGCCGTATTAACTCCACTAAAGACCAACTTTTAAGGTGGCGCTATTGAGTCATTTTGCCATTCATATGTGTGATTCCCCCAAAATATCAAATTTTTCGCCAGTCCTGATGTGTGTGCAAAATTTGGTGAGTTTTTGAGCATGTTTAGGGGGTCAAATTGAGGTTCAATTTGGCGTAAGAAAAATAAAGAAAGAAACAGAGCAGAAACAATAGGGCCTTTGCCCTGCAAGGCAAAGGCAGCGTTCAGTGTTTCACACTGATCGCTGCCCTTTGCCTTTTCGGGCTCGGGCCCTAATAAAGAAAGAAACAGAGCAGGAACAATAGGGCCTTTGCCCTGCAAGGCAAAGGCAGCGTTCAGTGTTTCACACTGATCGCTGCCCTTGCCTTTTCGGGCTCGGGCCCTAATTAAAGCTGCAAGCAGCGTCGGACGGGCCCTCGCTCCCCCCCCGCAACGCCGCTGTGGAGACGATGGGAATGTCTAAAGCACGCACTCGTGTTCGTCTCATCCTGCTCTGCACATGTACCAAATTTCATGTCTGTACGACGAACCAGTGATTTTATATGAAATTTTAAAATTTTGTAGGGGGCGCTGTTGAGCTGTTTAAGTGCGCCACAGTGTTGAGGGATAGCCTGTCATCAAGCATATCAAGTTTCATTCATATTCGGCCATGTGCAGTCAAGTTATGAGCATTTCACACTTCATGGCCACACGCTCAAAATGGCCGTCCTGCCACGCCCACACTGTGTGATGGAGGCAGAAGATTTTAATAACTTTTCATCCTGAAGGGGTCTAGATGCCACACAGCCAATTTGGTGGAGATGGGATAAAAATCCTGGGAGGAGTTCGTTAAATTCCAATGTCTCAGCACCACATTGTCTAGGGGGCGCTGTGGAGCTGATTGGAATTTCAAGTGTACAGATCTGTTTGTCTGGATAGACTATACATGTGTACCAAATTTCATATTTGTAGGTCAAAGCAGTAGTTTTTTATGAGTATTTGAATATTTGTAGGGGGCGCTGTGGAGCCGTTTGAACACGCCATTTCCTGAATTGTATATCAGACATTAGTTTTTGAGATTTGTGAGGATTTGTGTGGATTTGGTGATATTAGGTGGATCCTTTCATCTCCAAAACTCATTTCATTCCATGTGGCAAAATTGGTGAAAATGGACGCCATGCCACGCCCACACCGTGTGACGCAGCCACAAGATTTTAATAACTTTTCATCCTGGATGGGTTTAGATGCCACACAGCGAATTTGGTGAAGACGGGATAAAAATCCTAGGAGGAGTTGGTTAAATTCCAATGCCTGCGCACCACGTTTTCTAGGGGGCGCCGTGGAGCTTTTTCAAAATTTCAAAAGCAGGAATGTTTTTGTCTGGGGCTACTGTACCTGTGTACCAAATTTTATAGCTGTACGTGAAACTCGCCGTATTAACTCCACTAAAGTCCAATTTTCAAGGTGGCGCTATTGAGTCATTTTACCATTCATATGTGTAATTCCCCCAAAATATCAAATTTTTCACCAGTCCTGACGTGTGTGCAAAATTTGAGGAGTTTTTGAGCATGTTTAGGGGGTCAAATTGGGGTTCAATTTGGCGTAAGAAAAATAAAGAAAGAAAGAAAGAAAGAAAGAAAGAAACTGAGCAGGAACAATAGGGCCTTTGCCCTGCAAGGCAAAGGCAGCGTTCAGTGTTTCACACTGATCGCTGCCCTTTGCCTTTTCGGGCTCGGGCCCTAATTAAAGCTGCAAGCAGCGTCGGACGGGCCCTCGCTCCCCCCCCCGCAACGCAGCTGTGGAGACGATGGGAATGTCTAAAGCACGCACTCGTGTTCGTCTCATCCTGCTCTGCACATGTACCAAATTTCATGTCTGTACGACAAACCAGTGATTTTATATGAAATTTTAAAATTTTGTAGGGGGCGCTGTGGAGCTGTTTAAGTGCGCCACAGTGTTGAGGGATAGCCTTTCATCAAGCATATCAAGTTTCATTCATATTCGGCCATGTGCAGTCAAGTTATGAGCATTTCACACTTCATGGCCACACGCTCAAAATGGCCGCCCTGTCACGCCCACACCGTGTGACAGAGGCAGAAGATTTTAATAACTTTTCATCCTGAAGGGGTCTAGATGCCACACAGCCAATTTGGTGGAGATGGGATAAAAATCCTGGGAGGAGTTCGTTAAATTCCAATGTCTCAGCACCACATTGTCTAGGGGGCGCTGTGAAGCCAATTGAAAATTCAAGTGTACAGATCTGTTTGTCTGGATACATTATACATGTGTACCAAATTTCATGTTTGTAGGTCAAAGCAGTAGTTTTTTATGAGTATTTGAATATTTGTAGGGGGCGCTGTGGAGCCGTTTGAACACGCCATTTCCTGAATTGTATATCAGACATTAGTTTTTGAGATTTGTGAGGATTTGTGTGGATTTGGTGATATTAGGTGGATCCTTTCATCTCCAAAACTCATTTCATTCCATGTGGCAAAATTGGTGAAAATGGACGCCATGCCACGCCCACACCGTGTGACGCAGCCACAAGATTTTAATAACTTTTCATCCTGGATGGGTTTAGATGCCACACAGCGAATTTGGTGAAGACGGGATAAAAATCCTAGGAGGAGTTGGTTAAATTCCAATGCCTGCGCACCACGTTTTCTAGGGGGCGCCGTGGAGCTTTTTCAAAATTTCAAAAGCAGGAATGTTTTTGTCTCGGGCTACTGTACCTGTGTACCAAATTTTATAGCTGTAGGTGAAACTAGCCGTATTAACTCCACTAAAGACCAACTTTTAAGGTGGCGCTATTGAGTCATTTTGCCATTCATATGTGTGATTCCCCCAAAATATCAAATTTTTCGCCAGTCCTGATGTGTGTGCAAAATTTGGTGAGTTTTTGAGCATGTTTAGGGGGTCAAATTGAGGTTCAATTTGGCGTAAGAAAAATTAAAGCTGCAAGCAGCGTCGGACGGGCCCTCGCTCCCCCCCCGCAACGCCGCTGTGGCAACAATGTGAATGTCTAAAGCATGCACTCGTGTTCGTCTCATCCTGCTCTGCACATGTACCAAATTTCATGTCTGTACGACAAACCAGTGATTTTATATGAAATTTTAAAATTTTGTAGGGGGCGCTGTGGAGCTGTTTGAGTGCGCCACAGTGTTGAGGGATAGGCTGTCATCAAGCATATCAAGTTTCATTCATATTCGGCCATGCGCAGTCAAGTTATGAGCATTTCACACTTCATGGCCACACGCTCATAATGGCCGCCCTGTCACGCCCACACTGTGTGACGGAAGCACAAGATTTAAATAACTTTTCATGCTGAAGGGGTCTAGATGCCACACAGCCAATTTGGTGGAGATGGGATGAAAATCCTGGGAGGAGTTTGTTAAATTCCAATGTCTCTGCACCACATTGTCTAGGGGGCGCTGTGAAGCCAATTGAAATTTCAAGTGTACAGATCTGTTTGTCTGGATAGACTATACATGTGTACCAAATTTCATGTTTGTAGGTCAAAGCAGTAGTTTTTTATGAGTATTTGAATATTTGTAGGGGGCGCTGTGGAGCCGTTTGAACACGCCACTTCCTGAATTGTATATCAAACATTAGTTTTTGAGATTTGTGAGGATTTGTGTGGATTTGGTGATATTAGGTGGATCCCTTCACCTCCAAAACTCATTTCATTCCACGTGGCAAAATTGGTGAAAATGGCTGCCATGCCACACCCACACTGTGTGACATAGCCACGAGATTTTAATAACTTTTGATCCTGGAGGGGTCCAGATGACACACAGTGAATTTGGTGAAGACCGGAAAAAAATCCTAGGAGGAGTTCGTTAAATTCCAATGCCTGCGCACCACGTTTTCTAGGGGGCGCCGTGGAGCTTTTTCAAAATTTCAAAAGCAGGAATGTTTTTGTCTGGGGCTACTGTACCTGTGTACCAAATTTTATAGCTGTACGTGAAACTAGCCGTATTAACTCCACTAAAGTCCAATTTTCAAGGTGGCGCTATTGAGTCATTTTGCCATTCATATGTGTAATTCCCCCAAAATATCAAATTTTTCACCAGTCCTGATGTGTGTGCCAAATTTGGGGAGTTTTTGAGCATGTTTAGGGGGTCAAATTGGGGTTCAATTTGGCGTAAGAAAAATAAAGAAAGAAAGAAAGAAAGAAAGAAACTGAGCAGGAACAATAGGGCCTTTGCCCTGCAAGGCAAAGGCAGCGTTCAGTGTTTCACACTGATCGCTGCCCTTTGCCTTTTTCGGGCTCGGGCCCTAATAAAGAAAGAAACAGAGCAGGAACAATAGGGCCTTTGCCCTGCAAGGCAAAGGCAGCGTTCAGTGTTTCACACTGATCGCTGCCCTTTGCCTTTTCGGGCTCGGGCCCTAATAAAGAAAGAAACAGAGCAGGAACAATAGGGCATTTGCACTGCAAGGCAAAGGCAGCGTTCAGTGTTTCACACTGACCGCTGGCCCTTGCCTTTTCGTGCTCGGGCCCTAATTAAAGCTGCAAGCAGCGTCGAACGGGCCCTCGCTCCCCCCCGCACTGCGCTGTGGAGACGATCGGAATATGTAAAGCACGCAATTGTGTTCGTGTCATCCTGCTCTGCACAAGTACCAAATTTCACGTCTGTCGGACAAAGCAGTGATACGATATGAATTTTTGAAATTTCTAGGGGGCGCTGTGGAGCTGTTTAATTGCCTCCAAGTGTTGAGGGATAGCCTGTCATAAAGCATATCAAGTTTCATTCACATCTTCTGATCAACAGTGAAGTTATGAGCATTTAACACCTCATGGTCACACGCTCAAAATGGCCGCCCTGCCACGCCCACACTGTGTGACGCAGCCACAAGATTTTAATAACTTTTCATCCTGGAGGGTTCCAGATGCCACACAGCCAATTTTGTGAAGACAGGACAAAAATCCTGGGAGGAGTTCGTTAAATTCCAATGTCTCCAAACAACCTTGTCTAGGGGGCGCCATAGAGCCGATTTGAATTTCGACTGTGCAATTTTGTTGGACTCGGGATTCTATATGTATGTACCAAATTTCATGTTTGTAGGATACAGCAGTAATTTTTTATGAGTATTTTAATTTTTGCAGGGGGCGCTGTGGAGCCTTTTGAACACGTCCATTCATGAATTGTATATCAAACATTAGTGTTTGAGATTGATGAGGATTTGTGTGGATTTGGTGATATTACGTGGATCCCTTCACCTCCAAAACTCATTGCGTTCCACATGGCGAATTTGCTGAAAATGGCCGCCAGGCCACGCCCACACGGTTTGACGCAGCCACAAGATTTTAATAACTTTTCATCCTGGATGGGTCTAGATGCCACACAGCGAATTTGGTGAAGACCGGATAAAAATCCTAGGAGGAGTTCGTTAAATTCCAATGGCTGCGCACCACGTTTTCTAGGGGGCGCCGTGGAGCTTTTTCAAAATTTCAAAAGCAGGAATGTTTTTGTCTCGGGCTACTGTACCTGTGTACCAAATTTCATAGCTGTACGTGAAACTAGCCGTATTAACTCCACTAAAGCCCAATTTTTAAGGTGGCGCTATTGAGTCATTTTGCCATTCATATGTGTAATTCCCCCAAAATATCAAATTTTTCACCAGTCCTGATGTGTGTGCAAAATTTGGGGAGTTTTTGAGCATGTTTAGGGGGTCAAATTGAGGGTTAATTTGGCGTAAGAAAAATAAAGAAAGAAAGAAAGAAAGAAAGAAAGAAAGAAACTGAGCAGGAACAATAGGGCCTTTGCCCTGCAAGGCAAAGGCAGCGTTCAGTGTTTCACACTGATCGCTGCCCTATGCCTTTTTCGGGCTCGGGCCCTAATAAAGAAAGAAAGAAAGAAAGAAAGAAACTGAGCAGGAACAATAGGGCCTTTGCCCTGCAAGGCAAAGGCAGCGTTCAGTGTTTCACACTGATCGCTGCCCTTTGCCTTTTTCGGGCTCGGGCCCTAATAAAGAAACCGCCAAACAAACAGAGCAGGAACAATAGGGCCTTTGCCCTGCAAGGCAAAGGCAGCGTTCAGTGTTTCACACTGATCGCTGCCCTTGCCTTTTCGGGCTCGGGCCCTAATTAAAGCTGCAAGCAGCGTCGGACGGGCCCTCGCTCCTCATTGCACTCCTCTTCACACGACCTTGTGTAGGGGGCGCTGTAGAGCCGATTGGAATTTCGACTGTGCAAATCTGTTGGTCTTGGGATACTATATGTATGTACCAAATTTCATGTTTGTAGGATAAAGCAGTGATTTTATATGAGTATTTGAATATTTGTAGGGGGCGCTGTGGAGCCGTTTGACCACGTCCATTCCTGAATTGTATATTAAATATTAGGTCTTTAGATTAATGAGGATTTGTGTGGATTTGGTGATATTACGTGGATCCCTTCACCTCCAAAAAACATTTCGTTCCATATGGCGATTTTGTTCAAAATGGCCGCCATGCCACGCCCACACCATGTGACGCAGCCACAAGATTTTAATAACTTTTCATTCTGGAGGGGTTTACATGCCACACAGCGAATTTTGTGAAAATCGGACAAAAATCCTGGGAGGAGTTCGTTAAATTCCAATGCCTGCGCACCACGTGTTCTAGTTGGCGCTGTTTAGCTTTTTTGTTCAAAATGGCCGCCATGCCACGCCCACACCGTGTGACGCAGCCACAAGATTTTAATAACTTTTCATCCTGGAGGGGTGTAGATGCCACACAGCGAATTTGGTGAAGACCGGATAAAAATCCTAGGAGGAGTTCGTTAAATTCCAATACCTGCGCACTACGTTTTCTAGGGGGCGCTGTGGAGCTTTTTCAAAATTTCAAAAGCAGGAATGTTTTTATCTCGGGATAGTGTACCTGTGCACCAAATTTTGTAGCTGTGCGTGAAACTAGCCGTATTAACTCCACTAAAGCCCAATTTTTACGGTGGCGCTATTGAGTCATTTTGCCATTCATATGTGTAATTCCCCCAAAATATCAAATTTTTCACCAGTCCTGATGTGTGTGCAAAATTTGGGGAGTTTTTGAGCATGTTTAGGGGGTCAAATTGGGGTTCAAAGTGGCGTAAGAAAAAGAAACCGCCAAAGAAACAAACAGAGCAGGAGCAATAGGGCCTTTGCCCTGCAAGGCAAAGGCAGCGTTCAGTGTTTCACACTGATCGCTGCCCTTGCCTTTTTGGGCTCGGGCCCTAAGAATGAATGAATGAAAGAAAGAAAGAAAGAAAGAAACTGAGCAGGAACAATAGGGCCTTTGTCGCTGACCTTTGCCTTTTTGGGCTCGGGCCCTAATTAAAGCTGCAAGCAGCGTTGGACGGGCCCTCGGTCCCTCCCGCACCGCCGCCGTGGAGACGATCAGAATGTCTAAAGCACGCGGTCGTGTTCGTCTCATACTCCTCTGCACATGTACCAAATTTCGTGTCTGTATGAAAAACCAGTGATTTTATATGAAATTTTAAAACTTTGTAGGGGGCGCTGTGGAGCTGTTTGAGTGTGCCACAGTGTTGAGGGATAGCCTGTCATCAAAGCATATCAAGTTTCATTCATATTCGACCATGTGCAGTCAAGTTATGAGCATTTCACACTTCATGGCCACACGCTCAAAATGGCCGTCCTGCCACGCCCACACTGTGTGATGGAGGCAGAAGATTTTAATAACTTTTCATCCTGAAGGGGTCTAGATGCCACACAGCCAATTTGGTGGAGATGGGATAAAAATCCTGGGAGGAGTTCGTTAAATTCCAATGTCTCAGCACCACATTGTCTAGGGGGCGCTGTGGAGCTGATTGGAATTTCAAGTGTACAGATCTGTTTGTCTGGATAGACTATACATGTGTACCAAATTTCATATTTGTAGGTCAAAGCAGTAGTTTTTTATGAGTATTTGAATATTTGTAGGGGGCGCTGTGGAGCCGTTTGAACACGCCATTTCCTGAATTGTATATCAAACATTAGTTTTTGAGATTTGTGAGGATTTTTGTGGATTTGGTGATATTAGGTGGATCCCTTCACCTCCAAAACTCATTTCATTCCATGTGGCAAAATTGGTGAAAATGGCTGCCATGCCACGCCCACACCATGTGACATAGCCACGAGATTTTAATAATTTTTCATCCTGGATGGGTTTAGATGCCACACAGTGAATTTGGTGAGGATAGGATAAAAATCCTGGGAGGAGTTCGTTAAATTCCAATCCCTGCGCACCACGTTTTCTAGGGGCCCCGTGGAGTTTTATCGAAATTTCAAAAGCAGGATTGTTTTTGTCTCGGGCTACTGTACTTGTGTACCGAATTTCATAGCTGTACGTAAAACTAGCCGTATTAACTCCATTAAGGTGGCGCTGTTGAGTCATTTTGCCATTCATATGTTTAATTGCCCCAAAATATCAAATTTTTCACCAGTCCTGATGTGTGTGCAAAATTTGAGGAGTTTTTGAGCATGTTTAGGGGGTCAAATTGGGGTTCAATTTGGCGTAAGAAAAATTAAAGCTGCAAGCAGCGTCGGACGGGCCCTCGCTCCCCCCCCGCAACGCCGCTGTGGAGACGATGGGAATGTCTAAAGCACGCACTCGTGTTCGTCTCATCCTGCTCTGCACATGTACCAAATTTCATGTCTGTACGACAAACCAGTGATTTTATATGAAATGTTAAAATTTTGTAGGGGGCACTGTGGAGCTGTTTAAGTGCACCACAGTGTTGAGGGATAGCCTGTCATCAAGCATATCAAGTTTCATTCATATTCGGCCATGTGCAGTCAAGTTATGAGCATTTCACACTTCATGGCCACACGCTCAAAATGGCCGCCCTGTCACGCCCACACCGTGTGACAGAGGCAGAAGATTTTAATAACTTTTCATCCTGAAGGGGTCTAGATGCCACACAGCCAATTTGGTGGAGATGGGATAAAAATCCTGGGAGGAGTTCGTTAAATTCCAATGTCTCAGCACCACATTGTCTAGGGGGCGCTGTGGAGCTTATTGGAATTTCAAGTGTACAGATCTGTTTGTCTGGATAGACTATACATGTGTACCAAATTTCATGTTTGTAGGTTAAAACAGTGATTTTATATGAATATTTGAATATTTGTAGGGGGCGCGGTGGAGCCGTTTGAACACGCCACTTCCTGAATTGTATATCAAACATTATTTTTTGAGATTTGTGAGGATTTGTGTGGATTTGGTGATTTTACGTGGATACTTTCACTTCCAAAACTCATTTCATTCCATATGGCAAAATTGCTGAAAATGGCCGCCATGCCACGCCCACACCGTGTGACATAGCCACGAGATTTTAATAACTTTTCATCCTGGATGGGTCTAGATGCCACACGGCGAATTTGGTGAAGATCGGCTAAAAATCCTAGGAGGAGTTCGTCAAATTCCAATGCCTGCGCACCACGTTTTCAAGGGGGCGCCGTTGAGCTTTTTTGAAATTTCAAAAGCAGGAATGTTTTTGTCTCGGGCTACTGTACATGTGTACCAAATTTCATAGCTGTACGTCAAACTAGCCGTATTAACTCCACTAAAGCCCAATTTTCAAGGTGGCGCTATTGTGTCATTTTTCCATTCATATGTATAATTCCCCCCAAATATCAAATTTTTCGCCAGTCCTCATGTGTGTGCAAAATTTGGGGAGTTTTTGATCATGTTTAGGTGGTCAAATTGGGGTTCATATTGGCGTAAGAAAAAGAAAGAAAGAAAGAAAGAAAGAAACCGAGCAGGAACAATAGGGCCTTTGCACTGCAAGGCAAAGGCAGCGTTCAGTGTTTCACACTGACCGCTGGCCCTTGCCTTTTCGTGCTCGGGCCCTAACTAGAGGAACAATAGGGTCCTACGCACTGTAGTGCTTCGGGCCCTAACAAACCGCCAAACAAACAGAGCAGGAACAATAGGGCCTTTGCACTTCGGGCATAGGCAGCGTTCAGTGTTTCACACTGATCGCTGGCCTTTGCCCTTTCGTGCTCGGGCCCTAATTATCACATTTTGGTTTTATCATTCACAGACCACAGGGACCAGTGTTACAAAGAAAGACTCTTACTATGGTGTACATCTAAGCAATGGTCCAGCTTCAGATGGACATCTGCATGCATTGGCAACACAAAGTTGTCTTCTTGACTGTCTTCACCTTCTTGATTATCTTCACCTGACAGTGGAGTCTATGATGATGAAGAAAGATAGTTGAACATGCACTTGACATACTGGAATGTTGAGAAGATCAGTCAGGCCACTTTATCATTTGCAGAGCCTAAGCACATACAGATGCATCTCAAATAATTAAAATATCCTAAAAATATATTTTTCATAATTTAATTTAAAGGGTTAATATATTCTGTATTCCTTACATGTATGTATGTATGTGGAAAACATGACTTTTGGTCGCGATTCATAGTATGTCTTTTTTTTTTAAACAAAATTAGTAAAGAAACAGCGTTGAAAATCCCCACTGAAATGAATATGAATGGGAAGTCAGCTGGAAAACTGCCAAAACCCAACCATCTTTGGAGCCCTGTTGCTCTGACATAGTTTACAGTAGAAACTTCATTCAAGTGGGTCACAAGGCTTTGAATGTGATTTGTCTAAATCGATGTTTTGTTATCTTTCACAGTTTTTAAGTAGTCGCAGTTTAGGTTATGTAAATTTATGTAAACTGATTTTGAACAAAGTGCAGGTGTCCTTGTCTACTTTCCACAATTTCTACTCCACATGAACAATTTTTACATAAAAATTTAGACTTTTTTTTCCCTTTTTCACCTAGTATGAGTCTCATTGCTGTAGTACTTGTCTTTTTTTCTTAAATCGCTTCAGAGCAGAGAGTGTGTCGATCAAACCTCTCATTGACTCTCATTATATTTGTGCTCTTAGGTGTCAGGTGAAAGTCTGAAATGGTGAGTTTCTCTAACCTGACACCAAATCTATATATTAGACAGTACGTACATGAAAATACATCATCGTGTTTAAAACAAGACTGTGTTTTTTAAAAAAACACAACTTACAGCTTTTGAACTGTGACTGTTTGTTCAAGGGGCTTCTAAGTCTGCATGTCTGCTCCTCTTTTTGCACTCAAACAATCTGGGGAAGGCAGGACTAACCACAGCAACCAGTGAATTATAGATGATTGACTATATACTACTGGACCTAAAAAGAAGGACTCCAAACATGGCTGCCTCCATCAGCAATGCATAATGTTATGGTGTACTCTATCAGCAGTACATATATTTTCAGTGGATCTCCATGTCTGTTGAGTTAAACTTCTAAATAACAGTTTCTCCCAGGTAACAGTGGTTTAAGGATCTATAGCAACTGTGTGTTGCTTTTTTCTTTAAAAGTTCTTGTTTTTCCAAAGTAAAAGCCCCTAGTTACCTTAAAAAATGTTAATAGGATCTCGAGTTCTCAGATGTTTTAAAAGGCTTACCAGGGACTCTGAAATATGCTGGCTTTTCAAATAAACATGCTACCTCATGGCTTCCCCTGTGCTAGACTGTCAAAACAAAATCTCCCTGATGTTCAAAGGAGCTTACTTGACAGTTTTTCTTTCTGCCTATATCTCACACACAAGTATTAATCAACAAATCATCTGTATGATTGGGTTCACTTTCAAAATAATTCCATACCCAGTAACAGAGCTTAGTGAGCAGATCTATTGTAACATGGATTTAAATTATTACAATTGTTAGTATCATTATCTTTTTTCAGTTAAAAAGTCTCAAGTTTCATGTTCCAGGAAAACCGCTTGCATTTAAGAAGAGTCAAGAGAATTCTGTCAAGTACGCTACGCTTTCAAAATAGAAGCTCCAACATGTTAAGGGAACTGATCCGGGTTTGTGACATATCCTGGCTTTTCAAAATAAAGTGTACCTATATATGTTATACCTAATATATAGTTATAGCATGACATATCAACTGTCAGAAGGTGGACTGGCACACTTAAAAATTCTTCAGAAATGTATTAGTTGTATCTTTAACTTAATCTAAAGTCTTTAAGAATTGTTGTATAAGTCTACTCTATCATTAGACTGAGGCCTGATGTGTGTATTATTTTCCTCTGTCTCAGCTAGAGAATCTGATGCTGGACAAAGATGGACACATCAAAATCACTGATTTCGGCCTTTGTAAAGAAGGCATTACTCCAGACGCAACCATGAAAACCTTCTGTGGAACTCCTGAATATCTGGCACCTGAGGTAAGGCACATGTTAAAAACAGTCACACTGTCCTTCATGCTGAATGTTTCCACCACATACTTAAGGCAAATTCATGCTTTGAGCGTTTGCATACATGGAACATAAATTTCGTCACCCACCCAAGTCCGCAAGGATCCATGAGAGCTGTCCGTGTGCAGCCAAAAATTTGTGATTGTGTGGACTGTCTGCATTCCAAGTTTGCCACCTGCGCATGTGCCGGGAAAACAAGTGGTGTTTTTAAACATGTGTTTGGTGTGAGGAGAATCTTAGCCATCCACACCTTTACAATTCATCACAACAGAGCTGCAACTGAAGTAGTGGCCGCAGTTTGGACAAGCTTTGTTTGTACAAGCTTTGTTTGTACATGCTTTCCTTTGACGAAGCCCAAACCAGAGATCTTGTGCTATGTTCACACACTGTACCCAGCACACCTCAGAAATAATCACTAACATGGTGTTACAGCATAATCTGTAACTAGCTGCTGTTTCCCAGTTTTTTTCTGTGTTCGATTTAAGGGGAAATGCAACCAGTGCAGTAGCTGACTCACGCAGCCCAATTGCAGTATGAACAGAACCGAAGATGCATTGGCCTGCGAACACAGACATGGAAAACGCAAATTAGCATTAGCCACTTCATTAGGCACATCTATTCAACTGTGTACATGCAGCAACTATCTAATCATGTAACAGAAAGTCAATTAATGTAGGCTTCAGAATAGGAAAAAAGGTGGTTTAAGTGACTTTTCATGGTTATTGGTGCCAGAAAAGATGGTATGAGTATTTCAGACACTGCTCCACTGGGATTTTCATGTACAAGCATCTGTAGGGTTTACAAAAAATGGTTGAAGGCCATAGTTCTCTGCCGAAAACTGGTGGATTGCTAGTGGAAGTTTCTGCCCCAAGCAAAGGCATTAAGTATCTTGAGATCATGCTACGAGTAATGGGAAAATGGAACATGAAATGTACAGACAGCTTTGTGCAATGTCTGTGGTGCAAGTGTTGTACCTTACCGTTGTGGTGAAAAGGGAGCTGAGCCGTTAGGTGAAGTTCTTGATTTGCAATGGCTATAAAAAGTATTCACCTCCCTTGGATGTTTCACCCTTTTGTTGCATTTATACATGAAATCATGGTCAATAGAATTTGGGTTTTTTGACAAGAATTTGCAAAAAAAAATGTCTTTAATATCAAAGTGAAAACAGATTTTTACAAAATAATGTCAGTTAATTAAAAATATACAAGGTAAAGTAAAGGACTGCATAAATATTCACCCCTTCAGGTCAGTGTTTAGTAGATGCATCTTTGGCTGCAATCACAGCACTAATTCTGTGCGGACGTGTCTCAATCAGCCTGAACATCTGGACACTGCAATTTTTCTCCATTCTTCCTTGCAAAACAGCTCAGCCTCTGTCAGGTTGGACGTGAACACCTCTTTTCAAGTCCATTCACAAATTCTCAATTGGATTGAGATCTGTGCTCTGACTTGGCCCCTCCAGAACATTCACCTTGTTGTCTTTGAACCATATCTATGTAGCTTTTGCTGTGTGCTTGGAGTCGTTATCTTGCTGGAAAATAAATCTTCTCCTAAGTCGTAGTTCTCTTGCAGACTGAGTCAGATTATCCTTGGTGATATTTTTCAGCTTTCATGTTCCCCTCTACCTTTACAAGACTCCCAGAGCCTCCTGGTCCCCACATCATGATGCTGCCACCACCATGCTTCACAGTGCAGATGGTGTGTTGGTGGTGATGTGCAGTGTTCGGTGTTTGCCAAACATAGTGTCTAGTCTGATGGCCAAAAAACTCAATTCTTTTCTCATCAGACCAAAGAACCTTCCTCTAATTGACCTTAGAGTCCCCCACATGCCTTTGCGTGAATTCCAGGTGAGAACTAACTGAACTCCGTGGGATGTCCAGTGAGTTGGAAATCTATTTGTAGCCATCTCCTGACTTATACTTTTTAGTGGAATACTGATGAACCAGAGAGTGGACCTCCCAGACACGTGTTTTTATACTACAACCACTTGACACACATCAGCTGCACTCAGGTGATCTCCATTTCACTAATCCGGACAATGCTGGCATCAACTAACTGAACCTCTGTTGAATTAGGTCAGTCACTTTAACGGGGTGAATATTTATGCAGCCGTTTACTTTACCATATATGTTTTTAATCATAATTAAAAACATATAAAGTAACATATAATAATTGACATTATTTTGTAAAAATCTGTTTTCACTTTGATATTAAAGAGGTTTTTTTGCAAATTCTTGTCAAAAAAGCCAAATTCTATTGACCATGATTTTATGTATAAAAGCAACAAAAGGGTGAAACATCCAAGGGGGGTGAATACTTTTTATAGGCATTGTACAGTCGACCTACGGCTTAACTGTCACATTTTGGCATGAGGTCTGGGTAGCGTCCAAAAGAATTCGGTTGTGGATACAAGTGGCTGAAATTACTTTTCTTTACAGGGTGGCTGATGCTCAGCTCAGGGGGAGAAGCTTGGATATTAGAATGAAGCTCGCAGTAGAGTCACTGCTCCTTCCCGCTGAAATGAGCCAGTTGAGGTGGTTTGGGCACCTGATTAGGATCCCTCCTGGGTGACTTCCTTTTGGAGGTTTTCCAGGCATGTCCAACTGGGAGAAAACCCAGAGCTCACAGGAAGGATTACATATATCATCCTGCCTGGGAACCACTTGGGTACCCCCAGGATGACCTAGAAAGTGTGGCTGGTTAGAAAGACATCTAAAATGACCTGCTTCACCTGCTGCCTTTGTGCCCCGACCCTGGATAAGTGGGAGAAAATGGATGGATCTCTGGAAAAGACAGCAAGGACTTAGCGAAATTGGAAAACTGAGGATTGGACAAACCTGGTCTTATGACATTCAGATGACAAAATTTAGAATTCTGGATAAACAGCTTAAAAGCATGTTCTTCCTTACAATGTTAAGCGCTTTGTGACGACCTGTGTTGTAAATATGCGCTATATAAATAAAACTGAATTGAATTGAATTGAATTGAATCTGTCCTGCCTTGTATCTGCAATTCAGACTGGCAGTGGCAGTGGAATGGTTTGGGGCATTTTTTTGATGCACTTTAGGCCCCTTAGTACCAACTGAGCATCAGTTAAAGGCCACAGCCTATTATTGCAGACCATGTTGATCCCTTTATGCCCACAGTGTACATATTTTCTTCTGGCCACGTTCAGGAGCAAAATGCACTTGACACCAAGCTCATATTGCTCCAGACTGACTTCTTGCCACATGAAGCTTTTTGAAGTTTTACATGACACTGGTGAGCTTGTTTGCTTGCTGTTCTGCTCCACAAATATTTGTCTGTTGGGGGATGGGGCACAAATTTTACACAAAAGGCCTCACTTTTTTATTGATGTAGTTCTTACAATTTTGACACTTTGTTTTATTGTACTCTATACTTGCATGCTCTGGTGTTGAATATGATGACTGGTGTGAAGGCTATTGGAAGAGATCATTCAAAACTGAAAAGAAGAATAAAGATTTGGGTCAGAGAAGTGTACCCTTTAAGCCATGTGTATGAAATATACTCAAAACTGAAAACCCTATCACTTTCTACAGCCTTTGTTGAAAAATCTGAATGTGTCTTCTTCCTCAGGTCCTAGAAGATAATGACTACGGCCGGGCAGTGGACTGGTGGGGTCTGGGTGTAGTTATGTATGAGATGATGTGTGGCCGTCTGCCTTTCTACAACCAGGACCACGAGCGTTTGTTTGAGCTCATCCTCATGGAGGAGATCCGTTTCCCCAGGAACCTGTCACCTGAGGCCAAGTCCCTGCTGGCTGGCCTGCTCAAGAAGGACCCCAAACAGAGGTATTTGACCAGACTGATGTGACTGTGTGTGAATTGATTTTAAAAAATACTTAACCACTTAACTTCCACGTGATCTTGCTTGCACTGACAGGTTAGGTGGAGGTCCAAATGATGCCCAGGAAGTAATGAGTCACAAATTTTTCATCACCATCAACTGGCAGGATGTGGAACAGAAGAAGGTAAGACATTTTGAGACTACAGAAGAGAAGCTGAGGTTTGACTACAGTTACAGGCACAAGTAGGCCTGACTGACTGCTTAGATAGTTGTGTGTAATTTCATTACATTCATTCATCTGGAGTTCATTAGCTTTTAATCTTGGGTCATACAAACAAAATGCTTACATGTTGGATCAAAGAAATGCACTGGTTAGATGTCTTTATACAGTTTCAGTCAAAATTATTGAACCTCCTTGGCCTCTTAGTCATAATAAAGTTTAATGTAAACGTATCAATATAATAATATTTATACATATTTGCCCCTTGAAACTTTTTGGGGGAGTGCTGGAAGCTGTACCAGACAGGCCACCAGTCAATCAGTCATTCAGATGACTATTCACTAATAGTTTTGAGTTATGAATATTATTAAACACACATTTACTTATTATTTAAATATTGATAATTTAGCAAATTACACCAACGTATGGTAAATTAAAATGTTTTTTCTTCAGTATTCAACTACCTGTCGCCATATTTTGTTGGTTAATTGACTGATTAGAGAGGTCACATTTAGTAATGTATTCATACACACAATAATGTTACTGCTGCAAGTACCCTGTTCTGAAACAAAAAACTCTGCCTACTAAAAAAAATGAATATGACAGGAAAAATGTAGACTTTTGTAAATGGGTCAGATTTTAACAGTAAAATAAAATAAAGCTGAGCTGAGCTCTTCACTCAGCTGTGTAACAAATGATTTTCCTGCAGCAGATAAAGTGTGGCTCTTTGTGTGACAGCTCCCCTGTCCGAGGTGTGGAGAAGTCTACATTGTCATTTAGCACTAGATCCTGACCAGTCCTCTTTCAATGTTGGGAATAATTGATAATTATAAGTAACTAATGAAGTGACTATAGTGTTGTGTTGAGTCCTGTATGTATACGTGCAACACGTAGCCGGGTATCTCACAAACGAAGATATTTTTCTATGATTTGTCCTGTCATCCACACAAAAACGTAGATTTACAGCATTAAAAACGATTCTTTTAAAACCCTCCAACGAAAGTGAAGATTTGCGAATTCTCCATTTATGCGTCTGCATGTGGACATCAATAACTGGAGTTTTGCGTTTCAAAACGTCACTGCCTGCAACAAAATCTGTTTTTACGTCACATATGCGACCTGTGTTTACATTCGGAAATAGTATGGATGCCCTCACAAGGTTTTTGGTGCGGTTTCTTGTACAGGCCTTTTTTTCTTGCTTGTTTTTACAAGCCCAGATACTGCTTCACATTCAACAACACAGGCGAAGGATGACATTAAGGACGGTTATTTTCCACCACTTTGCCATTCCACGTCCAAGCTTACTCTGATTGGATATGATTTGGTGAGCTACTGCCACCTAAAGGTCTGGCATGCTTATGAATGTGCTTAAAAACGCACTTATGCGGTTAGGTGTGGATGAATTTTTTCTAAAAATGAGGTGGTGTGTACATAAGTTTTTTTTCTAGTCGGAGGGGGCAGGATTTTCGGTTTTACAAAAACCCGGCTATGTGTGGACGAGGTCTGATACTGCTTGTTTTTATAAAACTCAGAAAAGACTCCTCCAAGCAAAACTAAACTTCAGTTTGTGAACGGCTCCACAGCCAGCTGGCAGCTGCTACACACAGTCTATACAGCCAATACAGCTTTCAGTTTCACTCAGTACATAGTTGTGTTTACTGAAACTTGGACATTGGAGTTTCAATGTTTGAACTTGACTTACCAGATCTGGGGTGGCCACAGGGGTGGGCAATAAGACTTCATGGGTGGCTCTGGCGCCCACCTGGAAAGTACACCACGTCATGCATATTTTTGGAATGTTGGTTTGAAATGTGGGTTTTCTGGAACACCCGCAAAAACCCCAGGATGCAAATTTCTAACCATTTGCAGGCCCCTTCCAGTATTGGTAATGGACGATAAGGCTGTGATCTAATCTGTAGTGGAGATATGAACAATGCCACTTGCATCTCAGACCCTTGTCTACATGTACACACTTCATCAATCCAGCATGTTCCCCAGAGAATGGTCAGCTTATTGATATTTTCCGCTTCCTATCTCAGCTGACCCCACTCTTTAGACCACAAGTGACATCAGAGACAGACACCCGCTACTTTGATGAGGAGTTCACAGCGCAGACCATCACACTCACTCCCCCAGACAAGTGTAAGTATTTCCTGACTGTGGTATAACTGTCATTACTGATCCAACACTGTCAATGGTCATGGTCAAGTTTTTTGACTGGAATGTGACTACTGACTTCTCCTGGTTTGTTCCTACAGATAACAGTCTGGACTGTGAGGACCCCAGCCAAGAAGCACATTTCCCTCAGTTCTCCTATTCTGCTAGTATAAGAGAGTGATAACATCTCTGCCCTACACACTCACACACACACATACACATAAACATACAGAAATACATGAGGTATGAATACCTTGGCCACATCCCAGACAGCCGAAGAAAAACCAAACAGAAAAATATATTGACGTTTTGACGTCTGACAGGATCTAAGTGGCTTGGCTGGTGGCCATATTGTTTTGTAGAGCCCCCCACACTACGAACAAAACCTGGTCACAGTGGCTGTACTGTATCAAATTGGACTTCAGTACCTCACGTAGTCATCGGCACAACTCAACAACACAGTCAGGGCTTAGCCTCTAGTACCATCAGATGGCCTATAAACAGCTGCTGCTGCATTTTTACTTTAAGCCACCAAACATGTAAAACAGTTCTCTTTTTATAGTCTTTTTTTAAAAGCCATACAGTTCCTTCATGACGTTTTCAAGTGCTCTTCTCTCGAAATGGCGTGTGTGTGTTTGTGTGTGTGTTTGTTGTGTGTGTGTGTGTGTGTGTGTGTGTGCGTGTGTGTGTGTACTGAGAAAACGGGGGTATCAAAATCCAGACTGAATTGTTTAATCAGAGTGAGTCTGTGAGGGCATGGGTTCTGTGTGTCTTTATACAATGCTTGCCCAGTGTGCATCAGGAACAACAAATGAATGGATAACACATGATGATCAAAGTGTCTTTACGAGAAAAAAAAAAGTTTGATAAAGTGAAATGAAAGGTGTGGGTGAGAGAGGCTGTCCTTATTAAACTATATGCAATGAAAACAAATTCCTTGTATATTAGTTTGCTCTCATCTCAGAATGTTATGTTGGTAAGTAGATCTTTCAAGGGTGACACAGCATTTAACGGTAATTGGGAACACCTTCATGTACAAGCTGTATATTATTTTTTAAAAGCTTCTTTTAAATCTGACCTGTTTTTGATCTTTCTTGATCAGCAAAATACACACAATCCATTTAATTTAAGAGGTTAATAAGCACTTAGTGGTTTAAAAAAAAGAAATTTTTCAGATGACCCATGTTTATAATGTAGCTGTAAGTTTTCTGTGTTGTGTCAGGTTGTGTCTGTTGCCCTGAGAATCCAAACTTGTGTCGGTTACCAAAATCTGGCATGAAATGTCTTGTCAGAAAGCTTCTGACTTAAATCAAACATTTGGCCAGTTTTATACTATTTACTTACAACCAAGTTCTAGTGCGTCTTTGTATTTAGGCGGCATTTAACATTTTATAACATTTGAAAATGTTGACTTTTGTTGTTGAATAACAAAAACTGTAGAAATACTCAAAATTAAGTACCAAAAGTATAATTTTAGTCAGGTGTTGTATCAGCACTACTGTTAAAAATGTCTAGAGCAACAAGAGGCTTGCTTTAGCATCAAAACTGAATTCACAGCACTGTCAGACATGTTTAGATGGGTTGTGTCTTTCCTCTCTTAGCCTCCAAAGCTAGTTATGTAATATTTCCAGTTCACTCACAAATGTTAGATCTTATTATTCTAGCCTTTTTATGAAAGTTGCCTTTCCTCAGATCAGAACTCTCACCATCACCATCTTTTGCTTAATTTGTTAGAGATTTTACAAGCCTAAAGCTATGGCTGAGAGTTCACACATTTTAATCTCCTCCTGGCATCTGAGGATTTGTCATTTTCCCCTAAATCTTCCTTTGCTGTGTTCTGGTGCATCCAAACTGTAGCTGCTTCTCATTCTTGAGTGTGCCACTAGATTTGATTGGACACAAAAACATCTGTGTAGTTACATGCATCAAGAACATGGTTCATTGTAAATGTTGAGTTGGAGTGCAATGATGACCTGTTAAGATATCTTTTTATCAGTTTCAGTTTTTCAGCTTGGCCATATGAGCATTAGGTGGAGGAGTGCACGATTGTGAGTTGTAACACTGAGTGTAGTACCATACAATAAAATATGCTCAACATGGTATTTGTGCTGTTGAGACACCCATGATAAAAATAACTGGTGCAGACAATCCTCTAACCCTAATGTTGCTCTCAGAGCCTACTGCATTTTGAAATAATTTCCGTTATTTTTTAGCCTTGTCTGGTTTTTCTTCTGGTTTTACCTCTCAACATGCTGTTTTTCCTCATCCTTATTGTATCTCAGATATTCTCAAATTAGGGAAATCCATAGTAGCTGAAAATAATGTATGTGTCTTCAGTTTCATTATTCTATTCAAGCAATTCATTTCTATTTGTCTATGAATGTAATTCTCTAAGACAATGATCCAATACAGCTTTTTAACTGTCATAAAACATCCTCATGTTTGTCTCTTCATTCTTTTCAGTATTTCAGATGCTGTCAGCAAATCTGAGATCTGAAAAGTTGGCTGTTGTCTGCCACATTTCCAGCCTTGCTAATTGCTTTCTCTGCTGTTACTGTAACTACAGCCAGAACAAACTGAATATACATAAGTCCAGGTGTCTTTCCAATGTTACGTTAAGACAAACAACTTTTAAACCCTGCTGGAAACATATTAGCGCCTTTCCTGATGTCTTTTCTTGCACATTTCTCACACTTAAATGTTCCAGATCATCAAACTGATATTTATATTTATTGAATATTAGACAGAGATAACCCACAAAACACAAAAGACAGTTTTTAAATTAAATAAATATGATTATTGAAGATTTATTGAAAACTATATCACCACTTTGAAAAAGTAATTTCCCCCAATATGCAAAAACAGAAGATTTCTGTAGGGGGGCAAATACATTTGCACAGCCATGTAGATTACACATTGGTTTTAAAAGTTGCATTGCAGTTTTTCTGCCAGCTGTGTTTTGTGACAGCAAAGACTGAGGTCACAACATCAAATACATTCATTCAGCTTCTAAGTTTGCATGGTTTTTCCTCACTTTTCATTCAATAATCCGACAGAAAATACAATTTGCAGAACATTTAATATCAGTGCAGACAGTGAGTTGGCTCTTGTGGTCACAATATTGTCAGTCTTCTGGCTGAGGAGGAGACATCTGATCTTGTGGTGGCTCACTCAGAGTATGCAGAAGTACAACACTTGTAACTCAGCTGATCCTTAAGGGCACACCTGGCTGGATCATAGAGCAGGGAGAGCAGATGGGATGTGTTACGAAAGGTAGTGTTAACAACTGTGTTGAACTGTCATACAGTGTACTTCACAAAATGTCAGAAGTGTTTCCAAGTCCATCAGAGGAACATCTCTATTTATCAATGAACATGCAGTGCACACTCAGAGGATGCAAACAGGGTTGCATTTGGCATGAAGTATTTAAATAATGTGGAAGAAAACCTGACTTACTGAAGGGATCTGATGTAGTAAACAGACTGCCAAAAATGTTATTTTTTCTATGAATTTCATGACTAAAACCAAGTAAAAATACTGTTTTCTTTTCAAACCAATATATGGTTATCACAGCATGATTTGGTTTTACTGTTTGGGAGTTTGTTTCCTTTTAAAGCAAGCTTTTGTTCCATAAACACAGAGGAAACTGTAATATCTACGTTTTTGATATTAGTAACGCGTTACTAATATCAAAAACGCTCTGCATATTGAAATCTTAATCTTTGAACACCCCAAAATAGTTCAGTGTTAAGGACTGGAATTGCAGAAGAGTAAGAGTGAAAATTTGACTCCTATTTTCACCAGAATGCAAATCACAGGACATTTTAAGCTTTCATTTTGATTCTGTCTACAGGTGCACGACTCCCTGTCAGTGCACTGCCAAGAAGCTTGAGTATGAAGCATCCGTAGTGTGGGACTTTCTGAGTTATGTCATGTTCAGACAACGGAAGAATTGCACTGTTACGTAACCAAGTAAACGCTCAGTTTCTCTGCTGTTTGTCAGAGACGCTGCTGCTCTCCGGACCAGAAACACGGGAGCCAAGGTGCTGTCCGACTCTCCCCCAGCAGGGAACATGTGCTGCTGGGGGAGCGACCACGCCTTTACGGCCTGCCTCACATGCAGCGGCACACATCCACCCTCTATTACGCTGCATTCAGGTGCTGTTAGAGTAAACGAAAAACCAAGACATTTTTGAACCACCTTTTGGTATTCTTTGTGTGGTTGACCGACTGATTATAGTAGTACTATCATTATATTAGAACAACAGTGCGGGATTTCAAATGGTCCGATTGGTTCATACACAGCTGTGTTAATTTAAGTTTAGAATAAACAAGTTCTATGAACAACAAGTATGCCAGTACCAGGGGCAGAAACTGGGGCTGTAGTTGAGGATGCTGGAACTCAGATTTCCCAGAACAAATTCACCTTGCAAGGAAACATTTGGCTGTTGTTGATATGTCTTCTGAACAAAAGAACTAAAGATAAAGAGACTTTATTGTCATTGTGCAGAAGTACAACGAAATTTGTATGGAAGAACACGACAGCAGCTATGCAAAGAATAATAAAAATAGATAAAAAGATAATTAAAAATACTCTTAAAAATAATTCAAACAAAGTATTATATACATATAACAAAGTGTTCGAGTAGTGCAGGACTGATCATATAAAATAGTGCAAATAGTGGGAGTGCAGGGGTTAGGTAAAGTTCTTATTGCACAGATGAGCCTGGAGGTGGAGGAGGTGGAGGGGATGGCGTGCATGTTCAGTAACTAAGAGCTCCTTTTTGTCATGCAGAATTTAGACAAACATATACAATGCCTAAATTAATTTGACAAAGTGTTTTCAGGATATTTCGATTTGCAATGTCTTTTTTAAAGTGTAAATGCTGTGGGGTAAATGTTTTCCATTGTAATGTGATGACTGCACATTCTTCAGTCAATAATGAGAAGATTTATCCTTTTACTGTGGTTTGGTCAGAGAAATAGTGTAGATAATTAAATTCACTTTCATGTACTTTCATCAATCGGACTCGGTGCAGCACAACGTCAATCTTTAATATTTTCTGCAGCACTTAAACACACCATACTAGTACCAACGCAACCCTCACGTGGCCTGTCTAACGTCATCACTCAAACACGTGTCTCGGCACGGGATTGGCCAAACGGTTGACCCTACGTCACCACCGAACCATTTAGGGCGCCAACGCGCTTCTTAATATTTACATGGTGGGCGTGACTAGGTAAGTGAACATCATGGATGCTTTCAGTAGACGATTACTCTGGCCTTGTTTCCAGGACCAGGACACTCTGGTGGACAACAGCTTCACCATGCATCATTTTAACATTTACTAAACCAGGTCCGGAAGAGTATTTTTTTCCTTGGCGTGGAGATGCTGTTTTTCTGCTGCAAGAGTGAACTTCTTCCTCTTATCCTGGCAAGAAAACACTGACAGGTGAGTAAACTATTTGAACTTAGGAGTTTCAAAGAGTCTAAACTTTTCTCCGGTGATCTGACGTCCAACATAAGCCTAGGTACTGTATGTCTCAGACAGTTATTTTGTACTGTTGTTACAGGCTTTTAATCTTCGAAATGTGTCTGCTGCGTGTCATACAGACGGTGAATGGGGAGTTGTCATGTGGATTTACAGCACGCTCATGTTTTTACACCGAACACGGCAGCAGTGTGTTACATAACAGTGTTGGGGTGGGAGTGTGCAGCCTGATGGAGCCCTCCCTGCTGCAGGCCGCTCCGCGTGTGCTGGCTGTAATGTTTACACAGGAGGCTCAGGAACAACACGTGGTCAACCTGCCTCTGTCATGAATGGGCAGGCTGGAATTATCCTACAACCTTCTGTTAATGTCATCAATCTTAGAGCCCACTGGGGTGTCAAATAGACCTAAAGTATTAGGAGTTGTAGTCATTAATTTTTTTTGTTTTAGAATGTATATACTTAGAGAAGTCCGATTTAGATGGATGGATAGATACTTTATTCAACCCCTTGGGGAAATTCAAGTTATCCAGTAGCTCACACATGTTATATACAAGATATATAAATAGTCAATGTACAAAAGAGCATGCAATTGGCAAGCAAATTGCTGTGGTCGAAGAAATGGCAATAGGTACCTAGAATGCTGGTATTTACAGCAATGTGCAAAAGTTGTCCGTGCTTACAATAAGGGGCAAATTGGTGGTGTTCAAAATAATCTGTAAATTGTGTATCTGTACAGTTACATCCAAACTTTGTCATGTGACATAGTGGCTTGTACTGTTAGGTATGTATTTGGCCACAAAGGAACTAATTCTTAGACAATATCTGTAAGAAATAGAAATTTATCTTAAAATCACAGTTCTACTGGCATTTTATTTTCTGCGACCATGAACCAATGTTAGAACAATCTACAACCTATCTGACTATTAATGAGGTAAAACTGACATTTTTAGGTATTGTACAGTAAATCCGTAGACATTAAGCATACCACTTCATACCACTGTTCACAGTGAAATTAGTTTAGCTTCACTTATTCACAAAAGAGTGACAGTGGCTCAATAGTAGTGTTGGTAACAACAGCCTGGAAGTAGTTAAAAGGAGACTGTAACTTGTCTGAAGTTCTGAAGTGTTAAAACTAGCACAGGTTTTGATAGACTGCAGCTAAAATTACCAACTACAGCTCATCTTGGTCTGTAAGCCGCCCAGGTGAGGTGTGTCTGGCACCAGCATGCATGGGGATAAAGAACTGATCAGTGTTATCATTGTTTTCCTGTGTTTTACTGTTACTGGTGTCTGCATTGTGATAAATGATGCTGTGAAATAAAAACTGAGTAACAGAAAAGATGCAGTTATAAAAAAAAAAACAGATATCAATTCAAATGAGCTGCAGTAAACCATGGTGGTGAATTAACATTTAATTCTAATGAGCAGCATTTTAAACATGCATCTGTATCATGGCCATTTCATGCTCACATATTTTGCCTGTATCCACTCATATGAACATTTAATACCGGTCTTAGTTTAATATTGTACAAGTGCTCTCCATATTTTCAGTCTGGTTTAGTTTAAAAACAAAACTCTTTATTTGCATACTGTTATCCAGCTATCTACAAATGTATATAGTATTTTGAAGTTGGTTTAATCATGTTTACTCAGTCATAGCAGATGTGTTTGAAACTGGCACCCATTTCCAACTGTCAACAGAAAGCTCGTACAAACAGCTGAAAACTGATTTCTATCACCTCTACCTTTAATGTGACAGCAACATCATTGTCTCTGTAGGGACCATGGAATTTGATATACAGTCCTACTTAACATTTTTCTTAGACAAATATGTTTAGGATATTTACGATTAGTGTTGGGGCGGCACGGTGGTTTAGTGGTTAGCACTGTTGCCTCCTGGTTTGAATCTTGACCTAGGCTCTCTGTATGGAGTTTGCATGTTCTCACTGTGAGTGCGTGGTTTCTCTCTGGATGCTCTGGCTTCCTCCCACAGTCCAAGGACATGCTGAGGTTAATTAATGAGGTGACTCTAAATTGTCTGTCGGTGTGAATGTGAGTGTGCTTGGTTGTCTGTCTCTCTGTGTGGCCCTGTGATGGACCAGTGACCTGTTTAGGGTGTACCAGTTTATTGTTTGCCCTCCTTTTTACAGTTGTGGAATGCCAAAGGAACAGGGGCATTTGGGGGAACGGGCTGCCCATAGAACCTCAAAGAATGCTAAGGATAAGAGTAACAGGTCCACGCTGCGGGCATCTCAGGGTGGCACCCACAGGCAGCAATCTGGAATGGGTGACATGAGCAGTCGCATGCAGCGCTGTCACTCAGAGAAGGACTCTGAAAAAGACTCAGGATACTCAGGTGAGCTGAGTGGGTCTGAGTGTGATGCAGGCCCCAGGAATGCCCTACAGATTTCATTCAATTAGATATGACTTTGTTTCTGCCTTCATGGTGTCAGTCCTTATGAAAATGTAATCTTAATGCATCCAAGAATATTAGTGCTCTCTTTATTAGGGACCCTCCTCCTCTCACTCACATAGTTATGAACATTTCATCCTGTTGGAGCAGTTGGGGTGGGGCAGCCTTAATGATGGCAGTGATCCCACTCCATCATTTAGAAAGTTGCTCTTTTGCTTCCCCCTCACCCTGATTTTTCCAACTGGACTGTGGATTGAACCAGCAACCATCTGACCACAAGAGCCCTCTACTGAGCTTTAGGTTATCATAAAATCGTTTGTCTTTATACTTTCCCAGTGTACTGACAAATCTTTTCCATAGTTTTTTGTATTCAAGCATCTGAATCAATATGTCATGTACCTGATATGTAAACAAACATAAAATGTTCAAAGAAAGAATAATCTCTATCTCTTTATGTCATTTCTTTGCTTTGTTCTTCCTGTATGTTGTATATCTGTCCCTATCTTCCTCTCCTCAGAAGCAGGATCTGACTCTGTGCACACGGATGTAGACGACCAACGCAGCAGCGTGAGCGAACCTCACAGGGAAAGCAGCAAAACCTTGGACAACAATGGTGCGAATGGTGCAGGCAACAACATAACTTCTCGTGAGGAGCTCACGCCCATTTATGTCTTCAAAAATTTGGTGGTGAAGCCGGTGAGATATTAAATTACACTTAAGTGTTTTTTTAGTAATTTGACTTTGTTGCGTCATATACAGTGTACAAGTACTATTGATTAAAGAATGAGTAACTGTTTAAAAGTCATCATTTAAATGAAGAAAGTCGAGTAAATTTTTTTTATGGAGCCCAATATCCAAATCACAAATTTACCTCAAGAGGTTTTAAAACCTGTTCAGCATATGACTTGTATCATAAGTTTATTTAGCACATCACAAACAACAGTGGAAACAAGTCAGAAATACAGTAGTAACATATAGTCTTGTGTCAAAAATAAGTACATACAGAAAAAAATAAAAGTGCCAACCACATCCTAGTGTCTGATTGGATAGGTTCTGGAACAAAAAATTAAGGAGAAATTAAGTCTGAAGAAGGGGCTTGCGCTCAAGGTGTGCAGGCAAATCAGATCCTTTAACAGGAGCTATGTTGTGTGTGGATTTATACGTTTCCAGCTCTCCTCAAAACATAAGTGCAAATTGTTGAAAGCATTTTGACAAGGAAACAAGCAGACTGCCTGGTCCTTTTTTGTAAGGGCAGGCTCCTGGCATGCCTCCAAAGATGGTGGATATTGGATTCTCCTTGAAACAGTTCCTACAGATGCAGGTGATGCACTTGAAGCAGACCACAATGAAAATTGTCTGTTTCAATTAATAATTCCACAAAAATCTCAAGATGTTATATTCTTCTGTGGATAAAGTAAGTAAACCCTCAGAAGCCAGGATTGCCCTATTTAGCAGAAATATTGTATTCTTGAAGGCATTTTGCATATGTGTTTAAAAGTCTCTGACAAAGACTTGCTGAAAGTTTTGACTATTTTTGTATGCAAAATTCCTTAACTTGCAAGATGCTTTAGGGTTTTCTTCCACGTACTGTTCATTTCAACTCACCCCACAACATTTCAGTGGGATTCAAGTCTTTCCATAACCATTCCGTAACTACCTTTTTTGAGGCTTTCCTTGGTTGATTTGAAAATGTACTTTAGATCATTATTCTATTAAAAGTTTTATTTTTGGCTCACCTTGAAGACAAATGGCCTCCCAGTTAAGTATCTCCAGTCACCCTTTGATTTAATTCAGATTTAGATTTAGAAATTTAGATTTTAAATTTAGATTTAGTTGAATCAGTAACAACAAACAGCCCAGTCTCTTAGGCAACAAAAGAACTCCAAACCATAATATTTCCAGCACCATGCTTCACAGCTTGTATGAGGTTTCTTATCCAGTCTTTGATCTGCGCCAAACATGTCTACTGTGACTGTGGCCAAGCAGCTCTATCTTCCAGAAGGCCTGTATGTTTATTGATAAACTACAGTTCTGCTTTAATCTTCTTTTTGGACAACAAAGGCGTTTTTCCTGGCATACCTCCATTGCAAATCAAAGTTGAGCAATGTGTTTCGGACTGCTTTAGAGATCTTTTTAGATTTTGTCATAATGACACCACTTCAATACCAAAGAGACCAGCAAAACAAGGTTCAGCTGTCACAGTAGGTTCTAATCAGAGACATCTAATTTGAATTTAAAGATCTGATAAATGTCACTTCATTTTTTCCATGTGTATAATCTCTTTGTATTTATTAAAGTTTTGAAAACGACCATAAACTGTCACTTTAATATGACATTTGAGTATACTATCTCTCTCTCTCTGTAGGCACTGATTTCAAAGATGATCCAGTGTTTGGTTGTTAAACAATAATTTCCTTGGGATTTACATAGTTTATTTTTGCAAATGAATGTATACACATACATTTACCCAACCTTGTAAATGATCACATCCTGGAGATGTCAGTCTAATAAATTAAGTCCGTAATCCTCCGTCCTTTTAGCTCATTTAGCTCTGTTCCAGTCTCTACGTAACACTGAAAGGCTTGGTTGGTCTATAACTTTATCAGCATGCTGTTTGGTCTGTGTTACTATTTTCAGTTCTTTGTTCAATTTGTGGCTGGTAGTAGACTCCCCTAGGTGCTAATGGTACAGTCCAAATACAAATCCAAAGTACAGAAATGGATAATGAGAATAATTGCTATTTTTTGTTTTTGATCAAAAATCTATGGAGCTAAAAGAGAGAGTGTAAGCTGTCATTGGAAAAAAGAATTGTCATTGACATAGAAAACCTCAAACACTCAAAGTTTTTTTTATGATGTTTCAAAGTTCTGTTTTTCAATGACAACTTTTTTTCAACGACAGCTTCCTGTCCCTCTTTTGGCGTGGAGGGGAGGAGTCTGAGGGGAGGGGCAAGGAGTGCCTCATTTGCATATCAAGTAGCTGGTAGGTGACTGAGATGGCTGCAAGTCCAGGCAACACAACTCTGCCTCTTTATGCTTTAATATAAAAATAATTCATATGTTTATATTTTGAAGTTTCAGTTTTCTTTATTTCTTTATTAGTGCTGGGTTACATACACACTGGCCATGCTTCCGTTTCACTCCTTTCCTTCCTACTTGCTGCAAGTACTTCCTCTTACATCTCTCTCACACGCACATGCACACGCACACGCACACGCACACACCCCACTGTGATTAAGAACCCAACAAAACTGGGTCAGTAACATGACGGTACAGTTCAACTGAGTCACAAACTACAGCTGTCAATAAATCAATGCCACTAAAGCATTAAATAAAGAAAACTGAAACCTCAAACTATATACATATGAATTATTTTTATATTAAAACATAAAGAAGCAGAGTTGTGTTGCCTGGACTTGCAGCCATGTCAGTCACCTACCGGCTACTTGATATGTAAAAGAGGTGCTCCTTGCCCCTCCCTCAGACTCCTCCCCTCCACGCCAAAAGAGGGACAGGAAGTTGTCATTGAAAAAAAGAAGTTGTCATTGAAAACAAAGAAATTATCATAGAAGAAAAAGTTGTAGTTAAAAATCAGAACTTTGAAACATCATAAAAAATTTTGTGTTTGAGGTTTTTTTATTTTAATGGCAAATTTTTCAATGACAACTTATACCGTCTCTGTTTTGGCTCCATAAAAAATCTAACTCTGAAGCAACAACCCAAACATCAGTTCAGTTAGAAATTAAACTGACAGTCAATTATACCTCTGAGAAGAGAACAAAACAATGACAATGTTCAAACCCATTTTTCATTTGATTGAATTTGATGGTGGGAAATGAAGAAAGAACTGCAAAGTGCTACACAGGCCCTATTTGGTGCTGGGCACATAATGTAACAGCTTTATTAAAGCGTTGTCACTGAGAACATGCCCTGCAGTTGTTCAGCTGCATTTTTTGAGACTATACCAGAAAGATGTTGATTTATTTTACCATGTTATCCCCTCTATTGTGATAGTGTGTCCCTAACACATTTGAAGTGCATATCAATAGTTAAATGACTACAAATCAAAATAATTTGTTAGAATGATTACTGAAACTCAGAATTGTTAGATACCACAGTATTTTTTTCCTTTGTCTTTGTAAAAATGTGTTACAACTTTGACCTCTATCAACAATTTACATCATCTGGCTGCTATGTTTCTTCATATATTGTTGCCTCATTAGTTTTTGTCTTACTGCTTCTCTTTGTAACTTGCCGGTGCTTGTTTCTTTGTAACTTTAACCTCCTCTCGATCTTTTGTTCTTTCTCTTTCTCTGGTCTGTTATTGTTGCTCTCATAACATTCTGCTCACAACCTCCTGGTGGTACAGTCTAGACCGGAGCAGCTTCTGCATGGCCCCCTGGGATGGGGCGGAGGGTGGCACAACCTGACCAGTGGCAAAGCACCCACTCAGCTCTTACTGATCCAACAGCCAACAGTGCCTACCCCTTCCTCTACTACCACAACACCTTCGTCTTGTCTAGCTACCCTACAAGGTCAAGTTAAAAAAGGAGGTAACCGCAGCAACCACAGCAGCAAGAACTCATATTTGCCTATCCTAAATTCTTACCCTCGCATCGCCCCCCACCCCACCAAGGATATCCATGAGGGCAAGGGTGCCACATGGGTAGAGGGGCTTAAAGAGAGCAGCAGTGAAGGCCAAAGCCAGAGCAAGAGAGTGTGCATTGAGGAAGAGAAGAGGGGGACTGAATCTACCAGCAGCCGCCTCCCGAGGCCGCAACATCAGAAAGAGGACAGAGTCCATTCCCAGCATAACGGCAGAGAAGGCTGTAATTCCTGTCCCAGCACATCTCATTGCCCACTGCTGAGCTACGCTTCTTCCACCACCCAACAGAAGTCCCACCACAGCCAACCATACATGTCTGACAGCATACACTCATCCTCCACTTGTAGTTCCAAGACACCCTCACCGCCTTCTTCCTCTGACTCCCCATCGTCGTCCTCTCCTCCCTCTTCATCTCCCTCTTCTTCAGCAGCTCACAGCCCATATCGCTTGGCTCCAGATAGCTCGTCCACACGCCATCGCCGTTTCCTTAACACAGCAGAGATCCTCAACCAGTCAGGCCTCTTGGCCATCACACTACGCACCAAGGAGCTACTGAAACAGAACGCAGCCACTGAAAGAGAAATTGCCCAGCTTCGTCAGCACACACATCTCCTGTGTCATGTGGCTCAGGCCAGGCAAAACAGATGCAATGAAGGCTCAGACAGCTTAGACAAACTTCTCCAGGCCATGAGTGAGTCAAGCTCATACCCCAACTTAGACTTAAGTCACCTGAAAACACTTAGCAGCAGCTGCCAGCAGAGCAAGACTAGAAGTGAGGAAGACAAAGAGAAGGACAATAACATAGGAGGCATGCAGACACACAGCAGCCCAATCCAGGTGGTATCTTTGCACATTGATGATGGAACATCACCACCCTCTCCACTGTTTGCTCCCTCACCAAACACAGAAGAAACGGAGCATGCTGATGGACCTCTGGACCCCATGCCCACCCCCCTCACTGTTTATTTTCCCAGGTCTGGCCCTGAATAGAGACAAAGACAAGGCCGTCTTGGACAAGGACCTAACTGATCTTTTTATGTTTCCAGAGAGCTTAACACACAACAACGTTCGCTTCTTTGGGAATAGATTGTGGATCTACAAAGAAAACGTGGACCTAGCAATACATGAGAGCATGAATTTTTCAAAATGCCAGTGCAAAATCGAATATGTCTTGTTGCATAGCTTGGAATAATGATTTGTGGATTTGAAGTTGAATATGACTGTAGTACTTTAATACTTTTTAGTCAGGGATTTGCTCATTCCAGGTGTCAGTTTTTCAGCTATATTTTTGCCTTCTTTAGACAAGCCGATCATATGTTCAGTTAGACAACTGAAACATGTTTACAGAGAAACAGAAGACATAAATCAAGTCCTGTTGCTATTCCACTCAGACCACTCAGGTCTGTTGTCAAGCTTCACAGTAATTGTAGGCTAGACGTAGTTGCTTGCTTTGTTTCTACTGAAAAAAAAAAAATTGATACAGGACTTGATGTGCTTTCAGTCATTTACTACAGTGTTTTACAAATGCTTTGGGTCAGTTTTCAGAGGAGTTTAAATATGCAGTATTCTAATGCACAGGGCCAGTCTGGGCTTCTAAAATCACCGCAGCAACACAAAATGCTTAAATACAGAGTACTTGCATGCAGAGTTCAGAACACATTACATATTCAGTCCTCGGAACACATGCATGTCCTCTCGGCACAATCAGTTTAAATGCTTTTTAGAAAATGCTCAAATCACTGAATTATTGCAACATTTGTCCTAGCTGTAACATAATTACTATGGTGAACAGCATGGCAGCATAACAGAAAATTAATTCACCACTTTTGCCACAGTGGTGGAAAAAAGAAAAAGAATTGTCATTTTTTTCCCTTTTGATTCATGTTGCAATGTGTGCCTGTAGCAGTAGTAGTGGTTAAAGGTTGTATGCTTCAGTTATTACTGTACCTTACTTTAGTTTAAATAATTAAGGGGCACTTAAAGACAATCTAAATATCTAAAGTTTGATGTATTCATTAGTCAGTTGTGTGGTGGGTACTCAACAGAAATAGTTAAGTATTGCAGTGAAAAACAGTCACAATCATCAGTCATCTTGTATGAGTATAGATTTACTACAAATTCAAACCCGACCTCATCACATATTCCCTTTACTGTTAAACAGCATATTTAAACAGTTAACAATTTCTAAAGGCTTTTCATTTCCAATACTGACTCTGGAATACATTGCACATTTTGTTTGTCATGTTGTGTAGAATCTTTCTAAAGTGACCACTGCAGCGTAAGTTTTCATGCGATTGAGTTACTCTTTGAAATAATTATTTTGTAGTTATCATTTTATTTGAAAATTAATGACTTTATTTCAGTGGTGAACATAAAATTTGTAATGATGCTCTGATAAACTCTGTGATGTTAAACTTTGTGGTGTGTGACATTTTTTTTCCTTTATTTTGTATAAAATACAAGATTTTGAGGTCATACATATGGCCAGGTATGCCACCTGATAGCGTAGACTCATTCTGGGGATGTGGAATGTCACCTCACTTGTGCGGATGGAACTTGAGCTGGTGCGGGAGGTGGAGCGTTACTGGCGAGATATAGTTGGCCTCACCTCCACGCATAGCAAGGGTTTCTGGACCAAACTCCTGGAGAAAGGTTGGACTCTCCTTTTCCAGAGTTGTGGGGATACTCACGAGACCCCGCCTGAGCGCCTGGAGGGGAGGCGAGTGATTGGAAGGAACAGCCTGCCCAATTTGAACTTGAGCGGTACTTTGTTATTGGACATCTGTGCTTGTCATAGATTGGCCACAATGAACACCATGTTCAAGCATAAGGCAGCTCATAATTGCACCTGGTACAGAGCACCTTAGGCCAAAGGTTGATGATCAACTTTGTAGTCATGTCATCAGACCTGCAGCCGTATGTCTCGGACACTCAGGTGAAGAGAAGAGCAGAGTTGTCAACTGATCACCACCTGGTGGTGAGTTTGATCTGATGGTGGGGAAGGCTGCTGGACGGACCTGGTAAACCCAAACGTGTAGTTAGGGTGAGCTGGGGGCATTTGGCGGAGGACCCTGTCTGTGGGGTTTTCAACACCCACCTCCGGAAGACTTTCTCCTGCATCCCGGGGGAGGTTGGGGACATGGAATTGGAGTGGGTCATGTTCAAAGCCTTCATTGCAGAAGTGACTGTTAGGAACTGTGGCCAGAAGGTCACTGGTGCCTGTCATGGTGGCAACCCAAAAACCCACTGGTGGACACCAGCAGTGAAGGAGGTTTGTCGGGCCTGCCTAGCTCGGAGGTCTCCTGAAGCAACAGACAGGTACTGGTTGGCCAAAAGGGCTGCAGTTGCGGCAGTTGCGGAAGCTAAAACTCAGGTGTGGAGGATTTTGGAGGAGCTATGGAGAAGGACTTAAGGTTGGCCTCGATGAAGTTCTGGGGCCTCATTTATCAAACGTGCGTACGCACAGATGTGTACGTAATGAGTGCGTACGAGCATTTCCACGCAAAGTATGGGATTTATCAACTTGTACTTGTGCGTAGAAACATGCGTAAATTTCTGCACAACTCTGACCATGCGTACACACAAAGCCTAGTGGTAGAACAGTGAAACTACAAATAGAATGCACTTAGAGGAGAGTCTCAATGTTCAAAAGCAAGCCAAAACTAAACAACGATTTCACGCCATCGCCAGATTCCCAAACATAAATGGAGCCATAGGTTGCACCCACATCTCAGTCAAAGCACCATCACACAATGAATTCAGATCTGTGAACAGAAAAGGATTTCATTCAATCAATATAAAAAAAAATTGCGATCCACTTATGTCTCTGTTAAACGTTGTTGCCCGGTGGCCTGGAGGAACGCACAAATCATTCATTCTGCAGAACTACTGAGTGGGTGTGCGCCTCCAAGCAGGAGTTGTTGAGGACGGCTGGCTCATTGGTGAGTATTTCAACATTTCAAAATTATTTTCTGGGCTTCATATGGTTTACGTTAACATCTCTATAGGTGATCGGGCATATCCACTGAAGCAGTGGCTAATGATCCCTCCTGTCGCACCCTTTAATGTCGCTGCCATTCAAACGAGAGGATCATACAGAGATTTTAGGTAAGTCTGCATGTTTCAGATTCAAAGTGTGTGTGGGAAAATAATCTCATCATTCAACATTTTTAAAGTTTGTTTAACATTTGCAATGTGCATGCAGCAATCTGTGCCAGTGACTCGTTGATTTGCAGTACTTATTTAATTTATGGGTTTGGTGGTGTCTTGTTGATTCTGAAGCATTGCCTCCGTCAGCATCCTTGTCCCACCAGGATGCACCGAATGGGTTTTGGTTAGCCCGTGCTGCTCCTGTTCCAACACCTCCGGGTCCTCCACCGGCTCCGGCTCCTGAGAGTAGGCGGGACTGGCTTGAGATTCTGAGTTTTTAAAGAAACATCAGATTATTGCCACATTTATTTTAATTCAGATCCACAAATTAAAACATTTTTTGAAACACCTCAGTCCAGCTTTTTATTTTACCCGTAGTGTGACTGGTCGATGGTCCAGCTGGTTCTGTTGGGAGAGTGTCCGTGTCTCCATCAGGAATAATCCCACATAGTGCTGTGTCCCCAATGATGCTGGCAATACGGGTGTCCATGGGTGAGGCTGAGTTGTTGCTTGTCCTCCTCCAGTTACAGATATTTCGCGTCTGTGGGCTGTGATGCGTTTTCTGGCACCGAGTTTGATATCAAACCATTTCCTTTTAATTTCTGAAAATCATCTTTCCTCTGACCCAACAGAATTAACAGCAGTCGTCCCCTTCTCCCACGCAGTATTTTGTTGTTTCTGGTCACACCTGCAAGTAGTGTAAAAGTATTTTTTGGTTTGTTTCAACTTCGCCTAGTAATACCTCAATCTCGGTGTCGGAGAAATTCCTCTTCTTTGCCCTCTTTGCCATGATTTCGATGAAAGGATCAAAAATCCATTCATGCTACCATATATGGTCAATTGGAGGCGTTTCTGAATGCAAATGACCTGAACCATGCACGAGCATGGTCGTTAGGAGCAGGTGGGATTTATCATCACTGGTTACTTACTGGTGTGCGTACGACTGGTGTCCGCACGTGTGATAAATACGGATTTTTTTGTACTTACACACAATCTAAATTTCATTCGTACAACAGAATTTAGAACTCTTTCTGCACACGCTTGATTAATGAGGCCCCTAGTAAACCATTTGACGCCTCTGGAAGGGGAGGCAGGGCTTTGCCAAGGCTGTGTACAGTTGGTAGGGAGAACTGCTCACCTGTACTGGGGACATTGTCGAGCGGTGGAAAGAGCACTTCGAGGAACTCCTGAACACGGTAAACACATCCTCTGCGGAGGAGGCTGAGCCCGAAGACTTGGGGGAATCTTCCTCCATATCTGTGGTAGAGGTTTCCAAGGTAGTTAAGAAGGTCTTTGGTGTCAAAGTGGTAGGTGTGGACGAGATTCGCCCTGAGATGCTGAATGCTCCGGACATTGTTGGACTGTCTTGGCTGACACAAATGTCACGTGGACATCTGGTATGGTGCCTGTGGAGTGGCAGACCAGGGTGGTGGTTCCCATTTTTAAAAAGGGAGACCAGAGAGTGTGTGCCAACTCTCGGGTATCATGCTTCTCAACCTCCCCGAGAAAGTTTACTCTTGGGGGCTGTAAGAGAGGCTTCAGTCTATTGTCGAGCCTCGGATTCAGGAGGAGCAATGCAAATTCCTTCCTTGTCATGGAACAGTGGACCAATTCTTTACCCCTGTGGAGCTGCTGAGGGGAGCATGGGAGTTTGACCAGCCAGTCCACATGCGTTTTGTAGATCTGGAGAAGGCCTACAACCGTATCCCCTAAGTGGCTCTGTGGGGGGTACTGCGGGAGTATGGGGTACCGGGCTCGTTCCTCCGAGCCATTCGGTCTCTGTACAACCAAAGTGAGAGCTGTGTCCACATGTGGCACGAAGTCAGACACATTACCAGTGGGTGTTGGACTCCGCCAGGGCTGCCCTTTGTTTCCGATCCTGTTTGTGGTGTTCATGGAAAGAATCTCAAGGCGCAGGTGGGGTGAGGAGGGTGTCCGATTTGGGGACCTCAGTATCACATCTCTGCTTTTTGCAGCTGATGTGGTTCTGCTGGCTTCATCAGACCGTGACCTTCAGCACGCACTTGAGCAGTTTGCAGCTGAGTGTGAAGTGTCGGGGATGCGGATCAGCACCTCCGAGTCTGAGGCCAGGATTTTCTGCCAGAAACCAGTGGATTGCTCCCTCCAGGTTGGGGAGGGAGTTGCTTCCCCAAGCGAAGGAGTTTAAGTATCTTGGGATCTTGTTCACAAGTGACAGGAAAATGGAGAGTGAGATGGACAGTCGGCTTGGTGTGATGTCAGCAATAATGTGGGCGTTGTACTCAACCGTAGTGGTGGTCAAGGTTTGCCTTGATTTATGATTTACCAGACGATGTTCGAGCATAAGGTAACTCATAAGTGCACCTGGTACAGAGCACCTGGCATGACAATAGGTGAGGCTTTCCAACCCTCACTTATGGTCATGAGCTCTGGGTAGTGACCGAAAGAACGAGATTGCGGGTGTTACGTCCCACCACTAGTTTCCCAGTCGACACCATCGACTGGGAAACTAGTTCGGACACCTACCGGGAAGAAACCACTTACTAATTTAGTCTGAATATGAACTCTGTGAAGAGGAGCGGGGACAAAACCCATTTCAATCCCTCTCACCACTGCACTTACGTTACATGAGGACTCAGCACTGAGCGGCAGAACACTGGAAAAGATGAGGGACTGAGAACAGGCCGTATCATGTAACACTGTAACTGGGCGCTGGTCCTTAACCTTTCCTGTAATGGAGAAAAACCCTTGAAAAACAAACGGTTTAAAACAGTCAGCAGGCACCTTCCACATACTGGCATGGGCAGTGGGAGATTTTGTTTTAATTAATCCCAAACCTTTGGGCTGATTTTTGACTGATCCCTGCTGCTTACACCTCAACGCCGCACACTCAGCTACCAAATGGTCAGGCTGGCGGCAAAAAAAACATTGTCTCTTAGCCTTAGGACCTGAGGATGCATTACCTGACAACGGCTGCTCACCAGTGGGCTTGGAAGAATCACGCAAGGAGGGATCCAACTTTAAAAACACGTTCTTGTGCGTCAAAGTAAATTCATCTGCCAGAGTAGCGGCCTGCTGTATCGTAGCAACCTTTTGCTCGTTAAGGTAAACGACTGTGTGCTCTGGCAGAATGTTTTTAAACTCATCCAACAACACCAGTTCCCGAACAGAGGTTAAATCACCAGCCTTACAGGCTGCACACCATCTGTCAAACAGCATCCCTTTCTCTCTGGCAAAGTCCATATAGCTTTGGCCTGACGACTTTTTAAGGCCATGGAACCGCTGTCTGTAAGCCTCCGGCACCAACTCATACGCACGTAACACAGCGCCCTTCACCTTCTCATTGACCAGACCATCCTCTACAGAGAGAGAAGAACAAGCCTCCTGAGCCTTACCTGCTAACTTACATTGTAAAAGTATAGCCCACACATCTACCGGCCAGCGCAACACTACTGCTATCCGTTCAAATGCAGCAAAATACGCCTCGACTTCCGTCTCATGGAACGTAGGAACTAATGAAATGTTTTTACTCAGATCAAACGAAGTTGAGTCTGAGTCCATACTAGCTGGAGAGCCCACCACGAGCTTCTGCAGTTCCAGGTGATGCATCCTAATGGCGGTCTCTGCCTCCAGCTTCTTCAGTTCCAGCTCCCTGCGAAGCTCAAACTCCCGGTCACGCTCCTCCTTCTCTAACTGAAGACGAGCTAACTGGACCTTCAGACGAGCATCTAAGCTGGAGCTTGGAGACGACTCGACAGACTGAGGGTCAAAACGTGGCAACGTGAACGGCTTTACCTCCAGTGCACGTAGCCTCTCACCAGGTGAACTGGCAACCAGCGGATCTGCGGCCTCACCCGCCCGGGGAGCCGAGTGACCAACCCCACAGAGTCCTGCTACAGCAGACCGGCCCTCACTGTTGGACACAGCCGCTGCGGCCTCAGCCATCACACCTGGAGACCCAGATACCGACAAGGTAAGAACACCTTCATTTACCAGTTCATCGAGTAGAACAGTTTTTAACTCCTGTTTAACGAGTGACGATGAGACACGTACACCATAGTGCTCAGCGATCGCAAACAAATCGATTTTCCTGCACTTATCAAACTGCTCTATTGATGGATTAGCCACAAACTCCAACAAAACAAACGCTGCCATACTCACCACGGTAGCAAAACCACACAGTAGGCTGCCATTAACCAGGCTAACACAACCTACCACAAGCAACCAACAGCACACACATTAACCAATGTTAGGATAACAACATCAACACTCAACAAACCTCCTCAGTCCTGCCTGACCCCCCTTACCTGTGTATCTTCTGGAGCGTGCCGGGCTCGAGGCAACTTGAAAGGCTGAACTCAGTGGCTGAGGCCCTGAACGCCAACCCCCACCAGGGTTCCAACCCCGCCCAGGATTAACCCCGAAAACAAGAAAGGCAAAATAACAAGAGTGTCCGATGGAGGAGCTGAAAGGATCAATTTCCTGACCCCATGAAAAGAAATGGACAAGCCCCCAATTATGTTACGTCCCCGTGAGCCAGGGGATGTGGGGAGTAACAAGAAACGTGAATGAATAGAAAAGAACAGATTTTATACCAAACAGAGTGGTTTATTTACAACAACAAAAAAGAGCAAAAACAAAACTACAATCAACGGAAAGCGAGCTTCACAACAATAAGAAGCCGATCCAAAGTCATTGCACACTACGCTTGGCTTTCTAGGCAGGTCACACAAACCACGAACCACGAACCACGAACAACAGCTCTGTGGCTGCCGATCTGGCCCACTGGCCCCGATGATCATGACGACCTGACTTTTAAACTTCTGGTTAATCGCTGAGAGGGCACAGGTGCACCGGGCCACTCTTACTGAGCGTGACCTGAAATGACCAACAATCATGGAAGAAAGAACCACACAACTGTGGTCTGTTTCCTGTTTTTTTCTTACAATGTTTAGCGCTTTGTGACGACTTGTGTTGTAAATATGCGCTATATAAATAAAACTGAATTGAAATTGAATTAAACAACTTACTAACACAAATACCCGGCCCTAAGGGCCGTAACAGCGGGATTGCTCAGCCTTGGAGTTGGGGTGAGAAACTCGGACATCCGCAGGGAGCTCAGAGTAGAGCCGCTGCTCCTTTGCATCGAAAGGAGCCAGTTGAGGTGGTCTGGACATCTGATCTGGATGCCTCCGGGCAGAATTCCGTTGGAGGTTTTCCGAGGACGTCCACCTAGGAGGAGACCCCGGGGTAGACCCAGAACCCACTGGAGGGATTATGTATCTTGTCTGGCCTGGCAACGCCTCAGGATACCCCAGGAAGAGCTGTAAAGCATTGCCGGGGGGAGGGATGTCTGGAATGATCTGCTTCGTCTGCTTCCTCAGCAACCTAACCCCGGATAAGTGGAAGAAAATGGATCGATGGATGGATGGATGTCAGAATTGTTGGTACCTCTAAATGTCACCTCTGACAGAAATCAAAAATATTTCTGGAAAAATGCAAATAAACCAAATTTATATTGTCATAATATTTTAATAAGATGTCCAATATTATTGAACAACAACAACAAAAACTTTTATATAGTGCAATTAAAATACAGACATAAAATGTACGCAGTGAACACAGTTATTGGCAACCTTTTTTATGAATTTAGTTGCTCTGACAAAATTAAAACCAAACAAGGCTTATCTGTGTTTAATTTTTTGAATTCACAATCTGAATTGATATATAATTGATAGTTTTATGCCTATAAATGAGCTTGTTTCCTTTTTCTAGCAAAATAGGTTAGTTTGCAAACCAGTATTTTCCAAAATCCTAGATAAATAATTAGTTTCTACGATGAATGGTTTAGATGATTGCTGGTGTTCAATGGGCTGAGGAAGTGAGACCTTACAGGGTGCTGTTTTATGACTCCACAGTTCCACACGTAGAATCCAAGGTTAGCAAGTTTGCAGATAGAACAGCTAAAAGATTGTTAAATGTGAGGTTTATAATGAAAATTCTATTTGGTTAAGGTATCTTCACCTTAACCAAATAGAATTTGGTCTAATTAAAAAGAAAATATTGAAATCTGGCAGAAAAAGTGGGCTGAGGACAGCAAGGACAGAACATATTATACAAGGCATTAAAAGCACACATTGATGGTAGAAGGTAGAAGTGAGGAATTAGATCTACCCACATTATAGTTTGATTATACTGGTTTAAATAATAACATTACTTTTTCATGGGGTACAATAAATTCACCAGCATGTATTGTACAACTGAAAATACTAGTGTTACAATGCTCCATCCTAATTATAATGAACAAAGGATTAGGTTGCAAATGGTGAAGAGGGGCACATGAGGCTGTAATTTTAAAGGGATATCAGAAACGAAACAAACTGATGGGGTGTGAGAAAGTCAGAAAGTGGTAGAAATAGTGAGTAATTTATTAGAAAGAAGGGAAATAGAATGAGATGTGAAAAAGAAAAGACAAATGAAGAAAGAGAAAGGACAAAGAAAGGAAAATGTATATAATGTTAATGAGATCTGCCTAGGTGAGAGGTTTTGCAACTTGCCACAAAACAAAAAGACGAAGATTTTCTTATTTACAATGGTGAGGACAAGAAAGCTGAGTGCATTGGTTATGATAAAATTCAAAAGCATAACATTTTCCAAAGACTATAGACAATCTCAGAATCTTGAAATTACTGTTTCAGCAGTTTGTCATGTTATTAAAAAATTTCAGAGTAATAAAACTCTTATGACACTTCTAGGTCATGGCGATAAGAAGAAAGTCAGTGAGAAAAGTCCTTGAAGGTTTCTTAGGATTGTGGTAACTACAACATGCATGACACCTGAAGAGTTGGCATAGGCCAAAGATGACACCACTTAAGGAAAGTTTAGGGTATTGTAGGCTTATAAACTGTAGCGGGATTAGATATGCCTTATGCAGTTTTGTTATGATGAATTAACTTGTGTGCACTAGTATTGATCAATAAAGTTATGTAAGAGAATAAAGACACACTCACACACACACAACTGTACAGTTTACACTTTATTTTAATCAGGGTTCATACAGCTCTCAAAAGAGTAAAATCAAAGAAAATCGCAGGCACTTTTAACATACGTAAACCAAAAATTTCACAATCCAAAATCTTTTTTTTTTTTTGTCTGCATTTACACTCAATGTTTAACACCACAGAAGGGGGTCAACTTTAATGAGATCAATGCATATTTTAGTCTTGCAGCAAAATATATTAATATTTAGTGCGTGTGTGTGACCATCACCGGCCACCCCTGGAGGCTAAGCTATCATTCTTTATTGAATTTTTCTATCATGAGCCAGAGGGAGCAGTGCAGCACCTCAGTGAATTGAGGGGGAAACAAATGAAGGACAGGGCAAGACAAGACGAACAGGGAGGGTACAGATAGGCAGTGCTATATGAATCCTATAAGAGTGCTGTAAAAGGCTGTGTCATTCCCAACAACCGATCCCACATCTGAAAATTGGGAACAAATAATCAACACATGAACGAATTGGAGACCAGAAGTCCTGACAGTAGACAGTTAGGATGCCAGAAGACAGGAGTGAGAGAGAAATGTATAAAGGGCGTGAGTTTAGTGCAAGGTCTGAAGAGTGACTCCGCATAATCAGGCGGGTCTCATCAGCTCTCAGAAAGGGGACTCGACAGGAGTTGGTAAGCCCTGAACAAACATGCATGTGTGATTGACACCGAAGCCCAGAGCGACTACCACGAGTCAGCAGGGCCAGGCTGGCCAAGTGCCCCCACACCCAGGGCAGGGGGAGCACCAGGAGGCATCACCCAGAAGACCACCCGGGCCGTAGACAAGCACGCGGACCCAGAGACCAAGAGAAGGCAGCAACCGAAACCCCCAACGTGCCAAGGACAAGACCGGAGGGCACAGGGCATGGGGGCCCACCCGAGGCATTCTGGTGTGGGTCCGGCCCATGGGGAAAGAGCAGTGTGGGAAACCGAAATCCCCACAGGGTCCAGCGCAAAGGGCCCCCAGGGCCAAGAGGCAAGGGGGAGGGAATGCCCGAATACAACAACGGGCCCCGCCAACACTGCAAGTCATGCGGGCCGCAGCGCCTGAACACCGCCTAAGCAGCAGCCATAGACCCGCCACAGGCCAGCTGAGTACCGCAGCCCACCCCAGAAGGGAAAATGCGCCACGCCAGGAGGAGCACGGACCACGGAAGTCCACGCACACCCCGAAAGCCAGTGCGCCAGGGACGCAGGACGCGCACCCCACAGCGCCACCAATAGCATCCCTGCCCCGCCACACCCCAGGACAGCACATGCCCGGCCCAGGGCCTCAGCCAGCGATTCTCCATCTCCGGTGGCAGCACACAAGCCCAGGAAGAAACAATTTTATTGAAAATGTACAAAGTATATGAACAAAGTGCAACAAGCTCAAGGCTCAATAATACAACTCTTCCATTTCATCTAAAATAAATATTTCAAAAAAAAAAAAAAAAAAACATATATAAAAAATTATTAATTACAATACAAATTCATTACATACAGTTTTGGTTTTCTGGGCTTTAGCATTTGTGCAGTATTTCAAAGAGTTCAAATAGGAGGACAGCAATGACTCAAATACAACCAGTTTAGGCTTTTTGTTGAAGTACTTACAAGTGTGAATATGAAATTTAGCAAACATCAGAATTAGATTTAGGATAAAAATTTTCTTTGATGGAATATTTTTAGCAAATATACCAAAAATAATATCTCTACATTCAAGCTGACATTTTACAGCTAGCTTTCTATTTACAAACAAATTTATATCTTTCCAAAAAACTCGGGTATAAGTACATTCCCAAAAAAGGTGAATAATTGATTCTTCATTACAATGACAGAAAGTGCAAAGGGGGTCAACATTCAAACGATATTTAGAAACAATGCTGTTAACAGGGTAACATCTGTGTAGAATTTTTAAGCACACTTCGCGAATCTTATTGGTTACAAAAAATTTCTTAGGCAATAACCAAACAGAGTTCCAATCAATATCAGTAAATAAATTGTCCCATACGAATACAGATGCAGGTTTGCAGACATAGTTCTTTATGATGAGTTCTCTAATACATTTGTTGTTTGTTTTAATACTTAAAAAGGGTTCAGAATTACCAATAAATAACTCTTGGTATAGTTCAACATTTGGATTGTGTACATATGTTGACATCAGCATTTTAAGACCTGAAGGGATAGCATCAAAAACTATAGCAAATTCTTTTGGTGACACTGGGAAGTTATATGCTTGTAAAAATTCTTCATAAGAATATGTACATCCATCTCTATTAAATAACTGATAAACATATATAATACCTTTGTCAACCCATTTTTGTAAGAAAAGCGATTTCTGCTTAAAGCATAAGTCCTAGTTATTCCATATATAATATTTGTGGGGGGAAAATTATGTTTATGAACTAAAGACCAAGATAACAGTAATTGTTTGTGAAAATTAGAAAGTTTGGCTGGAAGTTTTTCGATTTTATAATTGCACCTTAATAGAAAATTTAAACCTCCAAATGCCTCAAACACATGTGTAGAGATAAAATTCCATAATGAATTTGGGTTTTGTAAATATCTTTTTATCCATTTAATTTTGAAAGAAGAATGTAAAGTATTAAAGCTGCAAGCAGCGTCGGACGGGCCCTCGCTCCTCACCGTACTCCTCTCCACACAACCTTGTCCAAGGGGCGCCGTAGAGCCGATTGGAATTTCGACTGTGCAAATCTGTTGGTGTTGGGATACTATATGTATGTACCAAATTGCATGTTTGTAGGAAAAATCAGTGATTTTATATGAGTATTTGAATATTTGTAGGGGGCGCTGTGGAGCCGTTTGACCACGTCCATTCCTGAATTGTATATTAAATATTAGGTCTTGAGATTAATGAGGATTTGTGTGGATTTGGTGATTTTACATGGATCCCTTCACCTCCAAAACCCATTTCGTTCCACATGGCGATTTTGTTCAAAATGGCCGCCATGCCACGCCCACACCGTGTGACGTAGCCACGAGATTTTAATAACTTTTCATCCTGGAGGGGTCTACATGCCACACAGCGAATTTGGTGAAGATTGGACAAAAATCCTGAGAGGAGTTCGTTAAATTCCAATGCCTGCGCACAACGTGTTCCATTGTACAATGTTAAGCTTTTTCGTTCAAAATGGCCGCCATGCCACGCCCACACCGTGTGACGCAGCCACGACATTTTAATAACTCTTTATCCTGGAGGCATTGAGATGCCGCACAGCAAATTTGGTGGAGATGGGACAAAAATCCTGGGAGGAGTTCGTTAAATTCCAATGCCTGCGCACCACGTGCTCCAGGGGACGCCGTGGAGCTTTTTTGTTCAAAATGGCCGCCATGCCACGCCCACAGTGTGGGACGCAGCCACAAGATTTTAATAACTTTTCATCCTGGATGGGTCTAGATGCCACACAGCCAATTTGGTGAAGATCGGACAAAAATCCTGGGTGGAGTTTGTTAAATTCCAATGCCTGCGCACCACGTGCTCCAGGGGACGCCGTGGAGCTTTTTTGTTCAAAATGGCCGCCATGCCACGCCCACAGTGTGGGACGCAGCCACAAGATTTTAATAACTTTTCATCCTGGATGGGTCTAGATGCCACACAGCCAATTTGGTGAAGATCGGACAAAAATCCTGGGTGGAGTTTGTTAAATTCCAATGCCTGCGCACCACGTATTCCAGTTGGCGCTGTTTAGCTTTTTTGTTCAAAATGGCCGCCATGCCACGCCCACACCGTGTCATGTATCCACAAGATTTTAATAACTTTTCATCCTGGATGGGTCTAGATGCCACACAGCGAATTTGGTGAAGATCAGACAAAAATCCTGGGAGGAGTTCGTTAAATTTCAATGTCAGCGCATAATGTGTTCCATTGTACAATGATAAGCTTTTTTGTTCAAAATGGCCGCCATGCCACGCCCACACCGTGTGATGTATCCACAAGATTTTAATAACTTTTCATCCTGGATGGGTTTAGATGCCACACAGCGAATTTGGTGAAGATCGGACAAAAATCCTGGGAGGAGTTCGTTAAATTCCAATGTCTGCGCACAACGTTTTCCATTGTACAATGATAAGCTTTTTTGTTCAAAATGGCCGCCATGCCACGCCCACACCGTGGGATGCAGCCACAAGATTTTAATAACTTTTCATCCTGGAGGGGTCTAAATGCCACCCAGCGAATTTGGTGAAAATCGGATAAAAATCCTGGGAGGAGTTTGTTAAATTCCAATGCCTGCGCACCACGTGTTGTAGTTGGCGCTGTTGAGCTTTTTTGTTCAAAATGGCCGCCATGCCAAGCCCACACCGTGTGACGTATCCACGAGATTTTGATAACTTGTCATCTTGGATGGGTGTAGATGCCACACAGCAAATTTGGGGAAGATCGGACAAAAATCCTGGGAGGAGTTCGTTAAATTGCAATGCCTGCGCACAGCAATTTCTAGGGGGCACCGTTGAGATTTTTTGTTCAAAATGGCCGTCATGCCACCCCCACACCGTGTGACGTATCCACGAAATTTTAATAACTTTTCATCCTGGAGGGGTCTAGATGCCACACAGCAAATTTGGTGAAGATCGTACAAAAATCCTGGGTGGAATTCGTTAAATTCCAATGCCTGCGCACAACGTGTTCCATTGCATAATGTTAAGCTTTTTTGTTCAAAATGGCCGCCATGCCACGCCCACACCGTGTAACGCAGCCACAAGATTTTAATAACTTTTCATTTTGTACGGGTCTAGATGCCACACAGCCAATTTGGTGAAGATCGGCCAAAAATCCTGGGAGGAGTTTGTTAAATTCCAATGCCTGCGCACCACATGCTGTATGGGGCGCAGTTGTGCTTTTTTGTTCAAACTGGCCGCCATGCCACGCCCACACCGTGTGACGCAGCCACAAGATTTTAATAACTTTTCATCCTGGAGGGGTCTAGATGCCACACAGCGAATTTGGTGAAGATCGGATAAAAATCCTGGGAGGAGTTCGTTAAATTCCAATACTTGCGCACCACATGCTGTAAGGGGCGCTGTTGACCTTTTTTTAAAATTTCAAAAGCAGGACTTTTTTTGTCTCAGGCTACTGTACATGTGTACCAAATTTCATGAGTTTACGTGAAACTAGCCGTATTAACTACACTAAAGCCCAATTTTCTAGGTGGCGCTATTGAGTCATTTTGCCATTCATATGTGTAATTCCCCCAAAATATCAAATTTTTCGCCAGTCCTGATGTGTGTGCAAAATTTGGTGAGTTTTTGAGCATGTTTAGGGGGTCAAATTGGGGTTCAAATTGGGGTCAGAAAAATAAACCGCCAAAGGAACACTAGAGGAACAATAGGGTCCTACGCACTGTAGTGGTTCGGGCCCTACGCACTGTAGTGCTTCGGGCCCTACGCACTGTAGTGCTTCGGGCCCTAATTAAAGCTGCAAGCAGCGTCGAACGGGCCCTCGCTCCTGATCATGCTCCTCTCCACACAAACTTGTCTAGGGGGCGCCGTAGAGCCGATTAGAATTTTGACTGTGCAAATCTGTTGATCTTGGGATACTATATGTGTGTACCAAATTTCATGTTTGTAGGATAAAGCAATGATTTTATATGAGTTTTTGAATATTTGTAGGGGGCGCTGTGGAGCCGTTTGACCACGCCCATTTCTGAATTGTATATTAAATATTAGGTCTTGAGATTATTGAGGTTTTGTGTGGATTTGGTGATTTTACATGTATCACTTCACCTCCAAAACCCATTTCGTTCCACATGGCGATTTTGTTCAAATTTGCCGCCATGCCACGCCCACACCATGTGACGCAGCCACAAGATTTTAATAACTTTTCATCCTGAAGGGGTCTAGATGCTACACAGCGAATTTAGTGATGATCGAACAAAATCCTGGGAGGAGTTCGTTAATTTCCAATGCCTGCGCACGTGTTCCATTGTACAATCTTAAGCTTTTTGTTCAAAATGGCCGCCATGCCACGCCCACACCGTGTGACGTGTCCACAAGATTTTGATAACTTTTCATCCTGGATGGGTCTAGATGCCACACAGCGAATTTGGTGAAGACCGGATAAAAATCCTAGGAGGAGTTCGTTAAATTCCAATGCCTGCGCACCACGTTTTCTAGGGGGCGCCGTGGAGCTTTTTCAAAATTTCAAAAGCAGGAATGTTTTTGTCTGGGGCTTCTGTACCTGTGTACCAAATTTCATAGCTGTACGTGAAACTAGCCGTATTAACTCCACTAAAGCCCAATTTTCAAGGTGGCGCTATTGAGTCATTTTGCCATTCATATGTGTAATTCCCCCAAAATATCAAATTTTTCACCAGTCCTGATGTGTGTGCAAAATTTGGGGAGTTTTTGAACATGTTTAGGGGGTCAAATTGAGGGTTAATTTGGCGTAAGAAAAATAAAGAAAGAAAGAAAGAAAGAAAGAAAGAAACTGAGCAGGAACAATAGGGCCTTTGCCCTGCAAGGCAAAGGCAGCGTTCAGTGTTTCACACTGATCGCTGCCCTTTGCCTTTTCGGGCTCGGGCCCTAATTAAAGCTGCAAGCAGCGTCGGACGGGCCCTCGCTCCCCCCCCGCAACGCCGCTGTGGAAACGATCGGAATGTCCAAAGCACGCACTCGTGTTCGTCTCATCCTGCACTGCACATGTAACAAATTTCATGTCTGTACGACAAACCAGTGATTTTATATGAAATTTTAAAATTTTGTTGGGGGCGCTGTGGAGCTGTTTGAGTGCACCACAGTGTTGAGGGATAGGCTGTCATCAAGCATATCAAGTTTCATTCATATTCGGCCATGCACAGTCAAGTTATGAGCATTTCACACTTCATGTCCACACGCTCAAAATGGCCGCCCTGTCACGCCCACACCGTGTGACGGAGGCACAAGATTTTAATAACTTTTCATCCTGAAGGGGTCTTGATGCCACACAGCCAATTTGGTGGAGATGGGATGAAAATCCTGGGAGGAGTTCGTTAAATTCCAATGTCTCTGCACCACATTGTCTAGGGGGCGCTGTGAAGCCAATTGAAATTTCAAGTGTACAGATCTGTTTGTCTGGATAGACTATACATGTGTACCAAATTTGATGTTTGTAGGTCAAAGCAGTGGTTTTTTATGAGTATTTGAATATTTGTAGGGGGCGCTGTGGAGCCGTTTGAACATGCCACTTCCTGAATTGTATATCAAACATTAGTTTTTGAGATTTGTGAGGATTTGTGTGGATTTGGTGATATTAGGTGGATCCCTTCACCTCCAAAACTCATTTCATTCCATGTGGCAAAATTGGTGAAAATGGCTGCCATGCCACGCCCACACCGTGTGACATAGCCACGAGATTTTAATAACTTTTGATCCTGAAGGGGTCCAGATGACACACAGCGAATTTGGTGAAGACCGGATAAAAATCCTCGGAGGAGTTCGTTAAATTCCAATGCCTGTGCACCACGTTTTCTAGGGGGCGCCGTGGAGCTTTTTCAAAATTTCAAAAGCAGGAATGTTTTTGTCTCGGGCTACTGTACCTGTGTACCAAATTTTATAGCTGTACGTGAAACTAGCCGTATTAACTCCACTAAAGTCCAATTTTCAAGGTGGCGCTATTGAGTCATTTTGCCATTCATATGTGTAATTCCCCCAAAATATCAACTTTTTCGCCAGTCCTGATGTGTGTGCAAAATTTGGTGAGTTTTTGAGCATGTTTAGGGGGTCAAATTGGGGTTCAATTTGGCGTAAGAAAAATAAAGAAAGAAAGAAAGAAAGAAAGAAACTGAGCAGGAACAATAGGGCCTTTGCCCTGCAAGGCAAAGGCAGCGTTCAGTGTTTCACACTGATCGCTGCCCTTTGCCTTTTTCGGGCTCGGGCCCTAATTAAAGCTGCAAGCAGCGTCGGACGGGCCCTCGCTCCTCACCGCACTGCTCTCCACATGACCTTGTCTAGGGGGCGCTGTAGAGCCGATTGGAATTTTGACCGTGCAAATCTATTGGTCTTGGGATACTATATGTATGCACCAAATTTCATGTTTGTAGGATAAAGCAGTGATTTTATATGAGTATTTGAATATTTCTAGGGGGCGCTGTGGAGCCGTTTGAACACGTCCACTCCTGAATTGTATATTGAACGTTAGGTTATGAGATTAAGGAGCATTTTTGTGGATTTGGTGATTTTACATGGATCCCTTCACCTCCAAAACTCATTTCGTTCCACCTGGCGAGTTTGCTCAAAATGGCCGCCATGCCACGCCCCCACCGTGTGACGCAGCCATAAGATTTTAATAACTTTTCATCCTGGATGGGTCTAGATGCCACACAGCGAAATTGGTAAAGATCGGAAAAAAATCCTGGGAGGAGTTCATTTTATTCCAATGCCTGCGCACCACGTGTTCTATGGGGTGCCATGGAGCTTTTTTGTTCAAAATGGCCGCCATGCCACGCCCACACCGTGTGACGCAGCCACAAGATTTTAATAACTTTTCATCCTGGAGGGGTCCAGATGCCACACAGCCAATTTGGTGAATATCGGACAAAAATCCTAGGAGGAGTTCGTTAAATTCCAATGTCTGCACACTACGTGCTCTAGGGGGCGCCGTTGAGCCTTTTTTGAAATTTTAAAAGCAGGACTGCTTTTGTCTTGGGCTACTCTACCTGTGTACCAAATTTCATGAGTTTACGTAAAACTAGCCGTATTAACTCCACTGAAGCCCAATTTTCTAGGTGGCGCGATTGAGTCACTTTGCCATTCATATGTGTAATTCCCCCAAAATATCAAATTTTTCACCAGTCCTGATGTGTGTGCCAAATTTGGGGAGTTTTTGAGCATGTTTAGGAGGTCAAATTGAGGTTCAAATTGGCGTAAGAAAAATAAACCGCCATCCCAACCGCCAAACACTACAGGAACAATACGGTCCTACGAACTGTAGTGCTCGGGCCCTATTTAAAACTGCAAGCAGCGTCGAACGGGCCCTCGCTCCCCCCCGCACCGCTGCTCTGGAGATGATTGGAATCTTTAAAGTACACAGTTGTGTTACTGCTCTGCACATGTACCAAATTTCATGTCTGTAGTTATGAGCATTTCATACTTCATGGTCACAGGCTAAAAATGGCCGCCATGCCACGCCCACACCGTGTGATGCAGCCTCGAGATTTTAATAACTTTTCATCCTGAAGGGGTCCAGATGCCACACAGCCAATTTCATCAAGATGGGATAAAAATCCTAGGAGGAGTTCGTTAAATTCCAATGTCTCCACACGACCTTGTCTAGGGGGCGCCTTAGAGCCGATTGGAATTTCGACTGTGCAAATTTGTTGGTCTTGGGATACTATATGTCTGTACCAATTTGCATGTTTGAATGATACAGCATTGATTTTATATGACTATTTCAATATTTGTAGGGGGCACTGTGGAGCCGTTTGTCCACGTCCATTACTGAATTGTATATTACATATTAGGTCTTGAGATTAATGAGTTTTTGTGTGGATTTGGTGATTTTACATGGATCCCTTCACCTCCAAAACCCATTTTGTTCCACATGGCGATTCTGTTCAAAATGGCCGCCGTGCCACGCCCACACCGTGTGACGCAGCCACAAGATTTTAATAACTTTTCATCCTGGATGGGTCCAGATGCCACACAGCGAATTTGGTGAAGATCGGGTGAAAATCCTGGGAGGAGTTCGTTAAATTCCAATGCCTGCGCACCACGTGTTCCATTGTACAATGTTAAGTTTTTTTGTTCAAAATGGCCGCCATGCCACGCCCACACCGTGTGACGCAGCCACAAGATTTTAATAACTTTTGATCCTGGAGGGGTTTAGATGCCAGACAGCAAATTTGGTGAAGATCGGGTAAAAATCCTGGGAGGAGTTCGTTAAATTCCAATGCCTGCGCACCACGTGTTCCATTGTACAATGATAAGCTTTTTTGTTCAAAATGTCCGCCATGCCACGCCCACACCGTGTGACGCAGCCACAAGATTTTAATAACTTTTCATCCTGGAGGGGTCTAGATGCCACACAGCAAATTTGGTGAAGATCGGATAAAAATCCTGGGAGGAGTTTGTTAAATTCCAATGCCTGCGCACCACGTGTTCTAGTTGGCGCTGTTTAGCTTTTTTGTTCAAAATGGCCGCCATGCCACGCCCACACCGTGTGACGCAGCCACAAGATTTTAATAACTTTTCATCCTGGAGGGGTCTAGATGCCACACAGCGAATTTGGTGAAGATCGGATAAAAATCCTGGGAGGAGTTCGATAAATTCCAATGCCTGCACACTACGTGCTGTAGGGGGCGCTGTTGAGCTTTTTCAAAATTTCAAAAGCAGGAATGTTATTGTCTCGGGCTACTGTACATGTGTACCAAATTTCATGAGTTTACATGAAACTAGCCGTATTAACTCCACTAAAGCCCAGTTTTCTAGGTGGCGCTATTGAGTCATTTTGCAATTCATATGTGTATTTCCCCCAAAATATCAAATTTTTCACCAGTCCTGATGTGTGTGCCAAATTTGGGGAGTTTTTGAGCATGTTTAGGGGGTCAAATTGAGGTTCAAAGTGGCGTAAGAAAAAGAAACCGCCATCCCCCCATCCCCCCATCCCCCCATCCCCCCAAAGAAACACTACAGGAACAATATGGTCCTACGCACTGTAGTGCTTCGGGCCCTAATTAAAGCTGCAAGCAGCGTCGAACGGGCCCTCGCTCCCCCCCGCACCGCCGCTCTGGAGATGATAGGAATCTCTAAAGTACACAGTTGTGTTACTGCTCTGCACATGTACCAAATTTCATGTCTGTAGGTTAAAGCGGTGATTTTATATGAATTTTTGAAATTTCTAGGGGGCGCTGTGGAGCTGTTCTGCTGCGCCCAAGTGTTGATGTATAGCCTGTCATAAAACATATCAAGTTTCATTCACATCTGATCATGTGCAATGAAGTTATGAGCATTTCACACTTCATGGTCGCACGCTCAAAATGGCCGCCATGCCACGCCCACGCCGTGTGACGCAGCTACGAGATTTTAATAACTTTTCATCCTGGAAGGGTCTAGATGCCACACAGCGAATTTGGTGAAGATCGGATAAAAATCCTGGGAGGAGTTCGTTAAATTCCAATGTCTCCAAATGACTTTGTCTAGGGGGCGCCGTAGAGCTCATTGGAATTTCGACTGTGCAAATCTGTTAGTCTCGGGTTTGTACGTGTATATTCCAAATTTCAGGTTCGTAGAATAAAACAGTGATTTTTTATGAGTATTTGAATATTTGTAGGGGGCGCTGTGGAGCCGTTTGACCACATCCATTCATGAATTGCATATTAAATGTTAGTTCTTGAGATTAATGAGGATTTGTGTGGATTTGGTGATTTTACATGGATCCCTTCACCTCCAAATCTCATTTCGTTCCACATGGCGATTTTGTTCAAAATTACCGCCATGCCACGCCCACACCGTGTGACGCAGCCACGAGATTTTAATAACTTTTCTTCTTGGATGGGTCTAGATGCCACACAGCGAATTTGGTGAAGATTGGATACAAATCCTGGGAGGAGTTCGTTAAATTCCAATGTCTCCACACGACTTTTTCTAGGGGGCGCTATAGAGCCGATTTGAATTTCAACTGTGCAAATTTGTTGGACTCGGGATTCTTTATGTATGTACCAAATTTCATGTTTGTAGGATACAGCAGTGATTTTTTATGAGTATTTGAATATTTGCAGGGGGCGCTGTGGAGCCGTTTGACCATGTCCATTCATGAATTGTATATTAAACCTAAGCGTTTGAGATTGATGAGGATTTGTGTGGATTTGGTGATATTAGGTGGATCTTTTCATCTTCAAAACTCATTTCATTCCATGTGGCAAAATTGGTGAAAATGGCCATCATGCCACGCCCACACCGTGTGACGCAGGCACGAGATTTTAATAACTTTTCTTCTTGGATGGGTCTAGATGCCACACAGCGAATTTGGTGAAGATAGGATAAAAATCCTAGGAGGAGTTCGTTAAATTCCAATGGCTGCGCACCACGTTTTCTAGGGGGCGCCGTGGAGCTTTTTCAAAATTTCAAAAGCTGGAATGTTATTGTCTCGGGCTACTGTACCTGTGTACCAAATTTCATAGCTGTACGTGAAACTAGCCGTATTAACTCCACTAAAGCCCAATTTTCAAGGTGGCGCTATTGAGTCATTTTGCCATTCATATGTGTAATTCCCCCAAAATATCAAATTTTTCACCAGTCCTGATGTGTGTGCAAAATTTGGGGAGTTTTTGAGCATGTTTAGGGGGTCAAATTGAGGGTTAATTTGGCGTAAGAAAAAGAAAGAAAGAAAGAAAGAAAGAAAGAAAGAAAGAAACTGAGCAGGAACAATAGGGCCTTTGCCCTGCAAGGCAAAGGCAGCGTTCAGTGTTTCACACTGATCGCTGCCCTTTGCCTTTTTCGGGCTCGGGCCCTAATAAAGAAAGAAAGAAAGAAAGAAAGAAACTGAGCAGGAACAATAGGGCCTTTGCCCTGCAAGGCAAAGGCAGCGTTCAGTGTTTCACACTGATCGCTGCCCTTTGCCTTTTTCGGGCTCGGGCCCTAATAAAGAAAGAAAGAAAGAAAGAAAGAAACTGAGCAGGAACAATAGGGCCTTTGCCCTGCAAGGCAAAGGCAGCGTTCAGTGTTTCACACTGATCGCTGCCCTTTGCCTTTTCGGGCTCGGGCCCTAATAAAGAAAGAAAGAAAGAAAGAAAGAAACTGAGCAGGAACAATAGGGCCTTTGCCCTGCAAGGCAAAGGCAGCGTTCAGTGTTTCACACTGATCGCTGCCCTTTGCCTTTTTCGGGCTCGGGCCCTAATAAAGAAAGAAAGAAAGAAATAAACTGAGCAGGAACAATAGGGCCTTTGCCCTGCAAGGCAAAGGCAGCGTTCAGTGTTTCACACTGATCGCTGCCCTTTGCCTTTTTCGTGTTCTGGCCCTAATAAAGAAAGAAATAAAGAAACTCACGAGGAACAATAGGGCCTTTGCCCTGCAAGGCAAAGGCAGCGTTCAGTGTTTCACACTGATCGCTGCCCTTTGCCTTTTTCGGGCTCGGGCCCTAATAAACCGCCAAAGAAACACTAGAGGAAAAATAGGGTCCTACGCACTGTAGTGCTTCGGGCCCTAATTAAACTCTAGGGCATTAAAACCACCCGCGGACAGTTTATTTGGGCCCGAGCACTACCGTGCGTAGGACCCTATTGTTCTTCTAGTGTTTCTTTGGTGGCTTGGCGGTTTCTTTGGCGGTTTCTTTCAAATCTTGTGGCTACGTCACACAGTGTGGGCGTGGCATGGCGGCCATTTTGAACAAAAAAGCTCCATGGCGCCCCATTGAACACGTGGTGCACAGGCATTGGAATTTAACGAACTCCTCCCAGGATTTTTACCCGTCTTCACCAAATTTGCTGTGTGGCATCTACACCCCTCCAGGATCAAAAGTTATTAAAATCTTGTGGCTGCGTCACACGGTGTGGGCGTGGCATGGTGGCCATTTTGAACAAAAAAGCTTTTCATTGTACAATGGAACACGTGGTGCGCAGGCATTGGAATTTAACAAACTCCTCCCAGGATTTTTGTCCGATCTTTACCAAATTCACTGTGTGGCATCCACACCCCTCCAGGATGAAAAGTTATTAAAATCTTGTTCCTACGTCACACGGTGTGGGCGTGGCATGGCGGCCATATTGAACAAAAAAGCTCAATGGCGTCCCTTAGAACATGGTGTGTGCAGGCATTGGAATTTAACGAACTCCTCCCAGAATCTTTGTCGTATCTTCACCAAATTCGGTGTGTGGCATCTAGACCTCTCCAGGATGAAAAGTTATTAAAATCTTGTGGCTGAGCCACACGGTGTGGGCGTGGCATGGCGGCCATTTTGAACAAAAAGGCTCAACAGTGCCCACTGGAAAACGTGGTGCGCAGGCATTGGAATTTAACGAACTCCTCCCAGGATTTTTGTCCCATCCTCAACAAATTAGCTGTGTGGCATCTAGACCCCTCCAGGATGAAAAGTTAATAATATCTTGTGGTTGCGTCACACAGTGTGGGCGTGGCATGGCGGCCATGTGGAACAAAAACGCTTAGCCGCACCCCCGAGAACACGTGGTGCGGAGGCATTGGAATTTAATAAACTCCTCCCAGGATTTTTACCTGATCTTCACCAAATTTGCTGTGCGGCATCTACACCCCTCCAGGATGAAAAGTTATTAAAATCTTGTGGCTGCATCACACGGTGTGGGCGTGGCATGGCGGCCATTTTGAACAAAAAAGCTAATCATTGTACAATGGAACATGTGGTGCGCAGGCATTGGAATTTCACAAACTCCTCCCAGGATTTTTGTCCCATCTTTACCAAATTCGCTGTGTGGCATCGAGAACCCTCCAGGATGAAAAGTTGTTAAAATCTTGTGACTGCGTCACACGGTGTGGGCGTGGCATGGCCGCCATTTTGAACAAAAAAGCTTAACATTGTACAATGGAACACGTGCGCAGGCATTGCAATTTAACAAACTCCTCCCAGGATTTTTGTCCGATCGTCACCAAATTCGCTGTGTGGCATCTAAACCCCTCCAGGATGAAAAGTTATTAAAATCTACTGGCTGCGTCACACGGTGTGGGCGTGGCATGGCGGCCATTTTGAATAAAATCGCCATGTGGAATGAAATGGGTTTTGGAGGTGAAGGGATCCATGTAAAATCACCAAATCCACACAAAACCTTATTAATCTCAAGACCTAATATTTAATATACAATTCAGAAATGGGCGTGGTCAAACGGCTCCACAGCACCCCCTACAAATATTCAAATACTCATATAAAATCATTGCTTTATCCTACAAACATGAAATTTGGTACATATATATAGTATCCCAAAACCAACAGATTTGCACAGTCGAAATTCTAATCGGCTCTACGGCGCCCCCTAGACAACGTCGTGTGGAGAGGAGTATGATGAGGAGCGAGGGCCCGTCCGACGCTGCTTGCAGCTTTGATTAAAATCTTGTGGCTGCATTACATGGTGTGGGCGTGGCATGGCGGCCATTTTGAACAGAAAAACTCAACGGTGCCCCATGAAAAACGTGGTGCGCAGGCATTGGAATTTAACGAAGTCCTCTCAGGATTTTTGTCCGATCTTCACCAAATTCGCTGAGTGGTATGTAGACCCCTCCAGAATGAAAAGTTATTAAAATCTCATGGCTGCGTCACACGGTGTGGGCGGGGCATGGTGGCCGTTTTGAACAAATTCGCCATGTGGAAGGTGAAGGGATCCACGTGAAATTACCAAATCCACACAAATCCTCATTAATCTCAAAAGCTAACGTTCAATGTACAATTCAGGAATAGACATGGTCAAATGGCTCCACAGCGCCCCCTACAAATATTTAAATACTCATATAAAATCACTGCTTAATCCTGCAAACATTAAAATTGGTACATACATATAGTATCCCAAGACCAACAGATTTGCACAGTCGAAATTCCAATCGGCTCTACGGCGCCCCCTAGAAAAGGTCCTGTGGAGAGTAGTGCGTTGAGAAGCGAGGGCCCGTCCGACGCTGCAGGCAGCTTTAATTAGGGCCCGAAGCACTACAGTGCGTAGGACCCTATTGTTCTTGTAGTGTTTCTTTGGGGGGCGGTTTGGCGGTTTCTTTTTCTTACGCCACTTTGAACCCCAATTTGACCCCCTAAAAATGCTCAAAAACTCACCAAATTTGGCACACACATCAGGACTGGTGAAAAATTTGATATTATGGGGGAATTACACATATGAATGGCAAAATGACTCAATAGCGCCACATTGAAAATTGGGCTTTAGTGGAGTTAATACGGCTAGTTTCACGTAAACTCATGAAATTTGGTACACATGTACAGTAGCCCAAGACAAAATAATTCATGCTGAAATTTCTGAAAAAGCTCCACGGCGCCCCCTACAGCATGTGGTGCGCAGGCATTGGAATTTAACGAACTCCTCCCAGGATGTTTATCCAATCTTCACCAAATTCGCTGTGTGGCATCGAGACCCCTCCAGGATGAAAAGTTATTAAAATCTTGTGGATGCGTCACACGGTGTGGGCGGGGCATAGTGGCCATTTTGAACAAAAAAGCTCAACGGCGCCCACAAGAAAACGCTGTTCTCAGGCATTGGAATTTAACGAACTCCTCCCAGGACTTTTGTCCCATCTTCACCAAATTCGCTGTGTGACATCTACACCCATCCAGGATGAAAAGTTATTAAAATCTCGTGGCTGCGTCACACGGTGTGGGCGTGGCATGGCGGCCATTTTGAACAAAAAAGCTCAACAGCACCCCCGAGAATACGTGGTGCGCAGGCATTGGAATTTAACGAACTCCTCCCAGGACTTTTGTGCCATCTTCACCAAATTGGCTGTGTGGCATCTAAACCCCTCCAGGATGAAATGTTATCAAAACCTTGTGGTTGCGTCACACAGTGTAGGCATGGCATGGCGGCCATTTTGAACAAAAAAGCTTAACATTGAACAATGGAAAACGTTGTGCGCAGGCACTGGAATTTAATGAACTCCTCCCAGGATTTTTGTCCTATCTTCACCAAATTTGCTGTGTGGAATCGAGACCCATCCAGGATGAAAAGTCATTAAAATCTCTTGGATACGTCACATGGTGTGGGCGTGGCATCGCGGCCATTTTGAACAAAAAAGCCCAACGGCGCCGCCAAGAAGACGCTGTGTGAAGGCATTGGAATTTTTCGAAATCCTCCCAGGATTTTTTTCCCGTCTTCACCAAATTTGCTGTGTAGCATCTGGACCCATCCCGGATGAAAAGTTATTAAAATCTTGAGGCTGCATCACACGGTGTGGGCGTGGCACGGCGGCCATTTTGAACAAAAAATCTCAACGGTGTCACTGAGAAAGCGCTGTGCACAGGCATTGGAATTTAACGAACTCCTCCCAGGATTTTTGTCGTATCTTCACCAAATTTTCTGTGTGGCATCTATAACCCTCCAGGATAAAATGTTATTAAAATCTTGTGGCTGCATCACACGGTGCGGGCGTGGCATGGCGGCCATTTTGAACAAAAAAGCTCAACGGTGCCACCTAGAAAATGCTGTGCGCAGGCATTGGAATTTGTCGAACTGCTCCCAGGCTTTTTATTCGATCTTCCCCAAATTCGCTGTGTAGCATCTAGGCCCCTCCAGGATCAAAAGTTATTAAAATCTTGGGGCTGTGTCACACGGTGTGGGCGTGGCATGGCGGCCATTTTGAACAAAAAAGGTCCATGGCGCCCCATTGAACACGTGGTGCGCAGGCATTGGAATTTAACAAACTCCTTTCAGGATTTTTGCCTGATCTCAACCAAATTAGCTGTGTGGCATCTAGACCCCTCCAGGATCAAAAGATATTAAAATGTTGTGGCTGCGTCACATGGTGTGGGCGTGGCTTGGCGACCATTTTGAACAAAAAAGCTTGTCATTGTACAATGGAACACGTGGTGCGCAGGCATTGGAATTTAACAAACTCATCCCAGGATTTTTGTCCCATTTTTACCAATTTCGCTGTGTGGCATCAAGACCCCTCCACGATCAAAAGTTATTAAAATCTTGTGGCTGCGTCACATGTTGTGGGCGTGGCATGGCGGCCATTTTGAACAAAGAAGCTCCATGGCGCCCCATAGAACACGTGGTGCGCAGGCATTGGAATTTAACCAGCTCCTCCCAGGATTTTTACCCGATCTTCACCAAATCTACTGTGTGGCATGTAAACCCCTCCAGGATCAAAAGTTATTAAAATCTTGTGGCTGCGTCACGCAGTGTGGGCGTGGCATGGCGGCCATTTTGAACACAAAAGCTTATCATTGTACAATTGAACACGTGGTGCGCAGGCATTGGAATTTAACGAACTCCTCCCAGGATTTTTGTCCGATCTTCAACAAATTCGCTGTGTGGCATCTACACCCCTCCAGGATGAAAATTTATTGGAATCTCGTGGATACGTGACACGGTGTGGGTGTGGCATGGCGGTAATTTTGAACAAAAAAGCTTAACATTGTACAATGGAACACGTTGTGCGCAGGCTTTGGAATTTAACGAACTCCTCCCAGGATTTTTGTCCGATCTTCACCAAATTTGCTGTGTGGCATCTAGACCCCTCCAAGATGAAAAGTTATTAAAATCTTGTGGCTACGTCACACGGTGTGGGCGTGGCATGGCGGCCATTTTGCACAAAATCGCCATGTGGAACAAAATGGGTTTTGGAGGTGAAGGGATCCATGTAAATCCATTTGGCGGTTTCTTTTTCTTACGCCACTTTGAACCTCAATTTGACCCCCTAAACATGCTTAAAAACTCACCAAATTTGGCACACACATCAGGACTGGTGAAAAATTTGATGTTTTGGGGGAATTACACATTTGAATGGCAAAATGACTCAATAGCGCCACCTACAAAATTGGGGCTTTAGTGGAGTTAATACGGCTAGTTTCACGTAAACTCATGAAATTTGGTACACAGGTACAGTAGCCCGAGACAAAAATATTCCTGCTTTTAAAATTTCAGAAAAGGCTCAACGGCGCCCCCTAGAGCACATAGTGTGCAGGCATTGGAATTTATTGAACTCCTCCGAGGATTTTTTTCCTGATCTTCACCAAATTCGCTGTGTGGCATCTAGACCCCTCCAGAATGAAAAGTTATTAAAATCTTGTGGCTGCGTCACATGGTGTGGGCGTGGCATGGCGGCCATTTTGAGCAAATTCGCCATGTGGAACGAAATGGATTTTGGAGGTGAAGGGATCCACGTAAAATCACCCAATCCACTCAAATCCTCATTAATCTCAAAAATTAATGTTTGATATACAATTCAGGGATGGACGTGGTCAAACAGCTCCACAGCGCCCCCTAGAATTATTCAAATGCTCATATAAAATCACTGCTTTATCGTACAAACATGAAATTTGGTACAAATTCACAATATCCCGATACAAAAAGATCTGCACAGTTGAAATTCCAATTGGCTCCATAGCGCCCCCTAGACGAGCTCGTGTGGAGACATTGGAATTTAACGAACTCCTCCCAGGATTTTTATCTGATTCTGATGAAATTGGCTGTGTGGCTTCTAGACCCCTCCAGGATGAAAAGTTATTAAAATCTCATCGCTGCACCACATGATGTTGGCGTGACAGGGCGGACATTTTGAGTGTGTGGCCATGAAGTGTGAAATGCTCATAACTTGACTGTACATGATAAGATGTGAATGAAACTTGATATGCTTGATGACAGGCTATCCCTCAACACTTGTGCATGGCCAAACAGCTCCAGAGCGCCCCCTAGAAATTTCAAAAATTCATATAAAATCACTTGTTTGTCCTACAGACATGAAATTTAGCACATGTGCAGAGCAAGATGAGACAAACACATTTGCATAAATAGACTTTCCAAAAGTCTTCACAGCGCCCCCTGGAAATTTCTAATATGAAATTCTTATTTCTGGTATGATCTCAACAACTCAAAATTTTTGCCAAACCCTGACGTACACTACACCTCGATGTGCACCACGTCCCAACGTGCGTAGGTGTGCGAGGGCCCGTCCGACGCTGCTTGCAGCTTTAATTAGGGCCCGAAGCACTACAGGCGAAATTCAAATCGGCTCTATGGCGCCCCCTAGAAAAAGTCGTGTGGAGACATTGGAATTTAACGAACTCCTCCCAGGATTTGTATCCAATCTTCACCAAATTCGCTGTGTGGCATCTAGACCCATCCAGGATGAAAAGTTATTAAAATCTCGTGGCTGCGTCACACGGTGTGGGCGTGGCATGGCGGTAATTTTGAGCAAACTTGCCATGTTGAACGAAATGAGATTTGGAGGTGAAGGGATCAATTGTATAATCACCAAATCCACACAAGTCCTCATTAATCTCAAGAACTAACATTTAATATGCAATTCATGAATGGACGTGGTCAAACGGCTCCACAGCGCCACCTACAAATATTCAAATACTCATAAAAAATCACTGTTTTATTCTACAAACATGAAATTTGGAATATACACATACAAACCCGAGACTAACAGATTTGCACAGTCGAAATTCCAATGAGCTCTACGGCACCCCCTAGACAAAGTCATTTGGAGACATTGGAATTTAACGAACTCCTCCCAGGATTTTTATCCGATCTTCACCAAATTCGCTGTGTGGCATCTCGACCCTTCCAGGATGAAAAGTTATTAAAATCTCGTAGCTGCGTCACACGGCGTGGGCGTGGCAGGGCGGACATTTTGAGCATGCGACCATGAAGTGTGAAATGCTCATAACTGCATTGTACATGATCAGATGTGAATGAAACTTGATATGTTTTATGACAGGCTATCCATCAACACTTGGGCGCAGCCAAACAGCTCGACAGCGCCCCCGAGAAATTTCAAAAATTCATATAAAATCACCGCTTTAACCTACAGACATGAAATTTGGTACATGTGCAGAGCAGTAACACAACTGTGTACTTTAGAGATTCCTATCATTGCCAGAGCGGCGGTGCGGGGGGGAGCGAGGGCCCGTTCGACGCTGCTTGCAGCTTTAATTAGGGCCCGAAGCACGACATTGCGTAGGACCCTATTGTTCCTCTAGTGTTTCTTTGGCGGTTTATTAGGGCCCGAGCCCGAAAAAGGCAAAGGGCAGCGATCAGTGTGAAACACTGAACGCTGCCTTTGCCTTGCAGGGCAAAGGCCCTATTGTTCCTGCTCAGTTTCTTTCTTTCTTTATTAGGGCCCGAGCCCGAAAAAGGCAAAGGGCAGCGATCAGTGTGAAACACTGAACGCTGCCTTTGCCTTGCAGGGCAAAGGCCCTATTGTTCCTGCTCAGTTTCTTTCTTTCTTTCTTTCTTTATTAGGGCCCGAGCCCGAAAAAGGCAAAGGGCAGCGATCAGTGTGAAACACTGAACGCTGCCTTTGCCTTGCAGGGCAAAGGCCCTATTGTTCCTGCTCAGTTTCTTTCTTTCTTTCTTTCTTTCTTTATTAGGGCCCGAGCCCGAAAAAAGGCAAAGGGCAGCGATCAGTGTGAAACACTGAACGCTGCCTTTGCCTTGCAGGGCAAAGGCCCTATTGTTCCTGCTCAGTTTCTTTCTTTCTTTCTTTCTTTCTTTATTTTTCTCACGCCAAATTGAACCCCAATTTGACCCCCTAAACATGCTCAAAAACTCCTCAAATTTTGCACACACATCAGGACTGGTGAAAAATTTGATATTTTGGGGGAATTACACATATGAATGGCAAAATGACTCAATAGCGCCACCTTGAAAATTGGACTTTAGTGGAGTTAATACGGCTAGTTTCACGTACAGCTATGAAATTTGGTACACAGGTACAGTAGCCCCAGACAAAAACATTCCTGCTTTTGAAATTTTGAAAAAGCTCCACGGCGCCCCCTAGAAAACGTGGTGTGCAGGCATTGGAATTTAACAAACTCCTCCTAGAATTTTTTTCCGGTCTTCACCAAATTCACTGTGTGTCATCTGGACCCATTCAGGATCAAAAGTTATTAAAATCTCGTGGCTATGTCACACGGTGTGGGCGTGGCATGGCAGCCATTTTCACCAATTTTGCCACATGGAATGAAATGAGTTTTGGAGGTGAAGGGATCCACCTAATATCACCAAATCCACACAGATCCTCACAAATCTCAAAAACTAATGTTTGATATACAATTCAGGAAGTGGCGTGTTCAAACGGCTCCACAACGCCCCCTACAAATATTGAAATACTCATATAGAATCACTGCTTTGACCTACAAACATGAAATTTGGTACACATGTATAGTGTATCCAGACAAACAGATCTGTACACTTGAAATTTCAATTGGCTTCACAGCGCCCCCTAGACAATGTGGTGCTGAGACATTGGAATTTAACGAACTACTCCCAGGATTTTTATCCCATCTCCACCAAATTGGCTGTGTGGCATCTAGACCCCTTCAGGATGAAAAGTTATTAAAATCTTCTGCCTCTGTCACACGGTGTGGGCGTGACAGGGCGGCCATTTTGAGCGTGTGGCCATGAAGTGTGAAATGCTCATAACTTGACTGCACATGGCCGAATATGAATGAAACTTGATATGCTTGATGACAGGCTATCCCTCAACACTGTGGCGCACTTAAACAGCTCCACAGCGCCCCCTACAAAATTTCAAAATTTCATATAAAATCACTGGTTTGTCGTACAGACATGAAATTTGGTACATGTGCAGAGCAGGATGAGACGAACACGAGTGCGTGCTTTAGACATTCCCATCGTCTCCACAGCGGCGTTGCGGGGGGGGGGAGCGAGGGCCCGTCCGACGCTGCTTGCAGCTTTAATTAGGGCCCGAGCCCGAAAAAGGCAAAGGGCAGCGATCAGTGTCAAACACTGAACGCTGCCTTTGCCTTGCAGGGCAAAGGCCCTATTGTTCCTGCTAAGTTTCTTTCTTTCTTTATTAGGGCCCGAGCCCGAAAAGGCAAAGGGCAGCGATCAGTGTGAAACACTGAACCCTGCCTTTGCCTTGCAGGGCAAAGGCCCTATTGTTCCTCGTGAGTTTCTTTCTTTCTTTCTTTCTTTATTTTTCTTACGCCAAATTGAACCCCAATTTGACCCCCTAAACATGCTCAAAAACTCCCCAAATTTTGAACGCACATCAGGACTGGCGATAAATTTGATATTTCGGGGCTATTACACATATGAATGGCAAAATGACTCAATAGCGCCACCTTGAAAATTGGGTTTTAATGGAGTTAATACGGCTAGTTTCATGTACAGCTATGAAATTTGGTACACACCTACAGTAGCCCGGGACAAAAACATTCCTGCTTTTGAAATATCGAAAAAGCTCTACGGCGCCCCCTAGAAAACGTGGTGCGCAGGGATTGGAATTTTACGAACTCCTCCCAGGATTTTTATCCGATCATCACCAAATTTGCTGTGTGGCATCTAGACCCCTCCAGGATGAAAAGTTATTAAAATCTTGTAGCTGCGTTATACGGTGTGGGCGTGGCATGGCAGCCATTTTGCACAAAATTGCCATGTGGAACGAAATGGGTTTTGGAGGTGAAGGGATCTATATAATATCACCAAATCCACACAAATCCTCATTAAACTCAAGAACTGACGTTTGATATACAATTCAGGAATGGATGTGGTCAAACAGCTCCACAGCGCCCCCTACAAATAATGAAATAGTCATACAAAATCAATGCTTTATCCTACAGACATGCAAATTGATATATACATATAGTATCCAAAGACCAACAAATTTGCACAGTCGAAATTCCAATCGGCTCTACGGCGCCCCCTACACAAGGTCGTGTGGAGACATTGGAATTTAAAGAACTCCTCCCAGGATTTTTATCCCATCTTGATGAAACTGGCTGTGTGGCATCTGGACCCATTCAGGATCAAAAGTTATTAAAATCTCGTGGCTATGTCACACGGTGTGGGCGTGGCATGGCGGCCATTGTCACCAATTTTGCCATATGGAATGAAATGAGTTTTGGAAGTGAAGGGATCCACCTAATATCACCAAATCCACACAGATCCTCACAAATCTCAAAAACTAATGTTTGATATACAATTCAGGAAGTGGCATGTTCAAACGGCTCCACAACGCCCCCTCCAAATATTCAAATACTCATATAGAATCACTGCTTTAACCTACAAACATGAAATTTGGTACACATGTATAGTCTGTCCAGACAAACAGATCTGTACACTTGAAATTCCAATCAGCTCCACAACGCCCCCTACACAATGTGGTGCAGAGACATTGGAATTTAACGAACTCCTCCCAGGATTTTTATCCCATCTCCACCAAATTGGCTGTGTGGCATCTGGACCCATTCAGTATGAAAAGTTATTAAAATCTTGTGGCTGCATCACACGGTGTGGGCGTGACAGGGCGGCCATTTTGAGTCTGTGGCCATGAAGTGTGAAATGCTCATAACTTGACTGCACATGGTCGAATATGAATAAAACTTGATATGCTTGATGACAGGCTATCCCTCAACACTGTGGCGCACTCAAACAGCTCCATAGCGCCCCCTATGAAATTTTAAAATTTCATATAAAATCACTGGTTTGTCGTACAGACATGAAATTTGGTTCATGTGCAGAGCCGGATGGGACAAACACAATTGCCTGCTTCAGACATTCCGATCGTTTCCACAGCAGCAATGCGGGGGAGCGAGGGCCCGTCCGACGCTGCTTGCAGCTTTAATTAGGGCCCGAGCCCGAAAAAGGCAAAGGGCAGCGATCAGTGTGAAACACTGAACGCTGCCTTTGCCTTGCAGGGTAAAGGCCCTATTGTTCCTGCTCAGTTTCTTTCTTTCTTTCTTTCTTTATTAGGGCCCGAGCCCGAAAAGGCAAAGGGCAGCGATCAGTGTGAAACACTGAACGCTGCCTTTGCCTTGCAGGTGTTATGACCCTGTGGGTCATTTAGTTAGCAGCTCGAGGCTGGTCTCTCTCCTCTCCTCAGGTGTGTGCAGCAGGATGCATGTCTGGTCATTTGGGTGTCACAAAAACGTACAACCGAATACTCCGTTATTTCTTTTGGCCAGGACTTAAGTCAGATGTAGCTGTATTCTGCCGTTCTTGCCATACCTGTCAAGTAGTTGGCAAACCCAATCAGGTGGTTCCTGCTGCTCCACTAAAACCAATTCCTGTTCTTGGTGAGCCGTTCGAGCATGTAATAGTGGATTGTGTTGGCCCGTTGCCAAAATCCAAGTCCGGTAACCAGTTCATCCTCACTGTCATGTGTACTGCAACTCGTTTTCCAGAGGCAGTTCCTTTGCGCACGCTGAAAACCCGTGCCATCGTAAAAGCGCTCGTTAAGTTTTTCTCTACATTTGGTCTCCCTAAATACGTCCAAAGTGACCAGGGATCTAACTTTATGTCAAAAATCTTTTCCCAGGTCATGTCGCAGCTCGGGGTCCAGCATCGTACTTCCAGCGCTTACCATCCAGAGAGTCAAGGTGCACTGGAAAGATTCCACCAGACTCTAAAAAGTATGCTGCGGAAGTTCTGCACCGAGGCAAACCGTGAGTGGGATGAAGGGCTGCCGCTGCTGTTGTTTGCGGTGAGGGAATCGGTTCAGGAGTCCTTGGGGTTCAGCCCAGCTGAGCTAGTTTTTGGACACACTGTGCGCGGTCCGTTAAGGCTGCTAAGGGAAAAGTGGCTCTCAGAGAAGGCCACCGGTAAAGCAAACGTTTTGGATCACATTAGTTCCTTTAGAGAGAGACTGCATCGTGCCTGTGATTTGGCCCGAGAGTCACTAGCAGACGCTCAATCCAAAATGAAGTGTCATTATGATAAAAAGACTGTGGCGCGCACATTCCAGTCAGGAGACCGTGTCCTAGTTCTGTTGCCGGTTGTTGGTTCGAGTCTGCAGGCAAAGTTTTCAGGTCCGTATGTGGTGGACCGGAAACTCAGCGAAACCGATTATGTAATCCTGACACCCGATCGAAGAAAAAAAACTCGTGTGTGTCACATCAACATGCTGAAGAGGTATGTTGACCGTGGAAACGATGCTGTTAAGCCTTCAACAGTTACCCCCGTTGCCTCTGTGTCCGCAGTCCAGCCCTCGTACAATCCCAGTGAGGACGGGCTGGATGATCGGCGCAGCTCTGCTTCTTGTGTGCGACTCAGAAACTCAGAGATTCTAGCTGATTTGGCCACATATCTAAATCACCTTCCCGACACTGATAGATTTGACATTTGCCAACTCATCCAACGCTATCCATCTCTTTTCAGTGATGTTCCCTCTCAAACAAACGTGCTGAGCCACGATATTGATGTAGGGAACCATAAACCCATCAAGCAGCACGCCTACCGGGTGCACCCCATAAAGCGTGCCTTAATGCAGCAAGAGGTTAAGTATCTTCTTGATCATGGTTTTGCTGTTCCCAGCAAAAGCCCCTGGAGCTCACCTTCACTGCTGGTTCCAAAGCCTGATCAAACACCACGCTTCTGTAACGATTTTCGCAAAGTAAATGCAATTACAAAGCCTGACTCCTTTCCTCTCCCTCGTATGGATGATTGTGTTGATCGGGTGGGATCGGCCAAATATGTCACCAAGCTAGACCTCCTTAAAGGATACTGGCAGGTCCCACTGACTCCACGCGCTTCTGAGATCAGCGCGTTTGTTACTCCTGACCACTTTCTGCAGTATACCGTCATGCCCTTTGGTCTAAGAAATGCACCAGCCACTTTCCAGCGGCTGATGAATACTGTTTTGAATGGTGTTAGAAGCTGTGAGGTCTACCTGGATGATATTGTGGCTTACTCATCTACATGGAGTGAGCATGTGAAAACTCTGAGTGAAATTTTTGATCGTTTGTGTTCTGCTTCCCTCACGCTCAATTTGGCCAAATGTGAGTTCGGGAAGGCTGTTGTTACCTATTTAGGTAAACAAGTTGGACAAGGTAATGTCCTCCCCGTCGCTGCCAAGGTGCAGGCCATCGTAGATTTCCCAGCTCCTCAAACGCGTCGTGACCTCCGTCGCTTTCTGGGGATGGCTGGATATTATCGGGCATTCTGTAAAAACTTTTCGGATGTAGTTGCTCCTTTGACCGCTCTAGTGAGCCCAAAATCCTGTTTCCACTGGTCAGAGGGCTGTCATGCTGCTTTTGAGGCTGCCAAAGCTCTCCTCTGCAGCGCCCCTGTACTTGCTGCCCCAAACTTTGAGCGTCCGTTTAAGCTGGATGTGGATGCCAGCGCTCTTGGCGCAGGCGCAGTGCTGCTACAGGAGGATGAACATGGCATCGACCATCCAACCTGCTATTTTTCTCGAAAATTCAAAAGGCACCAACTGCATTACAGCACCATTGAAAAAGAGGCTTTAGCCCTGCTGCTTGCCTTACAACACTTTGAAGTGTATGTCGGAACCAGTCCTGCACCAACCATCGTGTACACTGACCACAACCCTCTCACATTTCTGTCACAGATGCAGAACAGCAACCAGCGTCTGATGCGTTGGTCCCTGCTGCTTCAGGACTTTAACATTGAAATAAGGTATAAAAGAGGTTCACAGAACATAATGGCTGATGCACTTTCAAGGTCTTAAACCAATCTTCTGTGAAGCTTGGTTTTTTTTTGGGTGGGGGGATGTTATGACCCTGTGGGTCATTTAGTTAGCAGCTCGAGGCTGGTCTCTCTCCTCTCCTCAGGTGTGTGCAGCAGGAGAGGAGCTGGAGCGGGTGGAAGGACCTGATTCGCCAGATGGGGAGCTGCCGGATTGGTTAAGTGGAGGTCCCAGCCTTTTAAAGCCGGTGGAAGCAACCACTCGTTCTCTCTCCTCCTCTCAACAAAGAGTCAGCCGGCTGGGTGTGTGTGGTTGAGTTTGCTGTATTGCTCTGTGAGTGAAAGCTGAACTGAGTTTCCCGCGGGCGTTTTGTATTAGTTTAGTATGTAGTATTCATGGTAATGTTTTCACTTTGTACATATTCTGCACTGCCATTCCAGAGAGTGAGCATCCCTTTTATTTTGCAAGTTTTCTCCTGTTTTCTTAGTTCAGAAGTTTAGGTTAGAAATCTGTTTTTTTGTTTGGTTGTGGTTTTTCTTTGGAGGAGAAGTTTTAGACTAACAGGGAGTTTTGTTTGTTGTTTTAGGGCTCTGCTCAATTTGTTTAATAAACCCTTTTTGTTTGAATTGATTTTGATCAGTCCGGCTGTCCTTTCTTGAGGGTGGGAGAGAGCCACACATGCTACGGTCAGGTTACCCTTGGCCTGGCCGTAACACAGGGCAAAGGCCCTATTGTTCCTCGTGAGTTTCTTTCTTTCTTTCTTTCTTTTTCTTTCTTTCTTTCTTTCTTTCTTTATTTTTCTTACACCAAATTGAACCCCAATTTGACCCCCTAAACATGCTCAAAAACTCCTCAAATTTTGCACACACATCAGGACTGGTGAAAAATTTGATATTTTGGGGGAAATACACATATGAATGGCAAAATGACTCAATAGCGCCACCTTGAAAATTGGCCTTTAGTGGAGTTAATACGGCTAGTTTCACGTACAGCTATAAAATTTGGTACACAGGTACAGTAGCCCCAGACAAAAACATTCCTGCTTTTGAAATTTTGAAAAAGCTCCACGGCGCCCCCTAGAAAACGTGGTGCGCAGGCATTGGAATTTAACGAACTCCTCCTAGGATTTTTTTCCAGTCTTCACCAAATTCACTGTGTGTCATCTGGACCCATTCAGGATCAAAAGTTATTAAAATCTCGTGGCTATGTCACACGGTGTGGGCGTGACAGGGCGGCCATTTTGAGCGTGTGGCCATGAATTGTGAAATGCTCATAACTTGACTGCACATGGCCGAATATGAATGAAACTTGATATGCTTGATGACAGGCTATCCCTCAACACTGTGGTGCACTTAAACAGCTCCACAGTGCCCCCTACAAAATTTTAACATTTCATATAAAATCACTGGTTTGTCGTACAGACATGAAATTTGGTACATGTGCAGAGCAGGATGAGACGAACACGAGTGCGTGCTTTAGACATTCCCATCGTCTCCACAGCGGCGTTGCGGGGGGGGGGAGCGAGGGCCCGTCCGACGCTGCTTGCAGCTTTAATTTTTCTTACGCCAAATTGAACCCCAATTTGACCCCCTAAACATGCTCAAAAACTCCTCAAATTTTGCACACACATCAGGACTGGTGAAAAATTTGATATTTTGGGGCAATTAAACATATGAATGGCAAAATGACTCAACAGCGCCACCTTAATGGAGTTAATACGGCTAGTTTTACGTACAGCTATGAAATTCGGTACACAAGTACAGTAGCCCGAGACAAAAACAATCCTGCTTTTGAAATTTCGATAAAACTCCACGGGGCCCCTAGAAAACGTGGTGCGCAGGGATTGGAATTTAACGAACTCCTCCCAGGATTTTTATCCTATCCTCACCAAATTCACTGTGTGGCATCTAAACCCATCCAGGATGAAAAATTATTAAAATCTCGTGGCTATGTCACATGGTGTGGGCGTGGCATGGCAGCCATTTTCACCAATTTTGCCACATGGAATGAAATGAGTTTTGGAGGTGAAGGGATCCACCTAATATCACCAAATCCACACAAATCCTCACAAATCTCAAAAACTAATGTTTGATATACAATTCAGGAAATGGCGTGTTCAAACGGCTCCACAGCGCCCCCTACAAATATTCAAATACTCATAAAAAACTACTGCTTTGACCTACAAACATGAAATTTGGTACACATGTATAGTCTATCCAGACAAACAGATCTGTACACTTGAAATTCCAATCAGCTCCACAGCGCCCCCTAGACAATGTGGTGCTGAGACATTGGAATTTAACGAACTCCTCCCAGGATTTTTATCCCATCTCCACCAAATTGGCTGTGTGGCATCTAGACCCCTTCAGGATGAAAAGTTATTAAAATCTTCTGCCTCTGTCACATGGTGTGGGCGTGACAGGGCGGCCATTTTGAGCGTGTGGCCATGAAGTGTGAAATGCTCATAACTTGACTGCACATGGCCGAATATGAATGAAACTTGATATGCTTGATGACAGGCTATCCCTCAACACTGTGGCGCACTTAAACAGCTCCACAGCGCCCCCTACAAAATTTTAAAATTTCATATAAAATCACTGGTTTGTCGTACAGACATGAAATTTGGTACATGTGCAGAGCAGGATGAGACGAACACGAGTGCGTGCTTTAGACATTCCCATCGTCTCCACAGCGGCGTTGCGGGGGGGGAGCGAGGGCCCGTCCGACGCTGCTTGCAGCTTTAATTTTTCTTACGCCAAATTGACCCCCAATGTGACCCCCTAAACATGCTCAAAAACTCCCCAAATTTTTGCACACACATCAGGACTGGCGAAAAATTTGATATTTTGGGGGAATTACACATATTAATGGCAAAATTACTCAACAGCGCCACCTTGAAAATTGGGCTTTAGTGGAGTTCATACGGCTAGTTTCACATAAACTCATGAAATTTTGTACACAGGTACAGTAGCCCAAGACAAAAACAATCCTACTTTTGAAATTTCAAAAAAGCTCCACGGAGCCTCCTAGAAAACGTGGTGCACAGGGATTGGAATTTAACGAACTCCTCCTAGGATTTTTATTCGGTCTTCACCAAATTTGTTGTGTGACATCTAGACCCCTCCAGGATGAAAAGTTATTAAAATCTTCTCGCTGCGTCACACGGTGTGGGCGTGGCATGGCGGCCATTTTCACCAATTTTGCCACATGGAATGAAATGAGTTTTGGAGGTGAAGGGATCCACCTAATATCACCAAATCCACACAAATCCTCACAAATCTCAAAAACTAATGTTTGATATACAATTCAGAAAGTGGCGTGTTCAAACTGCTCCACAGCGCCCCCTACAAATATTCAAATACTGATATGAAATCACTGCTTTAACCTACAAACATCAGACGGAACTGAGACTGTTTCCCTGTGCAGTGACAGCTTTGGCAAGATGGCGGCGCCCTGTGAGACCGCTGTCTTAGCGACCGGCTAAAAGTAAAGTTTTCTACTGATCACAACTAAAAGAAAACTTTGGTAGTACGGGAAAGAGTGGCAATGCTACCAAAGAAAGCGACCCAGATGGAGAATGACATGGAGGAAATCCGCAAGTCATTGAACAGCATGTCGGGGGAGCTGGCTAAGGTAACCCAACAGCTGACTAAGCTCACTGAACTATTTAATGAAGTCAAACAACTAAAAGACATAATAATCGAGAGAGACAAAACTATCATAGAGCTTGAAAAAAGGATCGATAACCTGGAGCAGTACTCACGTATGGAGGATGTTATAATCACGGGGCTTAGTGTCAAACCTCGATCTTACGCGAAAGCAGCCGCTGACGGGAGGAATATTAGCGAGGATGCGGATATGTCCGATCTGATTTCACTGGAGAAGCAGGTTTTGCATTTCTTCTCGGAGAAGGATATACACCTGGACGCGGAAAACATCGCAGCGTGTCACACTCTCCCGAGGAAAGACAGGACGAAGCCTGCTATAATTTTACGCTTCGTGAATCGGAAGTTCAAAACTGAGCTTCTGAGACAAGGAAAGAAACTGAAGGGATCGGCAGTGTACATGAATGAGCATCTCACCAAGAAAACCGCTGAGATAGCGCGTGAAGCTCGCTTCCTGAGGAAGAACAACAAGATCAGGTCGACGTGGACGAGGAACTGCAAGGTATTCATCCAGCTGAACGGATCTACTCCTGAACACGCTAAAGTGTTAATGGTAAGGGAAATGAAAGATCTAGATCGTTTAATATAATGATTCTAACATTTGATTTAACTCTGGGACTGACGAAGAGACTTATGGTTCGGAACTGACATAATTTGTTTTTTTACTGATGGATGAGTTAATACATCTACTTTTTGTTTTTGTTGGGATGGAGTTTGGGACTGTCTGTAACTTTATGGACTTAATAACGATCAGACTTACTTTGTATGACCTTAGCCCAGAAGTACTCTTGGAATACTTTTCATGTTTGGCCAAATGGAGCTTAATACACCAGAAGATCTCGTGGAGCGAACTTATCTGGAATGGAATGATGGACTTTGCCTATGTCTGGACTCATCAACTGGATGCTATAGTTTTGGTATGTGTGAGTGGGTGCGTGTGTGAATGTGTGGAACCTAGGCTAGGGATTTATTTAGTAAAGCATCTTAAAGTACATATTATTAAAATTAATGATGGCTTGTAGTGAAAATGAATTATTAAGTGCATCTGAGATGCTCAGAGATATGGATTTTCAACATTATATCAACGTTAATGACATATATACTATGGCTGACAAGATCACCCTAAACACAGATGATTCCTTGGATTATAAAATGAATGAGTTTGGCAGTGATATAGATCCTGATAAGTATTTCTTTAATACGGTAGGAAATGACTGTAAATATTATAGTGATGAACAATTCAGGACAATTAATACTGATGGAGCCTTCACAATTATACATTTTAATAGTAGGAGTCTATATAAAAATTTTGATAATATAAAAGAATTATTGAGTCGGTTCAATAAATTTAGTGTCATTGCTGTGTCAGAGACATGGTTAGACGATGAAAAAGGCCTTGATGTAGAGATGGTGGGTTATGAGCTATTTACATTAAATAGGAATAGAAAAAAAGGAGGCGGAGTTGCCTTGTATATTAATTCAAATTTAAGGAGTTATCTTGTTGATAATAAGTCTATTTGCATTGATGGAGTAATGGAGTGTATTAGTGTTGAAATCATCCTTGGAGATGGTAAAAAAATGATAGTTAGTTGTTTATACAGAACGCCAGGTTCCTCTTTAGATATATTTAATGAAAAAGTAGGAAGTTTGTTTGCTATTTCTAATAAGTTCCATATCGTTTGTGGCGATTACAACATCGATCTTTTGAATCCTCATAATAATATTAAAACCACAGATTTTATCACAACAATGTACAGTAACAATCTTTTCCCTCTTATTCTCAAACCAAGTCGAATTACAACTAGCACTGCTACACTAATAGATAACATATTTACAAATGAAATAGACAGTGAAATCACAGCTGGATTACTTATTAGTGATATAAGTGATCATCTACCTGTGTTTAGTGTTTTCCATCGAATTTTAAATAACGCCTTTATTCAAGAGGAAATTTATCACCATTTAACTCGGTATAGAACGCCTGAAGCCATGATTGCCTTAAAGGCAGATTTGTGCGCCCAGACATGGGATGAAGTTTATGCAACTGAGGATCCTGACCAGGCCGACAATGCCTTTTTGTCTACATTTGTTAAACTTTATAACAAACACTGTCCACTACAAAAGCCCATGGCTAAAAAAACAAATGAGATAAATAAACCATGGATCACACGTGGCATTGCAAAAGCATGCAAGAAAAAAAATCACCTTTATAAACTATACATGAGACATCGAACTAAAGCAGCTGAACAGAAATATAAAATTTACAAGAATAAGTTAATAAGTATTATAAGAGCAAATAAAAATAACTATTATCATAAATTATTGGAACAGCATCGTAATAACGTTCGAGGAACATGGAACATTTTAAATAGCATCATTAGTAATGGTAAAAGAGTTAATGAATTAGCCAATTATTTTGTTAACAATAATCATGTAATAACTAACACTGTGGAAATAGCTGATGGATTCAATGATTTCTTTGCTAATGTAGGCCCGACTTTAGCAAGTAAAATTGGGGAATCCAATAACTCAACTACCTTTATTAAAAATCGCAATTCTAATTCTCTCTATCTAAGAGGTGTAAAAGAAAATGAAATTATAAGTATTGTATATAAATTTACAAACAAAAGATCAAAAGATTGCAATGATATAGATATGTGGTTAGTAAAGGAAATTGTTAATTATATAGTGACACCTTTTACATATATTTGCAATCAATCATTTCTCACTGGTATTTTTCCTGAAAAAATGAAAATAGCAAAAGTTATTCCAATTTACAAAAGTGGTAATAAACATCAATTCACTAACTATAGACCGATTTCACTTCTTTCACAATTTTCCAAAATTTTGGAAAAACTATTTGTAATCCGACTTGATGATTTTGTGGAGAAATACAATCTTCTGTCTGAGAACCAATATGGTTTTCGATCTAATAGATTGACTTCAATGGCCGTTATGGCTCTAGTTGAGGATGTTGCAGCAGCGATTGATAATAATGAATTTACTGTGGGTGTTTTCATTGATTTAAGTAAGGCCTTTGACACGATTGACTATAATTTACTCTTAAATAAAATGCAACAATATGGTGTCAGGGGCATTGCTTATGATTGGCTGGGAAGCTACCTAAGCAATAGAGAGCAGTATGTACATATAAATAAGGCTCTATATTGGGGCCCAAATTATTTATAATGTACATGAATGATGTCTGTGGAATATTAGACAAAGCAAACTGCATTCTTTATGCTGACGACACAAGTATCTATTGCTCTGGAAATGACTTGCAAAAGCTTCTGAGTTCAATTGAAAAAGAGCTCACAGTACTTAAAAAATGGTTTGACAGGAGTAAACTTTCTATGAATTTGACCAAAACGAAATATATTGTTTTTGGAAACAGGAAAATTGACAGCCAAACGAGTATTAAAATCAATGACATATATATTGAACGAGTACAAGTATACAAATTTTTAGGAATCATTGTAGATGAAAAACTCTGTTGGAAGCCACATATAAATGTTCTTACTTCAAAATTAGCGAAGAATGTTGGTATAATTGGTAGGTTAAGGTCGGTATTAGATTATAATTCACTTTGTTTATTATATAATTCCCTGGTGCTCCCATATTTGAGTTATGGTGCGGAACTATGGGGAAACAATTATAGAACAAATATTGAGAAAATTTTTCTACTTCAGAAGAAGGTGATTAGAATTGTTCATCACTCCGATTGTTACGCACCAACAACTCCTATCTTTGTTTCATCAAAGATATTAAAAATGCATGATATTGTTAATTTTAAAACTCTAACAGTAATGTTTTTGGCACACAATAACAAACTTCCTTTAAAAATTCAAAACATGTTTGCAAATAGAGAGAGTCATTATAGCCTTAGGGGAGCACACATGTTTAGAACAAATAAGGCGAGAACAAATAAAAAAAGTCAATGCGTTTCTGTGAAAGGGGTGAGTTTATGGAATAAATTAAATGATAATATTAAAAGAAGTAATTCGCTGAAATCCTTCAAAAGGCAGTATAAATGTTCAGTTTTTGAAAAATACCAATCTCAGGAATAACACTGAGAAGATTTTGTTGTTTAGTCTCCTCTGTTGCCCGTGGATGTTTATAATTGCTGACTTTGTTGATTTAAAGTGTTTGTCTTTGTTGATCGCAAAAGACTTTACTTGATTTGTAATAGGGTTAGGCATAATAAGTTTAACTTCAGCCTATACCCTTCGGTCACTTTTGAAGTAATGTGATGTCTTAATGTTATTATGTATGGTGAATGGTGACCGAATAAACTACTACTACTACTAAAAAAACTACTACTACTGACATGAAATTTGGTACTCATGTATAGTCTATCCAGACAAACAGATCTGTACACTTGAAATTCCAATCAGCTCCACAGCGCCCCCTAGACAATGTGGTGCAGAGACATTGGAATTTACTCCTCCCAGGATTTTTATCCCATCTCCACCAAATTGGCTGTGTGGCATCTTGACCCCTTCAGCATGAAAAGTTATTAAAATCTGGTGCCTCCGTCACACGGTGTGGGCGTGACAGGACAGCCATTTGGAGCCTGTGGCCATGAAGTGTGAAATGCTCATAACTTGACTGCACATGGTCGAATATGAATGAAACTTGATATGCTTGATGACAGCCTATCCCTCAACACTGTGGCGCAGTCAAACAGCTCCACAGCGCCCCCTACAAAATTTTAAAACTTCATATAAAATCACTGGTTTTTCGTACAGACGTGAAATTTGGTACATGTGCAGATCAGGATGAGACGAACACGATTGCGTGCTTTAGACTTCCAATCGTCTCCACAGCGGCAGTGCGGGGGGGAGCGAGGGCCCGTCCGACGCTTCTTGCAGCTTTAATTAGGGCCCGAAGCACTACAGTGCGTAGGACCCTATTGTTCCTCTAGTTCTTCTTTTTCTTACGCCAATTTGAACCTCAATTTGACCCCCTAAACATGCTCAAAAACTCACCAAATTTTGCACACACATCAGGATTGGCGAAAAATTTGATATTTCAGGGGAATTATACATATGAATGGCAAAATGACTCAATAGCGCCACCTTGGCTTTAATGGAGTTAATACGGCTAGTTTCATGTACAGCTATGAAATTTGGTACACAGGTACAGTAGCCCGAGACAAAAACAATCCTGCTTTTGAAATTTCGAAAAAGCTCCAAGGCGCCACCTAGAAAACATGGTGCGCAGGCATTGGAATTTAACAAACTCCTCCCAGGATTTTTATCTGATCATCACCAAATTCACTGTGTGGCATCTAGACCCATCCAGGATGAAAAGTTATTAAAATCTTGTATCTGCGTTACACGGTGTGGGCGTGGCATGGCAGCCATTTTGAACAAAATCGCCATGTGGTGCGAAATGGGTTTTGGAGGTGAAGGGATCCACGTAAAATCACCAAATCCACACAAATCCTCATTAATCTCAAGAACTAACGTTTGATATACAATTCAGGAATGGGTGTGCTCAAACGGCTCCACAGCGCCACCTACAAATATTGAAATAGTCAAATTAAATCAATGCTTTATCCTACAAACATCTAAATTGATAGATGCATATAGAATTCTGAGATGAACAGATCTGCACAGTCGTAATTCCAATCAGCACCACAGCGCCCCCTAGACAAAGTAATTTGGAGACATTGGAATTTCACGAACTCCTCCCAGGATTTTTATCCGTTCTTCACCAAAGTTGCTGTGTGGCATCTAGACCTCTCCAGGATGAAAAGTTATTAAAATCTCGTGGCTGCGTCTCACGGTGTGGGCGTGGCAGGGCAGCCATTTTTATTGCGTGGCCATGAAGTGTTAAATGCTCATAACTTGACTACACATGATCAAATGTGAATGAAACTTGATATGCTTTACGACAGGCTATCCCTCAACACTGTGGCACAGTCAAACAGCTCCACAGCGCCCCCTAGAAATTTTAAAATTTCATATAAAATAACCGGGTTATCCTGAAGACATGTAATTTGGCACATATGCTGAGAAGGATTAAACAAACACAATTGCGGGCTTTAGACATTCCGATCATCTCCACAGCGGTGGTGCGGCGGGGAGCGAGGGCCCATTCGACGCTGCTTGCAGCTTTAATTTCTTTTGCATTTGCAAGACAAGGGGATTGAAATTTTCACTTTGTCTTAAGTTTTCATCTTTTATGATAGTGACTCCCAAATATTTAACTTTGTGTTTCACAGGGATCCCAGAAATTTCTACTTCACTGCAGCATTTGATAGTAAATAATTCACATTTACAAAGGTTCAGTTTGAGACCTGAAGATAGTAAAATTTGTCTAACAGTTTAATGGCACAATCTATTTGAGTAGCATCTTTTTAAAAAAGCGTAGTGTCGTCCGCAAACTGACTTAACTGTATTTCTCTGCCAGCAATAGTGATTCCTTTTAAACAACTGTTCTTAATGAAATAAGCTAAAATTTGCGTCGGTAACAGAAATAAAAAGGCACTTAGAGGACACCCTTGGCATATACCACGCTCAACACTGAATCGACAAGTAGTTCCATGAGGTAATTTGACAGAACTATTAGCAGCAGAGTATAAAGTGCGAACTGATCTCTTAAAGTGTTCACCAAAGTCAAAGAGATCTAAAGTTTTAAATAAAAAATTGTGCTCTACCGAATCAAATGCTTTTTGAAAGTCCAGAAACAAAATAAGACTATCTTCTGGAATAAAATCAGAATAATCTAATAAGTCTAAAATTAGCCTTATGTTGTCAGTGATGTACCTTCCGGTCATAAAACCATTCTGAGATTCCTCAATTACATCATGAAGTACTGTTTTTAATTTATTTGCCAGGCAAAGAGCGAAGATTTTGTAATCATTGTTAAGAAGGGTTATGGGATGCCAATTACCTAAAAATAAAGTATCCTTCTGTGGTTTTGGGATTAAGGTAATCAGGCCTTGACATAGTGAAGGTGGGAGCTGTTCTTTGTTAATACTTTATGAAATAACTTGGAGCAAAAAAAGAGCTAGCTGTGTAGAAAAGGCTTTGTAAAATTCAAAGGTTAACCCATCTGTGCCAGGGGATTTGTTCAATTTGAGCTTCGATATAGCATCAGATATCTCTTTTTGAGTAATTGCAGAGTCACAAATAATTCGATTAGGTTCACCAATAGACTAAACATTATTAATATCTTTGAAAAATTCTTCCATATGTTTTAATGAGAAGTTGGATTTGTATACATTTTGGTAAAAATGTTCACAAAACTTTGATATGTCTTTATGATTATCTATAATATCACCGTTAATAGAGAGCTTGTTTATACCATTTCTAGTTTGTCTTTGTTTTTCCAGCTTTAAAAAATAACTTGAATTTTGTTCACCTTCTTCTAACCATTTTGCTTTTGAACGTATAAAGGCCCCTTTTGCCTTATTGATATAATGTTTATCCAAATTTAGTTGAAGCGTTAATAACTGAACTTGTTGTGAGTCAGATATATTTTCTGGAGAGATAGAAGAAAAAGAGATTAATTTAGCAATCAGTTCATTTTCCTGCTTTTTTGTTCTTTTTTGATTCTTGCCCCATTTTTCATAAATAAATTTCTTAATTCATATTTGAGTAACTCCCAGTATTTTTGAAATTGTCCTTCATTCTCTGCCAACTTAAAGTATTCAGAAATTTTATCTTTTACTAGTTCACAAAGTGTTTCATTAAATAAAAGAGTGCTGTTGAGTTTACAATAGGATGGACATCTTCTTGGTCCACCATTTGGTGATAATTGTAAGGTTAGTAAAATTGTTTTATGGTCTGTTAAAGGAGTTGGAATAATTTCAGTTGTGCATTGCAAGTTAGTGAAACATTCTGAAACTAACCAGAAATCAATTCTGGATTGTAGCGTGCCTGCTTTATTTTTCCATGTGAATTCTCTGCTACTAGGATTGTTGATTCTCCATAAATCCACGAGGCCTCTTTCAATCATAAAATCACTTAAGTAATCATTAATGTTTTGTCTGTTGGGATATCTGTCCATTTCATCGTTAGCAGTGCAATTAAAATCACCTCCTAATATTATTTTCACATCTGAAAACTTTTCTATAGTTGCTACTATCTTATCATTTAACTTTTGAAATAGTTCTTTGTTTTCTCTTGCATTTGTAAAGCCATACACATTGCCCAAAAGAAATATCTGGTTGCACTGAGAGAAAACCACTCAAGTGTAATGTCCCTTTAAGTCTGTGTGACAAGAAACGACCTTTCCATTAAATTTGTGTTTCAAAGTGAGAGTTCCTGCTGAGTGGTGATTGCCGTGCGACATCCAAATGTCCTTCCCCAATTGGGATTTCCAAAAGTTGTAATCTTCATCAGATGAATGGGATTCCTGGATCAAACTAAAGTCTGCATCAAAGTTTTTCATATAAAGAAAAATAGCCTTACGTTTTGTAATGTCTCTTAAGCCTCGAGCATTGACAGAAACAAATTTTAAAACAGAAATGTTTAAAAAAAATCAGCAATAAGAACAGTCAGAATACCTTTTATAACACTAGAAGACAGAGCTTAACCCGGTGAAACTTGGATATCAGAATCATAACAGTTAGAATACTTGCTTGTTGTCAATGAATGATCTTTCCCCGACGAAAAACGTCATCTTCTTCTCCTCCCGGGCCTTTTGGATGAGGGGCCACAGACGATTGCGCTTTTCACGATCCTCCGGAGTTAGGTCCTCTTTGAAACGCAGATCCCGTTGTTTTAAGTAGTCATTGTTCTTTGACATCTTCCAAATGGCATCACGGAAATGCCTCATAGAGAACTGCATGATGATGTCTCTCCCTTGGAATCTGGCCGGATTCGGTCTGCCAAGCCTGTGCACCGAATCGATCACCTCCACAAACTTCTCTTTGTGCCCCGGGGCGATGTTTTGACAAATGGCGATCACCGCACTCCTCACATCTTCTCCCTCTTTTTCTGGAAGCCCGCAAAGCCGTAAGTTCCATCTCCTTTTGTAGCATGCTAATTCAGCAACTTTATTTTCAAGCATTTGGATCTTTTCTTCTGCTTTATCAACTCTTTCTCCTGTTTTCCTTACTGTTCCTTTGATGTTTTGTACTGCCGAAAGAAAATCGACAGACTTTTTCAGCTCGTCAATAGCTCTTCCAATTGTAGATCCTTGCTCTTCGATGGCTAGCTTTAGCGCCGCTACTATGCTATCCGCTGTTACTCGCTCAATTTTACCTTTTTTGAGTTTGGAGAGTTTGTGGGAGTCTCAGGTAGTCGATGTTCAACTTTGCGCTTGGTCAGGGGGTTGTTTGACATAGCTGTATATCTTCAATTGTGATGATAAATGCCTTTTTTTCTCGCAAAAACCGGGAGAAGCTCTGTCACAGTGCTTACCGCCTCGCCGCCATCTTGGCCCCTCCTCACTCGTTCCTCTATCATGCCGCACACAGCCACATGACGTCACTCACTACACACGTCTCACATGGGCGACGCCCCGCCCCTTAAAGTCCACAAATAACAACATACATCTGAAAAGAAACATAACATAGTGAGAACATAAATGAACTTTGGGGCCTTTTCTACACCAACGGTTCAATAAATATCGCAAATAGTAAGGGAGAGAGTGGGCATCCCTGTCTGGTACCCCTTTGCAAACTGAAGCTCTGTGAAGTGATCCCATTGGTGGTGACTGTGGCCTTGGGTGAGTTATAAAGAGCTGATACCCAATGGATAAATGACTCTCTGAAGCCAAATTTGCGGAGAACAGCGAAGAGAAAGGACCAGTTGACTGTGTCAAAAAAGGCTTTTTCTGCATCAAGTGACAAAACAATGGCTTCTCTGTTACAGCGTTGCATCAAACTGATCAGATTCAGAAATCTTCTGACATTGTTGGTGGAGTGTCTGCCCTTAATAAATCCTGTTTGATCACTGTGAATTATTGACGGGATAATTTTCTCCAACCTGGAGGCGAGTGCTTTCATGATAATTTTGACGTCGGTGTTGATTAATGACAGAGGTCAATAGCTAGAACGAAGCGTGGGATCTTTATCTGGTTTTACACTCTCCAACCCGCTCTGAATCCGTCCTGCCGTCTCCTCTTTTTTTGTTTCCTTTGGGTGGTTCCTGGTTACAAATGGTTGCGGCCTTCTAAAGGATGGGGGATACACAGGCTGCATCCTTCAAATTATCTCTATCTAAGCAAAGTTGTGCGAATGTTCTTGTTTACACCAGGCGTCTCCATTCAGTTCAAGGCTGACATCCTTATTAGCCGCACACTTCTCCATACAGCCTTCCTCCTTGTGTAGGAGGGTTTTTCCTTGTCCTCGAGTCTGCATGTGAGCCTGAAAGACAGTTTGCACACATCCTGCACACACACACATACAGTTGTGTGCGAAAGTCAGGGCACCCCTTTAAAAACAGCATATTTTATATATTAAAAAATTAATATCCATATTTATAGTCTCTCTGGGATATGGGAAAAAAAGACAATATTATCAGGAAACATTAATGCATAGTTACATTTTATTTTATAACTTGAACAAAATTACAAAAACAAAAAACATCATTTTGGCCTGTGCAAAAGTCGGGGCACCCTACAGCGTCAGTACCTTCAGTACTTAGTAAGACCCCCTCTGGCAGATATCACAGCTTCTAAACGCTTTTTATAGCCAACGACAAGTCTCTGGATTCTATCATTTGGGATTTTCCCCCATTCTTCCTTGCAAAAGGCTTCCAGTTCTGCAATATTCTTGGGTCGTCTTGCATGCACAGCTCTTTTAAGATCTACCCACAGATTTTCAATTATGTTTAAGTCTGAAGACTGTGAAGGCCATTCCAAAACCTTCAGCTTGCGTTTCTTGAGGTAGTCCATGGTGGATTTTGAAGTATGTTTTGGATCATTATCCTGTTGTAGAAGCCATCCTCTTTTCAGCTTCAGCTTTTTTACAGATGCTGTGATATTTGCCTCCAGAATTTGCTGGTATTTAATGGAATCCATTCTTCCCTCCACCCGAGCAATGCTTCCTGTCCCACTGGCTGCAACACAACCCCAAAGCATGATGGATCCACCCCCATATTTAACAGTTGGCAAGGTGTTCTTTTCATGAAATGCTGCTCCTTTTTTTCTCCAAACATACCTTTGCTTATTGTGGCCAAAGAGTTCTATTTTAACTTCATCAGTCCACAGCACTTGTTTCCAAAAGTCATCAGGCTTCTGTACATGTTCTGTTGCATATTTTTGACGTTGTATTTTATGATGAGGACGGAGGTAAGGTTTTCTTCTGCAGACTCTTCCATGAAGGTCTTGTTTGTGCAAGTATCGCCGCACAGTGGACGGGTGCACTACCACTCCTGAGTCTGCTAAATCTTCCTGCAGGTCTTTTGACGTCAAATGTGGGTTTTGATTTACCTTTCTGACCAGCCTACGAGCTGTTCTGTCCGAGAGTTTCCTTGGTCTTCCAGATCTCATCTTGACCTCCACAGTTCCCCTCACCTGCCATCTCTTAATTATACCTCGCACTGTGGAAACTGCAAGCTGAAAACGTTTTGCTATCTTCTTGTAGCCCTCCCCGGCATTGTGGGCATCAATAACTTTCATTTTTTCTGTCTTACTTAGCTTCTTAGAGGAACCCATGATTGCTGTTGTTTGCACAGGTTTGTGGAGTCGCCATATTTAAGAAACCCTGAAATACACACCAGCTGGTGCTCCCTAATGACAATTGTTGACACATGCTTCAGGACTAATGAGCTGGTAAAGGTCTGAATTTGTTAAAAGAATCTGACACATTGAAACTCTCAGGGTGCCCCGACTTTTGCACAGGCCAAAATGATGTTTTTTATTTTTGTAATTTTGTTCAAGTTATAAAATAAAATGTAACTATGCATTAATGTTTCCTGATAATATTGTCTTTTTTCCCATATCCCAGAAAGACTATAAATATGTATATTAATTTTTTAATATATAAAATATGCTGTTTTTAAAGGGGTGCCCTGACTTTCGCACACAACTGTATATCACTCTCAAACAGTATAAGCAAATGTAAGATAACTTCTATGTACAATTATTCCAACAATAACAAGATGAAAAGATTCTATTATAATTAGTATCTGTAAGAGATTTTTCCTCTGATTGTAACAAGTGTGTTTCTTGCAAGAGCAAGATATCTGCTTTTAGTTTAGAAACATAGTCCAGGACTTTAATTCTTTTTGCCTGTGAGCGTATGCCATGTACATTCCAGGAAACAAAATTTAGCTTGGACATAGTGAGTGAGGGTGTTCTGTCATTGAGTATGTGACAATGTAATCTAGTTTTTGTGTGTGTCTTTGTAAGCTCTCTGTTGCTGTCTGTAAGTTAAATGTAACAGTCTGTGAGCAGTGGGTGTCAGGGCAATGAGGTGTGAAGTGTTGGGTTAGAGATGTGTGGTTGCTGGTGAGAGATATATACAGCAAGTCAAGATCTATACATATAGCATTTAAAAGCACATAAGCACAATAAACAGTGGGGATACATGGGGTGTGGGTGGGAGTGGGGAGTGTGTAAGAGGGGGAGAGGGGTGAGTAGAGAAGCACATAGAGGGGGAGAGAGAAAAGTAAAAGAGGGAGGGGATCCCGAGTGGGGAGTGTAGAGTGGGGAAGTGAAACATTTACACATTTACACCTGTGAGATTCTTTTTAAAAAAAAAAAAAGTTTTCTATTTTAAATTAATAAGTGATAAAGTTAAGCATCAAAGCCGTTTTGTGAGAACTTATCCGTTATATTTCCACGTCTTTTAGAACAGCCAGGGGGTGGTGGAGGATTCCCGGAATAGCTGGCCATCTATGTAGAGTTTGTCCACCACCGGTGCAGTCCGCTTACCTTTCTGTCGGTGCTCTTTCATGATCGGATACAGCACTTTGCGCCTCTCATTTAATTCCCTGGGAAACTGGTCATTCATTCCGAACGAGGTGCCTTTCAGCTCCCGTCCTCTGCTTTTTATGAGCACTTTCTGCTGGAAGTGCTCGAATTTAGCAATGATAGGACAATGACGGTTTCCTCCTCGGTGTCCCAGCCGGTGAACGCGGTGGAAAGTGATGTTTACCGTTTCCATAAGGATTTTAAGAGCCGACGTCAAAAAGTTTTTAACAAGTAATTCGGGGTTGTCCGGTGTGGACTCTGGGGTGCCCGAAAAGATCAGATTATCCCTCATGCTTCTGCTCTGGATGTCCAGGACAGTTTCTCTCAGGATTTATTTTCTTTTTTGAGTGTACTTACCTCTGAGGTGACAGCTGTCAGCGTGGAGCGGAGTTCGGCGTTGTCCCTCTGCAGATCGTTTATCTGCTGGTGAGTGAACTCCAGACTAGCCTTCAGGTCCTTGATCTCCTGATGGATCATGCCGAGGATGTCGAGCCTTTGTTTATTGAATCTAGCACGCTAATTGGGACATCAGTAGACTCCAAGTTCTGTGTGTCAGTAGAGGAGTCGGCTTTCTTCCTCTTGTTGGGATTCTCAGGGAAAGTGGCCGGGTTGGAGCCTTCCATTGTGCAACGGATGTAGTAGTCATCGATAAAGTTCTCAAGGTCCTCCACTGTGATAGATACAGTGTTCGGTCTTGAGCAGGAAGCTTAATTCGGCTGTTTAATATGATAAATAAGTCGAAAAAAACTACTCTAGCAGCTGGGGGTCGCCATGTTGGATTTCGTGAATCTCACAGAATCTCGCGACCTCACAGCATCTCACAGCTCTCTCTCTATGGCTTCACCTAGATGTGTTGGGTTATTACCCTAACCAAAATATTTTTTATGATGTTTACATCTTTCTGTGATCAGACACGGTTTGTCACAGAAAGATTTAGACATTATGGAAACTTTAGACACTACAAGCTTCATTGGATCAAAATCTTTTTTGATACTACTTGTTTACAACCCAGCTCGGGGGGGAAAGGAAGTAACATAAAACCAGATGTGATTGGTAAAAATAAAGTTGTTTATTATTAGAAAATTCGTAAGGAAAAGTATAAAGTTACCAAACTGAGGCAAAGGCTAAGGAGATGGGCCGGTGGGTGCTGCTCAAAAGAAAAGAAAGAAATAAAACACAAAGAGAATTAAAGCTGCAAGCAGCGTCGGATGGGCCCTCGCTCCTCACTGCACTCCTCTTAACACGACCTTGTCTAGGGGGCGCCGTAGAGCCAACTGGAATTTTGACTGTGCAAATCTGTTGGTCTGGGGATACTATATGTTTGTACTAAACTTCATGTTTGTAGGATAAAGCAGTGATTTTATATGAGTATTTGAATATTTGTAGGGGGCGCTGCAGAGCCGTTTGACCATGTCCATTCCTGAATTTTATACTAAATATTAGGTCTTGAGATTAATGAGGATTTGTGTGGATTTGGTGACTTTACGTGGATCCCTTCACCTCCAAAACCCATTTCGTTCCACATGGCGATTTTGTTCAAAATGGCCGCCATGCCACGCCCACACCGCGTGATGCAGCCACAAGATTTTGATACCTTTTCATCCTGGAGGGGTCTAGATGCCACACAGCGAATTTGGTGAAGATGGGACAAAAATCCTGGGAGGAGTTCGTTAAATTCCAATGCCTGCGCACAGCGTTTTCTAGGGGGCACCATTGAGATTTTTTGTTCAAAATGGCCGCCATGCCACGCCCACACCATGTGACATATCCACGAGATTTTAATAGCTTTTCATCCTGGAGGGGTCTAGATGCCACACAGCGAGTTTGGTGAAGATGGGACAAAAATCCTGGAAGGAGTTCGTTAAATTCCAATGCCTGCGCACAACGTGTTCCATTGTACAATGTTAAGCTTTTTTGTTCAAAATGGCCGCCATGCCACGCCCACACCGTGTGACGCAGCCACAAGATTTTAATAACTTTTCATCCTGGCGGGGTCTAAATGCCACACAGCGAATTTGGTGAAGATCGGCCAAAAATCCTGGGAGGAGTTCGTTAAATTCCAATGCCTGCGCACCACGTGTTCAAGGGGGCGCGGCTGAGCTTTTTTGTTCAAAATGGCCGCCACGCCACGCCCACACCGTGTGACGCAGCCACAAGATTTTAATAACTTTTTATCCTGGAGGGGTCTAGATGCCACACAGCGAATTTGGTGAAAATCGGATAAAAATCCTGGGAGGAGTTTGTTACATTCCAATGCCTGCGCACCACGTGTTCTAGTTGGCGCTGTTTAGCTTTTTTGTTCAAAATGGCCGCCATGCCACGCCCACACCGTGTGACGCAGCCACAAGATTTTAATAACTTTTCATCCTGGAGGGGTTTAGATGCCACACAGCGAATTTGGTGAAGATCAGATAAAAATCCTGGGAGGAGTTCATTAAATTCCAATGCCTGCGCACCATATGCTGTAGGGGGCGCTGTTGGTTTTTTTTAAAATTTCAACAGCAGGATTTTTTTGTCTTGAGCTACTGTACATGTGTACCAAATTTCATGAGTTTACGTAAAACTAGCCGTATTAACTCCACTAAAGCCCAATTTTCTAGGTGGCGCTATTGAGTCATTTTGCCATTCATATGTGTAATTCCCCCAAAATATCAAATTTTTCACCAGTCCTGATGTGTGTGCCAAATTTGGTGAGTTTTTGAGCATGTTTAGGGGGTCAAATTGGGGTTCAAAGTGGCGTAAGAAAAAGAAACCGCCAAACCGCCATCCCCCCAAAGAAACACTACAGGAACAATAGGGTCCTACGCACTGTAGTGCTCGGCCCCTAATTATCATAAGAAGAACTTAACAACTTAAGGCTTCATACTGAAATAAAATATTACAAAACAACCTTTTTCTATGTGACAAATACTAACAGAACTCAAAATACACCGGAGACTGCACCCCTTTAACCGATTGAATCTAATCCAGAAAAAAAACTACGTGTATGATATCAGTTTTAGGTTAACCTCGTCCCTGGCCCAAACCCTGCACAAAGACTCTACACACCACACATCCTCAGCTACCACACAGAAACACCGGCATGCTGCACTCAGCCGCCACGCTGAAGGGTTGACTCCGGGATTTGAAGGAGCTGGCAGATGGGACCCTGGATGATGCCGCACCAATCAGTGAACCCCAGCCAAGATCACGCCTCCTCCGTCATCTTCCACTCCCAGTCAGGCAACCACACAGCTTATTTGCATATTGGAGCCACACAGAATATGAGGAGCAGGCGCTGGCTGTAACACTACTGTTCATGCATTCAGAGGTTGAGGGGTCCTTTATAGTATCTGATCACCTCTTTGGAATTTTCTTTCCCAAACTCAACTGATAAAATATGTTTTTTTGTGCTCAAAATATGCATTATGGCATAGCTCATTGTCACAACGTCCACAAAGGTTTCAAGGCTTTTTCTTCTTTTGATCGGAGATGTTCATCTTACAGGCAAAGAAAATCTGTTCACCTGGAGATCCGGCATGTTAATATTTATTTAGGCTGATGTAACGTACACTGCATCCCATCATCACATATACAAAGTGGACAACCATCGGATCAAGTGTAAAATAAAAACTACCCACAGGCAGCAAAAAGACACTCTAAGCTAGATCTGATGGACAGTAATTAGGGCCCGAAGCACTACAGTGCGTAGGACCCTATTGTTCTTCTAGTTGGTAGTTATGTGCTGTGTCCCAGTCAAGACAAACAGACCAAAACTTTTCGAAATTTGTATTTGAAAACATTTAAACATTATAATGGCCCAGGGGTTGACCAAAAGCAACACATCTATCAACCAATGGTAACAGTTTTTTTTGTTTTCATGTCTCCTTTCATCCAGTGGATGTCCTGAGTGACGCTAGTCAGGCAGGCCAGATGCTAATTAGATGTTGACACCTCTGCCATGCCATTTAGGTGTGAAGTTGCCCCCCACACCTACCCACCCCCCAAACCCTCACACAAACATGGTTTGTTTCCACTGCACAGGCAAATTTGGAATTCACAGCCTGTAGCCTTGGAGGGTTTTCAGTTGTTCAAAGGGCCGATAATCAGGATTTTCATGCATTGTTGAAAATGCAGTGGGCATTAGTTTGTTAAACGCTGGCACCGTGGAGTGGTGGTTAGCTGTCGCCTCAAAGCTACTCTAACTACTGCAAAACATGGGGGAGGTAATGGATGCATCGAATGTAACAAAGGAATGATGAAATTAGATGTTTACCAAGGCATTTTTTTTAGCAAAATGTGTTACACAGGGACAGAAAACTGGATTTGAAGTAAAGGATTGGATCTTTTTTCAGCTGGAAAATTGTCCAAACCACACATCCAACAGCACAATAAATGGCTGAAAAGGAAAAGATTCACCCTTTTAAACTGGTTAACTATGAGTCCTTGCCTAAACTCTACTGAAAAGATGGACTGTTTTAAACAGGTAGGTGATGAGTCCTGACCTAAATTTTAATGAGAAACTTTATTTTATTTAGTTTTTTTTTTAAAGAGAGCTGAAGTCTGACAGTGCAAATAGGATTTCTGGTAACTTAAAAGTGCTTGAAAGCATAGCAGTGGATGAGTTAAAGAAACTACTACCAGACAGGTGGAAAAAGTTTCATAATGGCTGCAAGATATATTAATATTAATTTTATACTTAAAATTGAAAGAAGTGTCTATTATTCTGACAAAGAACACATAAAGCATACTGGCAACCAGTCCAGGATATACACTGCATTTTGCCATATGTCAGCTTTGATAGGCTCCAGGTCCCCCATGACCCTACACAGGATAAAGCAGTTATGGGAAATTAATGGAAGAATGGTTGAAAGTATATAGCATTGGAAATTTTGCAATTTTGTTTTTAAAAAAAATAAATGATCCAGAATTCTAATTAAGCAGCACATTGGCTGTTTTAACTGTTACATGCCATGGAAACAGCTGGTTACCATCTAATTTCACAATTTAGCCGTCTTTGCAGAATTCCAAAGATATGAATGTTTTCCATTCTATGTTTGACTTGTAGTTCATGATTTTGCCAGTAACATTTGATTAGTTAAATTAGATGTGTTCTTTACTGTATGTTCACATTCTTAGAGCATAATCACTTGGAACATCCTGCCTGTGAGGGCTGACTTTGAACACTGTAGATTTTCAGTGTGTAAAACTCTGTAGTTGTATGTGTTGAATGACATTTCTACAACTGATCATATTTAAATAATTGTGTTGTCTTACTATGCAGTGCACACCTATGGATTATTTGTAGTCTTTTTTTTTCCTCGGTTATGTTTGCATGAGAGTGCGATAGTGCATGTGTGTGCATGGATATTTGTAAGGTGTTACCTTGTAAGTGTGTATCTGCATTTATAAATCTCATTATATATTGAATTACTTATAACTTGATTATATGTACACGTGAGATATACTTCATTACTGTCACAGGTAGGAATAAAACACATCTTTAAACAATAAATCTGCTCTGACTCAATGAAATAGTGTTGTCAATTCTCTTTTTTTTTCTTTTTCTTTTTCTTTTGGTCTGCATTTATACTCAATGTTTAACACCACAGAAGGGGGTCAACTTTAATGAGATCAATGCATATTTTAGTCTTGCAGCAAAATATATTAATATTTAGTGCATGTGCGTGACCATCACCGGCCACCCCTGGAGGCTAAGCTATCATTCTTTATTGAATTTTACTATCATGAGCCAGAGGGAGCAGTGCAGCACCTCAGTGAATTGAGGGGGAAACAAATGAAGGACAGGGCAAGACAAGACGAACAGGGAGGGTACAGATAGGCAGTGCTTTATGAATCCCATAAGATTGCTGTAAAATGCTGTGTCATTCCCAACCACCAATCCAACATCTGAAAATTGGGAACAAATAATCAACACATAAACAAATTGGAGACCAGAAGTCCTGACAGTACACATAGTTAGGATGCCAGAAGACAGGAGTGAGAGAGAAATGTATAAAGGGCGTGAGTTTAGTGCAAAGTCTGGAAAGTGACTCCGCACCATCAGGCGGGTCCCATCAGCTCTCAGAAACGGGACTCGACAGGAGTTGGTAAGCCCTGAACAAACATGCATGTGTGATGGACACCGAAGCCCACAGCGACGTGTTGTCAATTCTCTAATTGTAAGCTTATGCTATCCAGTGCTTGAAACCAAGCATAAAATACCTCCAGATGAAATGTTAAAAAGTGCAGGAAACCACAATTTTTAAGATCATACTTAAGGTGATGTGTAATAACAGGTGCTTTAAACACGCTGCGTCTTAAAGTAAACTGTAGTTAAATTATTTCTCATTAAATCATATTTCCAGATAAGTTCCCTGCACTTTTAGCCCAGACACATGGCTTTGCTGAAAAACACAATTTAAAAATCATGCTTACAGTGTGTACAGATAAATTATACATCACTTTGTGATGTGTTTTGTGTTTAATTGGTAGAACAAAGTCTGTGGATGTCAGTTTGTTATGGGCTTTCCAAATTTTGAAATTTGAAGACCTAATAATTAATTTTGGAATACTTTTTGAAACTGAGAATGGGAAATTGAGGCAGATTCAATTATAAATGATGGAAAGCAGACAGAGCTATGTCGAAATCTGTGTAGTTCCTGAAGTCCCGGTCTGTCTTTGCAACATGTGGAACATGAAGATCCAGACATGACTATGAGATGAAATAGAGTCTTGGCATGGCATTCATTTCATGCTATTTAAACAGTTAAAGACTGTGACTGAGTTCACCATAAGACTATAAGACATAAGTATTGGAGGGTGTGACAACCCTTTCCCCCATCTGGCCTGTAGTTGTGGGTGTGGTTCTCTCCCTGCACGTAGTGGAGGAGAGTGGTTGTGCCTGGTAATCAGCCATTGGCCACACCTGGGCCCAGTGTGTGCCAGGGCCTTTATAAAGCCTTCCTGGTAGTCATTCTTCCCTCTCTCCCTCTCTCTCTCCCCCTCCTGAGATGGCCACTTGCTTTGTGTTGGTATGATTTGCTTTCTTGCACCCTACAACATTGCACACACCATTCTTTCACCCATGCACTCACCTACACTACTGATTTTACTGACGACCCATCACATTGTTAGTTTGAGTTAATCTTTTGTTATTTAATAAAAGTCTTGGATATCATTGCTTTGTGTGCATCTCCCCTTTGTCATGGCCATGCGGCCGGGTTATGACAGAGGGCTGGACATATTCTCAAATTCTTTCATTATTTTTCTCTACATGTCTTTATTAAGCCAACACCAATCCCCCAGCTGCCACTAACAGCTGTACAAAATCACCACCAAAGTACAAATATGGATTTATCCACTAATGAAAATAGTCCCCAACAAATGAATTTCTTCCTGATGGCTAAGTAATGTTCTACACAATGTCCAGTGGTTGGGGGAATTTACTGAGATTTTTGTAAAAACTTCACCCTGGGGCTGAGAGCCACAGGAGAGCATAGGAAAGTCTACACAGGGCAGAAAATAGCAGAGAAGGCTCATCACAATGCAATTTAATAAAACATGCAAAAAGATAAGCATTTGGAGTATTTAAATATAGTCATGAACGAAAGTTTGCATACACTTGTAAAGACCATGTATATCATGACAGTCCTGAATTTCCATTGACTGTTATGCATCTTTGTCACAAAAAAAAAACAATCTTACATTTTGGTTCTGTCATAGATTTATTATAGGTCTTCAGGAAATAAGGAAAAATCTGCTGGGCCAAAAATCTACATACAACTTGAATGATCAGTTTTGGTTAATTAGAAATGTTAATCAGATTTTCTTAGTGGCATGAACTTTTAACTCTTATTTAACTACAGCAGCTGACTCCTCCCTATTTGATACACTCATTAGACTCTGCTACAAACACTACAGTGTGAAATGAGAAGCTCAGCACAGATCTGAAAAGCAAGTAACTGATTTTGAACAAGTCAGAAAAGACACTTGGAGCCATTTCAAAGCAGCTACAGATCCCAAAATCACCTGTGCAAAAAAGTAGCCTATATTTTTATAACAGTATAAAGTGCTTGAGACAGTTGCATGACTGCCACAATAACGAAGAAAATAGAAACTATCACTAGCTGCTGAGAAACAGTTGGTCAGGATGGTCAAGAAATAACCAACAGTCACCAAAAAGCAGGTCTGCAATGAATCAGAAGCTGCTGGAACACAAGTGTCACTGTTCATAGTCAAGTGTGTTTTACATTGCCACGGGCTGAGAGGCTGCCATGCAAAAAGGAAGCTGCTCCTTTAAAAGCGACACCTTATGGCTCAACTGAAGTTTGCTGGTGATCACATGGACCAGGGGTGCCCAATCCTGGTCCTCAAGGGCCCCTATCCAGCAAGTTTCAGATGTTTTCCTCTTCCAACACACCTGATTAAATGATCAGGATCGTTATCAGACTTTTGTAGAGCTTGATGAATAGCTGATCATTTGGATCAGGTGTGTCAGAAGAGTGAAACATCTAAAACATGCAGGATTGTGGACCTCAAGGACCAGGGTTGGGTACCCCTGAGATGAACAAAGAAACAAAGGCCTTCTAGACAAAAGTTTTGTAGTCAGATGAAACAAAAATGCCGCTCTTTGGCCACAATTACCAGAAATATGTTTGGAGGAAAGAAGTCCAGGCCTTTGGCGCTAAGAATACCAAACCAAGTCAGACATGATGGTGGTAGTGCTATGCTCTGGGGCTGTTTTAGTGTCAGTGGAACTGGTGCTTTACACAAATTAAATGGAATAATGAAGAAGAACGACAACCTCCACATTCCCCATGCAAACCTAAAATCATTCTCCAGAAGTTTGGGTTTTGGACACAGATGGGTGTTCCAACAAAACAATGATCCTAAACATACATCAAAAGTGTAAAGAAATTGTTCAATCAGACAAGAATTAAGGTTTTAGACAAGCCTTTCTATAGTCTTGATTTAAATCCCCTTGAGAATCTGTGAACTGTGCTGAAGAAACAAGTCTGTGTCAGAAAGCCAATATATTTAGTTTAACTGTACAAATTCTGTCCAGCAGAGTCAAAGATACAACTCGGAACTTGTGGATGGCTACCAAAAGCACCTAACTGAAGTGAAAATGGCCAAGGGACATTTAACTAAACACTGCAATTGCTGTATGTACAGTGGCAAGAAAAAGTATGTGAACCTTTTGGAATTTCATTGTTTTCTGCATTAATTTGTCACAAAATGTGATCTGATCTTCATCTAAGTCAAGGATCATGTTAAGAAAATTAGTTTGAAGGTATGGACTAGAGCTACTTTGACCAATAAAAACCAATCAAACTTTTTGAGTTTGCTCCACACAAGAAGAATGCTTATGTGAGCCATGCCTCGCCAAAAAAAGCTTTCAGAAGATCTACGATCAAGAATTGGGTTAGGACACACCATGAAGGAAGCCATTGCTTACTAAAAAGAACATTACTGCACGCCTGAAGTTTGCGAAAGAGCACATTGACATTCCATAGTGGTATTATCAAAATGTTTTGTGGGCTGATGAAAGAAACATTGAACTATTTGGAAAGAACACACAGTATTACATCTGGTGTAAAAAGGGCACTGCATATCATCATGAAAACATGATCCCAGCTGTAAAGTATGGTGGAGGAACCATCATGATTTGGGTCTGCTTTGCTGCATCAGGGCCTGGCCAGCTTACAGTCATTGAGGGGAAGATGAACTCCCAAGTGTATCAAAAAATTCTTCAGGATAATGTGAGAATGTCTGTACGCCAGCTGAAACTCTGTAGAACAGGGGTCTCAAACTGCGGTCCTCGAGGGCCGCAATCCAGCATGTTTTAGATGTTTCCCTCTTCCCATACACCAGATTCAAATGATCAGCTCATCCTGAAGCTCTGCAGAAGCCTGATAACGATCCTGATCATTTGAATCAGAGTTTGAGACCCCTGCTGTAGAAGTTGGGTGATGCAACAGGACAATGAACACCCAAAACACCGGAGCAAGTCCACAACAGAACGGCTTCAGAAAACCATAATCCATCTTTTGGAGTAGCCAAGTCAGAGCCCAGACCTCAACCCAACAGAGATGCTATGGAATGACTTGAAGAGAGCCGTACACATGAGACGTCCAAAGAAGATGACAGAGCTAAAGGGTTAGGGTTAGGGTTATAGGGGGTTACGGGGGTTAGGTTTGTGTATACTATCTCGATGGCTCCCCCTACCTCATCCGTCGACTGGGGAGCCAAAGGCAATGCACTGGCCGTCGCACGTCATCATGGATTCTCCGGCCCGGTCAAGTATATCATCTTACTGCTCCCTCTTTAGTGGGTTATTATTCTCGGGTGGAGTTTTTTTTTACTAAGTGTGAAATCTTTAATCTTTCCAGGAAGTGGTTTAAGGTAGGTTTTTCTAAACATTTGGGGTTAACTGGACCCATTTTTGATATTTTTTGGAGGAAGCTGTGCTAATGTCGTTGATGGTGAGGAGGATGGAGACAGAGCTTGGGGTGGTGGGTCTATGGGGACCTCGGCCACCCCGTATGCCTGGCGGGGCTTGGCGCTTTGCCACCCCCAACCCGACCACTGTCGTGGTGGAGTGGTGGAGGAGAGCTGTAGAAGAAATCTTGTGTTGTTCTTGGTGGTGAGCAGGATGGAGACAGAGCTTGGGGTGGTGGGTCTGTGGGGACCTTGGCCACCCCATATGCCCGGCGGGGCTTGGCGCTCTGCCTCCCCCAACTCGACCACTGTCGTGGAGGAGAGCGGTAGACAAAAACATATGCTAAGGTTAGGCTTTAGACTTAGGTTAACAGCTACTGGTATAGGATTATGATTAGTGTCAGGATCAGGATCAGATCCAGGCTTATTGGTTAGGGTTAGGCATTCAGGTTAAGTTAGCTTAAGGAGGAGTGGTTAGGGTTAGGTGAATGAATCATGGTTCTTAAAAAATCACCGTTGTGATTTCTTTGCACGGGCAACAGGGGTCTGCGTGAGGTCGTCTTGCCCACATTTTTTCGAAAAGAAATTCAGTTCCCTTGATCTGGGACTGCACAGAGAGGAATCACAGTTTTCAGGCCATTCATGGAGCGAGGAGGACCCCCAGTGTCCAAAGGAGAGCACTGCAGCCGGTGACCATAGAGGAGCAGAGACAGTAAGTGCTCAGTTGAGAAGTTTCTAATCATAATTACAATATAAACAAGAGTTTCAAAGATGTTCTCATGCTCAGAACATCCTATATGCGTGCAGCTTATGAGGGAGGAAAAAGTCCTCCATTATTACACACACCAAAGAAGCATGCTACACATCCAAATAAATCACTGCAGCACAAGAGCAAAGGCTCAGTCCCTGAGGGAATAAATAATCAAAGTAAGTGCCAAAACATCCAATAAGAATGCAGAAAATATTTAGAAGAGTAAATAATAAATAAATAAATTTCATCAGGCTCCAATGTTGCCTGCAAACAATAAATAGAAAAGACAATACAAAACATGAATGCTGTTTTGCATCCAATAGGCCACTGGTCAGATGCACCCTCAGAACATCTAAAGAGGTCAGCACCCCAGACATGGCTAGAAGAATGATCAATCGGGAAATTTTGTCAATTTTTACACCTGCTGCTCAACAAGGATTTTTAGAGGAAAGCATATTTGAAAAGGTATACGCATGTAAACATATGCAAATACAGTAAAATTCCCACAGTGCAGCCCCAGAAAAGATTCTATTAAAATGAAACAATCTTTGATTTTAATGCAGGCAATTGAAAGACAGGATCAATGTTCTAGAGGTCCTTTTTTATTTTTTATTCATTTATTTATTTATTTTCGGCAATTAATCAATTAGCACTTAGACCAATAGGAGTCTGCGTTCGCAAACTCTCTATCCAGAGTCTTTCAGGTGGAAAACAGTAAAAATGTCAAATATTAATACTTTTCTTCAAAATGAAATGCTGACATCACAGAATGCATGGCTTTATACTGCAGCTGCAGAGAGATTAAAAAATGTGGTTTGAATGGAAGTCAATGGGGCATTTTTGTACACGAAGGTGTCCAGTGTTACTATTTGACACGACATAAAAAATACTCATGCAATCAAATCAATTTTGTTGGTAATCTTTGACATATCCAAGACTCTAAAAATCACCAAAGCCCCATCTCACTACTGTTTATTATATTTTTAAAAAATGACTTTTTGTGTTTTTTTTCTTTAAAAATGAAATATTTCATATCAATAAAACTGGCATTTAAAGGGTTAAAATCCTGAAAACGATTAAATGTTCGGTAGTTTTGAAAAGGTCTGAAGTTGTTTAAGTGATTTGTGCAAAAAAAAAAAAATAGAAAAAAATATGAATGCATGATGATTTAATAGCAGTTTTTAGTGCGTGTACATTTTTGTACACAAAGTTTTCCAGTGTTATTATTATTATAATCATCAGATTCGTGAGCAGGAAAGACAAAGCTGCGCTCCTCAAGCAGGGGCGTAAGTTAAGAGGAACTAATGTGTTCTTCAATGAGCATCTTACTAAGCAGAATGCAGATCTGGCCAGAAAAGCCAGAAATTTAAGGAAGCAAGGGAAAATTCAAAGTACTTGGACTAATAATTGCAAAGTTTTCATAAAGTCAAAGGGAGCAATACCTGAGGAGGAAAAAGTGCTGCTGATAAGAAAAATGGAGGAGCTGGAGAAATACTGATGGCACCTAACGACACAAACCCAGTTAGGACAAAGTAAAAAACAGATTGGACACATTTCTTTATGGACCTATATACTAAAACATGGACACAAACTATGACACAAACAGTGATAAAATATATGAAATGGAAACGGATTTTGCACATAAGATACTAACACCTGGCGAATGTAATTATTTCACAGTACAACAGTTCAACAGAAGAACAGACAAGGTGTCCGATATGGCACTATCCATCATACACTTTAATAGTCAGAGTCTAAAGTGCAAATTAGGAAAAATTAAAGAGTTTCTTTGTGATCTCAAGCAAACTTTTAAAGTAATTGCCATATCGGAAACCTGGCTAACGAAAATTCATATTAACAAAGTACATATTGAAGGTTACAACATGTTTTACATAAACAGAACTAGTAAAAAAGGAGGGGGCGTTGCCCTATATGTCGATATAAATCTAAAATGTGAAGTTGTACAGCAAAAAACTGTAAGTGTGACTGACTTGATGGAAGTGCTTACCATAGAAGTCATTAATGATATAGGTAGAAATGTACTGATTAGTTGTGTATACAGACGACCTGGGCCTGGTATTGATTTATTCACAGATAAGATCATTGAAATGTTTGGGGATGTCAACAAATCATTAATTTTGTGTGGTGATTTCAACATAGATCTGGGAAATATTGCAGCAACAAATGACTTCAAGAAGTATATGGAAATTGCAGGTCTATGTCCCATGATAACCAGACCAACTAGGATCACTACTCATAGTGCTACTGTCATTGATAATATATATACAAACATATATGGAGAAATAATTAGTGGGATCTTTATGACGGATGTGAGTGATCATCTCCCTGTATTTATAATTCATGAAAAATATGTTTTGATACTGTAAAAGAGGAAACTCCAATTATTATAAGGGATAAATCTGGTAAGGCTTTGGAGGCCTTCAGAGAAGATCTGAAAAGACAAAACTGGGATCAAGTATATACAGGTGATCTAAATAATGCCTACAATACTTTTATGACAACGATTATTGATCTATATAATAAAAATTGTAAAATAACCAAAATTTATCCTTGTGGAGGAAAAAATACTGTGAACAACCCATGGATGACAAATGGGTTGAAAAATGCTTGTAGAAAAAAAAATCATCTCTACAGATTGTTTCTCAAATTGAGAACAAAAGATGCAGAGTTGCGGTACAAAAAATATAAAAATAAACTTGTATTAATCATAAGAAGACAGAAAAAAGACTACTACACCAAATTACTTGATGAAAATAAAAATAGCATAAAAAACACATGGAGTATCTTAAACACAGTTTTGCAAAAAGGCAAGGTCAAATCAAATATACCAAACTATTTTACTAAAAATAATGTGGATATTTATGGAAAAGAAGAAATTGCAAACGAATTTAATAATTACTTTGTGAATATTGGTTCGAGTTTATCACGAAATATCCCAAATGTAAATTTTGATGGTGAAACTATACAAGATAATGTAAACAGTATTTTTCTCGAGAGTGTGCAAGAGAGTGAAATTTTGACCATTGTTCATAAATTTGCAAATAAAAAATCAAATGATTATACAGATATGAATATGACATTGATAAAGCAAATCATAGATGTTATTATTGAGCCTTTCACATACATCTGTAATTTGTCCTTCACTTCAGGGATATTTCCAGATCGGATGAAGATAGCCAAAGTTATTCCACTTTTTAAAAAAGGAAATAAGTACGATTTCTCGAATTACAGACCCATATCACTACTTCCACAGTTTTCTAAAATTCTAGAAAAAATGTTTGTCATCAGACTGAATAAATTTGTTGATAAATATAAAATTTTAAGTAATAGCCAATATGGATTTCGCTCTAATCATTCAACCGCTACTGCAATTATGGAACTGGCCGAGGAAATTACCAATGCCATGGATAAAAAACATTACTTTGTTAGTGTATTTGTAGACCTACAAGAAGCCTTTGATACCCTTGATCATGACATATTATTGCATAAATTATATAAATACGGTATAAGAGGTGTAGCTCATCTGTGGGTGACGAGTTATTTAAAAGACAGAAATCAGTTTGTTGAAATTAGTAGCATACGATCCAAAAACCGTAGTGTAGTTTGTGGGGTACCCCAAGGATCGGTCCTTGGACCAGTACTTTTTCTACTTTATGTAAATGATATTGTGTCTGTTTCTAATTTATTAAAATGCATCTTGTTTGCGGACGATACCACCTTATTTTACTCTGGAGAAAATATAAACAAGGTTCTACAAACTGTAGAGAGTGAGTTTCAAGAAATTATGAAATGGTTCAATGCCAACAGACTGTCTTTAAATATTAGTAAGACCAAATTTATGATCTTTAGTTGTAAAAGTAAAAACCTTGATGCAACATTGTTTATACAAGGATCAGAGATCGAACGGACACATGAGATTAAGTTTTTAGGTGTATTGATTGATGAACATTTGACATGGAAATCCCACATAGAGCATGTAAAAACAAAGGTATCCCAAACTATAGCTGTGTTACATAAGGTCAAAGAATCTCTGAATAAGAGTGCCTTGCTTCTGTTGTACAACTCACTGATTGTTCCACATCTGACTTATTGTATTGAAGTATGGGGAAGTGCTTGTAAAACTTACATTGATCAAATTTTCCTTTTGCAGAAACGCGCTATTAGAGTCATAAATAGAAGTGGGTACAGGGCCCATACAAATCCAATATTTATACAATTAGAAACACTAAAATTTAATGAATTGGTGGAATATAATCTACTCAAAACTATGTATAAAGCCCACCTAAAAATATTACCAGACAACTTACTAAATAGATTCAAAAAGAGAGAAAATAGATATAAATTAAGAGGAACAGAAGTTTTTTCAATATCAGAGTTTAGAACAAAACCAAAGGAAAGATGCATCTCAATCCAAGGGGTCAGACTGTGGAACAATCTAGATGATAAAATGAAAACTTCCAATTCCATATTCAAAGCTTTGTTATTAAAAAAATATGACACTGCTGTATAGCAAAAAAATACTTTGTGAATTTTCTAAATCTCTTGAAAGATGGCTGTGTTTAACAGCGTAATTTGCCAACGACTTGTCAATGATTTTATGTTGATAGGGGGCAGACTTTATAAGTTTCTTACTTCCTTCTGCCAGCCTTTCATTCAAATGTTTTGTTGTATATGTATTTTTATGTATTATGTTGTATTTGTTTTTGTGAATGAAATAAACGAGTAACTAACTAACTAACTAACTATTGAAGAGGGCATGAGGGTTAAAAGTGTGTCTAGGGTGTGAACTAGTTTTAAATAACAAAGAATGAGTGTCGGTGGTTTTTAAATACACCTTAACATCCAGTTTTTGGTCTTGATGAAATGTCGGTCCCTTGTAGACCGTTGTATCCAAAAAGTCTTTTTTTTTGCTCTTCCAATTCATATTTGAGTTGGATTGATGGATCATGTCCATTCAAAATATCCATAAATTCTTTAAATTCCTCTTTGGTGCCGGTCGAAATCCCCCATATGTCATCTAAATAATGCCAATAGTGTGATGGTTTAAATAGGGTTTTTTGCAAATACTTCCTCTTCCCAATTTGCCATAAATATGTTGGCGTATGCTGGTGCGAATTTTTTGCCCATGGCAGTGCCTTTAATCTGAAGATAAAACTTACTGTTAAACATGAAATCATTCCTTGTTAAATGAATCGTCAGCAATTCCAGTATTTCTTCATCAAGCCTCTTACTGTCCAGATATTTATTGAAAATTCTTTTCACCGAATTCAATCACGCCTCAATATCAGTATTTGTATAGAGGCTATCTACATCCATAGAGAAAAATAAAGAATTTAGTGGTACTTTTAAATTTGTGACAATGGATATAAAATGATAAGTGTCCTTAATATATGCCGGTTGTCTAGTGGACAACGGATTCAAATAAAAATCGATGTACTCTGCGATGAAATAAATCTCGCTATGACAATCAGAGACGAGTGGTCTTCCCGGCGGTACAATGAAAGGTACCGTCCACTTTTTTGGATCCTTGTGGACTTTGGGTAGAATATAAAATCTACGTTCCCTCGGTTCCTGTTTCCCAATCAGGTAACCCTCTTGTCTAGCCGTAATGAGTTTCTTGGCTTTTAATCGATGTAAAATGTTTTTTATCATTGGGATAGTTTTAGGGTAAAAAGGTTCCAATTTATATTGTTTTTTCTGGTCCTTAACAAATTTAAATACTGGGGCAAAGGTTAGTCCCCTCTCCAAAAGACTCCGTTGTGACTCAGTCAGTTGGAATGTGCTTGATAAATTTATGATGTTACTGGTCACAAGGGAGCTGGTTAACTTGCCCCCATCTTGGATCAAGCTTATTGGGGGTTGAAGTTTAAATGAGTTACCCAATGATTGAGCATGGCTTTGCCTGTTTCTCGAGTCCAATGGATGTTATCCTTGCCCGTGGCGAAGTCAAGCTTGCGTAGAGCTGGAATATAGGGCACATTACGGAGTATGTAGTCATTCAAGATGTGCAAGGTCTCTTGCTCCTTATAAGGTAAGTGTGCAGAGAAATTCACGTAATGGGATAAATATCCGTGCATGAGAAAATTTCTTCTTGGCTGCTTTGTATGCTGCCATCCTCCGGACTAAACTAAGCGGGCTGGAATGTGCCGAAGTAATTCTTAATTCACTGAAGAGCAAGAACCAAGATGAATCTCAGGCAGCATTGAATGTGGAAAAGCCAAGCAGGGCAGAAGTCAATTACTGTCCAGAACACCCAAACAGAGAAACCACTGAGAGTCTTGAAGAAGAGAGAATTGCACTGCTTTCTGAAAGCATGAAAAAAAAACAGTGGCCATACAGTGAGAGCGAAAATGGACAAGACTTTCTCATACAGGAGGCAAGAAGTTCTGCAAGGACAGCCCTTCATCGCAGACTTCAAAAGCAGATGGCCAGCTCTTTTCAATGAGAAAGAGGTAAACATCCTTGATGTGCTCAAGTTTTGGTGCACACAAACATAAGAATGGAAAATAATGTCAATTTGTGTGAAATCTGGCAAATTATTTCACACCATTGTTCAAAATGTTTCTAATCTCACAGATAGTGAACAACAAGTAATTCAGTGTTAACCCTTCTTGTGTCACGTATTTCTGTGCTGTTTTGATTTAATGAGTCACATTTGTCTCAATGTTTTTCAGATCGATAATGAATTCAAGCGGATATCAACTGTGCCTCTGCTTTCTACATTCTTCGCTGCTCGACCAGTACTCTCTTCGTCTGATACAGATCTTTAGATGTAAAGGTGGAGCAGCTGGAAGGAAGATCCGACATGTCATGATGGACATTTCCAAGTTTTGTAGTGAAATGGCTTGACCTGTGCTTGTGAAATAATTTTCATTAAGGAATGACTTTGTAATGTCAATTTTAGGAGTGTAATTTGCCATGTATAATGTGTCAGATAGGTGCTCAGAAAATAAAGCCGGTCACATTCACAACTCCTGAATCAATTTTAAATTGATTCAATTTTCAATTAAAAATTAAAATCTTGTGGCTTCATCACTTGTGGGCGTGGCATGGCGGCAATTTGGAACAAAAAAGCTTAACGGCGTCCCCTGGAAAACGTTGTGCGCAGGCATTGGAATTTAACAAACTCCTCCCAGGACTTTTGGCAGATCTTCATCAAATTCGCTATGCGGCCTCTAGACCCCCCCAGGATGAAAAGTTATTAAAATCTTGTGGCTGCGTCACACGGTGTGGGCGTGGCATGGCGGCCATTTTGAACAAAATCGCCATGTGGAACGAAATGGGTTTTGGAGGTGAAGGGATCCATGTAATATCAACAAATCACCAAAGCCTTAATCTCAAGAATTAACATTCTATATACAATTCAGGAATGGATGTGCTCAACCGGCTCCACAGCGCCCCCTACAAATATTCAAATACTCATATAAAAAATACTGCTTTATCCTAAAAACTTGAAATTTGGTACATACGTGAAATATCACACGACCAACAGATTTGCACACTCCAAATTCCAAACAGCTCCACAGCGCCCCCTACAAATTTCAAAAATTCCTATAAAATCAACGCATTGTCCTACGGACATGTTCCCCCTTGGAACTAGGTTCGGGGACGAAAGCCCTCCGTGGTTGAATTCCACGTCGGCCGGTTAGACCCTGTTCAGGCTCCGCAGGGTTCCAGGTTGACAGCATCTGAACAGACAACAGCATCAGGAACGACCGACAGGTATCTGACATCATACTAAAGAGGAGTTAAAGTTTTCTTAAAAAGGCAAAGAGGTCCTGAGGCGCAGTTAAATTCCGCTGGGGTGACGGAGCCCCCTGTGTCACAGTTAAATTCCGCTGGGGTGACGGAGCCCCCTGTGTTACAGTTAAATTCTGCTGGGGCGGTGGAGCCCCCTGTACAGTTAAATTGCGCGGGGCGGCGGAGCCCCCTGTACAGTTAAATTCCGCTGGGGCGGCAGAGCCCCCTGTTTCCAGTTAAATTCCGTAGGGTGGCGGAGCCCTCTGCGGCCTTGAAAAGGTTTCAAAGTTGCAACGTGAAAAAAAAACAACAAAAAAAACAATAAGTGTGAATGTGTTAAACTGTGAGTGTGAAAGGACTGGTCAGTGATTGAAGCAGCGGACGGCCTGAAACCTACCGGTGTGAATGTACAGCCATTGTCAGTTGAAGTAAATCAATGAGTGTGAACAGTCATTAGGGTTTAGTAGAATTTTGTGAAAACTCTAAACGGCTTTCAGTCCCGGGGTAGGACCCCAAGTGGAGAACCGGACTAGCTATTAGAGCTGGCCTAGAAGCTTGTTTTCCAAGGGCTGAATGTTGGATTGTGAAGCATTGTTTTTCACAAACTCTCAATAAAACATCATTTGGACCAAATACAAAATCACACCAAATTAGGAAATAATCAAGGAACAATGTCTCTACAAGGTTATGCGAAATACATAGAACGAAAACATCCTGAATCAGCACAGTTCCTGCTAAAGTGGAAAAAGAAACATGAATTCAATGGCAAATTAACAGTAGAAGATTGCACGGAGCTAGTTAAAAAACTAGCTGTAAAACAACAAACACATAAAAAACCATCAAGAAAAAACATTGGTCCTCACCAAGGTGGGAACGGCCATACCAAGTACTGCTGACAACAATAACTGCTATAAAGATAGCAGAAAGAACGTCATGGATCCACCTGTCACACTCCAAGAAAAAGAGGTTCTTAGAGGAAAACTCCAGCGACGGTAAGGGGAAGTCTGACTACAAAGGGGGTTAAACCTTTTAGTGGTTAATCGTCTCAATGTCAGTGAAACAACCAACAGATCCTTACTGTCTTTAGGGAGCAGAGTACTCTTAAGATCCTCAAACACACATCCACACACTCACTGGACAACAACAGGACAAGAACACTAGCTGACAAAAGGAGGTGAAGTGCTGGTAACCTCTCCCTCCAGAAGATAGGTCATGACTCGACGTGTCAAGACTACAGCCCTGATGATGATCACCATGATAATGTTTGTTTCCGGATGGCAAATTTGACATGCTTCGGCGAATCCATGCTTAACACCCAAACCAGTTCCACTACATGAAGTTATGTGTGTTATAGCCATGTTTACAGCAGTAACTAAAACCCCAGCCACTAACTTTATGGAATTCACTCAATATTTGGCAAACTGTACCACGGTCACTGATTATAACTTATTACACTGAAGAATGCCTGACATATTAAGTTCAAAGACTAATGTAACTAATTCACAGGGAATCACAACGGCACACTATCCAAACCCACCACCACCACTATGTTTTAGGAGAACCTGTGCCGAGGGAGATGGTGACCTAGGTGTGGCAAACTGTATGAGTTACTTTCCTGTGGAAGGTACTCCGAGTCATCCCCTTTGCAGCGGTTCCAAGTGTAAGGATAGTTGGGTAAAACCGATTAACTTTACCGAGGTTGGAGTCCGTAGCAAGATGAAGGGATGGGTATCTGAACCTGTCATAAATACAAAGGTTCCACATGCGGGGGGATTTTCCTGCCCGACGGATCACGTTTGGGTTTGCGGTCATAAGGTCTATCTTTACCTCCCCAGGGATGGTGTGGTGTGTGCTACTTAACAAAGTTACAGCCTGTGGCTCTTGTGATTCCCAGATCAAATGTTACCACAATTTTCAGTACAACATTTAGACGTAAGAGACATTGACATTCATCAATGATAAACAGGAGGGAAATGTTAGAAGAATTGTTCTTATGTTCAATTCAATTCAGTTCAATTCAGTTTTATTTATATAGCGCATATTTACAACACAGGTCGTCACAAAGCGCTTAACATTGTAAGAAAGAACAGGAAACAGTAAAACAGGAAACAGAAAAACCCAACAATCCAATGTTGCTTTTGGATTCCCTATGAGCAAGCAGTCAGCGACAGTGGGAAGGAACCAAAAACCCCCCAGGTAGGGAAGGGGGGAAAAAAAACCTCCGACAGAACCAGGCGCAGGGAGGGCGGCCATCTGCCTCGACCGGTTGGGTTGGGAGTGGGGAAGAGGAGGGAGGGAGGGATAGTAGGAGAGGTTGGGGTAGGGGTTGGAGGTGGTGAGGCCAGCGGCTGCAGATCAGAGACGTTGAGCTCCAGATCAGCAGGGACGTTGAGCTCCAGACCAGGGACGTTGCGCTCCAGATCAGGGATGTTGAGCTCCAGTTCCAGGGACATCCACGGAGAGAACAAGCAGGACACAGAACCTCGGGGGGAAACATAGGTTAGTCATATGTAATGGTGATATATGACAGTACAGAAAGGAGAGGCGAGGAGAGGAGCCCAGTGCATCATGTGAGTCCCCCAGCAGTCTAAACCTATGGCAGCTTAACTGAGGGACAGCTCAGGTGGTCCTGAGCAGCCCTAACTATAAGACTTGTCAAATAGGAAAGTTTTAAGCTTAATCTTAAAAGAAGAGAGGGGGTCTGCCCCCCGAACCCAAACTGAGCTGATTCCACAAGAGAGGAGCCTGATAACTGAAGGCTCTGCCTCCCATTCTACTTCTGGAAACTCTGGGAACCACAAGTAAACCTGCAGTCTCAGAGCGAAGGGCTCTGTTAGGATGATAAGGTACAATAAGGTCTTTAAGGTATGATGGAGCTTGTTCATTAACAGTTTTGTATGTTAGAAGCAGGATTTTAAATTCTATCCTGGATTTTACAGGAAGCCAATGAAGAGAAGCCAATACAGGAGAAATATGATCTCTTTTACTGGTTCCTGTCAGAACTCTGGCTGCAGCATTTTGGATCAGCTGGAGGTTTCTAAGAGAGTTACTGGGACATCCTGACAATAAAGAATTACAATAGTCCAGCCTGGAGGTTACAAATGCATGGACTAGTTTCTCAGCATCACTCTGAGACAAGATATTTCTAATTTTGACAATTTTACGTAAATGAAAGAAAGCCATCCTGCAGACTTGTTTTATATGTAAGTTGAAGGACATATCCTGATCAAAAATAACTCCAAGGTTTTTTACGGTAGAACTGGAGGCTAAGGCAATACGATCTAGGGTAACAATCTGGTTAGATGGTGTGTTTCTGAGGTGTTTCGGGCCAAATACAATAACCTCAGTTTTGTCAGAATTTAAATGAAGAAAATTACAAGTCATCCAGGCCTTTATGTCCTTCAGACATGCTTGGTGTTTGTCCAACTGATTGGTTTCGTTGGGTTTCATAGATAAATATAACTGGGTATCATCTGCATAACAATGGAAATTTATGCAGTGCTTCCTAATAATGTTTCCTAGAGGAAGCATGTACAGAGTATATAATATTGGTCCTAATACAGAACCCTGTGGAACTCCATAACTGACTCTAGTGCGGGTGGAAGAATCGCCATTAACATGAACAAACTGGAATCTGTCTGATAAATATGATTTAAACCACTTTAGAGCGGTTTCTTTAATCCCAATAAGATGTTCCAGTCTCTGTAATAAGATGCTGTGATCAACTGTATCAAAAGCAGCACTAAGATCCAAAAGAACAAGTATAGAAACTAATCCACTGTCTGAGGCTATTAGAAGATCATTGGTGACCTTTACCAGTGCTGTCTCTGTACTATGATGGATTCTAAATCCTGACTGAAATTCTTCAGACAAACCATTTATATGCAGATGATCACATAATTGGCTTGCAACAACTTTTTCTAGAACTTTAGAGATAAAAGGGAGGTTGGATATGGGCCTATAATTGGCTAAAACACCTGGATCTAGAGTAGGCTTTTTTAGAAGTGGCTTTATTACAGCAACTTTAAAAGCCTGTGGTACATAGCCTGTTAGTAAAGAGAGGTTAGTGATAGTTAAAACAGCATTGTTAATTAAAGGAAATATATCCTTGAATAACCTAATGGGGATGGGATCTAGCAAACATGTTCCTGGTTTGGAGGAGTTTACTATTGATATGAGATCTGGCAGATTTACAGCAGAGAAGTAGTCCAAGTATAAATCTGGTCCTATGGATGCTTCCAGAGCTGCTGCTCCTAAAGACATGTTCAGGATTTTCTGCCTAATATGTGATGTTCGCAGTAAAGCTGCCGTACCATCAACCAGATTGTCCACCTGTGTGGGACTAACACTAGAGGAGTTACTCTCTATTGTGTTGGCATATGGCATTGAAGTCAATAATGATGGAATCATTTCCTTTAATGTAGCTACTGCAGTATCAGATAAACATCTGCTGTAATGGAACTTTTTGGTAAGTGCTCCATAGTCCATTATTGTAAATTCAAATGTTAATAAAAAATGATCAGACAAAATTGAATTTTGGTGAAAAACAATAAGATGTTCAATTTCTATGCCATATGTCAAAACAAGATCAAGGGTATGATTAAAACAGTGAGTTGGTTTATTAACGTTTTGGGTAAAACCAACTGAGTCTAACAGTGCACTAAAAGCCGAGTTAAGGCTGTCATTCTCATCATCTACATGACTATTAAAGTCACCCACTACAATGACTTTAGCTGTACTGAGCACTAAATCAGCTAAGAACTCTGAGAATTCAGACAGAAACTCAGAGTAAGGGGCCGGTGGCTGATATACAACAACTAGCAGAACTGGTTTCTGTGTTTTCCAGTTCAGGTGTGTGAGACTAAGACTAAGACTTTCAAATGAATTATAGATAGGCTTTGGTCTCTGATTGATTAATAAGTTTGAGTGGAAGATTGCTGCCACTCCTCCCCCTCTGCCTGAGCTTCTAGGTATATGAAAATTAATATGACTTGGGGGGGTTGACTCATTTAGACTGACATAATCTTCATGCTGCAGCCAGGTTTCAGTGAGACACATTAAATCAATGTGGTGATCTGTTATCAGATCATTAACTAAGAGAGATTTGGATGAGAGCGATCTAATATTTAATAATCCACATTTAATTGTCCTGTTTTCTGGTTTTGATAAATTTGTATTAATTTGGATGAGGTTGTTATGAACAGCCCTTCTATTGTTCCTTTTAGTCTTATAGAATCTGGGTGGTCGGGGGACAGACACAGTCTCTATAGGAAAGGAAGAGGGTGACAGCCGTATGGAAGCAGCAGAGAAGCGTGTAGGACTGCAACTCTGCTTCCTGGTCTCACCTCTGGAACGTCAGGGGTTTGGTTTTCTAATAAACCTCTCCATATTTCTAGATAAGAGGGACGCACCATCCAAAGTGGGATGTATGCCGTCCCTCCTAATGAGACCACGTTTTCCCCAGAAACTTTGCCAATTGTCGATTAAGCCCACATTGTTTGCTGGGCACCACTTCGACAGCCAGCGATTGAATGATGACATGCGGCTAAACATGTCATCATTGATCAAATTGGGCAGGGGTCCAGAGAAAATTACAGTGTCGGACATTGTTTTAGCGTATTCACACACCGATTCAACATTAATTTTAGTGACTTCCGATTGTCTCAATCGGAAGTCGCTCCGTACCAGCTATGGGGGACTGGCTAGCTGCTGTGTCTACCATATTGCTGAACATAGTACGGAGCCGTGCCTCCAATTCACTAAGTCTCGCCTCCAGAGCTACAAATAAGCTACATTTATTACACGTACCATTATCGCTAAAAGAGGAGGGCGAGTAACTAAACATGTGACACACTGGGCAGGAAAGAGAGGGAGAGGGAGAAGCAGAAGGAGAGGTAGAAGCCATCTGTAGCTGATTAGCTGCTAGGCTAACGGATTCGAAGCACTGAGTTAAATGAAGTTCTACAAAGCAATTTTTACACAAGCGCTTTAGGGGCAGCCTGTGTAGTAATTAGGGCCCGAAGCACTACAGTGCGTAGGACCCTATTGTTCTTCTCGTGTTTCTTTGGCGGTTTGGCGGTTTATTTTTCTTACGCCACTTTGAACCTCAATTTGACCCCCTAAACATGCTCAAAAACTCACCAAATTTGGCACACACATCAGGACTGGCGAAAAATTTGATATTTTGGGGGAATTACACATATGAATGGCAAAATGACTCAATAGCGCCACCTAGAAAATTGTGCTTTAGTGGAGTTAATACGGCTAGTTTCACGTAAACTCATGAAATTTGGTACACATGTACAGTAGCCCAAGACAAAAACATTCCTGCTGTTAAAATTTTAAAAAAAGCTCAACAGCGCCCCCTACAGCATGTGGTGCGCAGGCATTGGAATTTAACGAACTCCTCCCAGGATTTTTATCCGATCTTCACCAAATTTGCTGTGTGGCATCTAGACCGATCCAGGATGAAAAGTTATTAAAATGTTGTGGCTGCGTCACACGGTGTGGGCGTGGCATGGCGGCCATTTTGAACAAAAAAGCTAAACAGCGCCAACTAGAGCACGTGGTGCGCAGGCATTGGAATTTATCAAACTCCTCCCAGGATTTTTATCCGATTTTCACCAAATTCGCTGTGTGGCATCTAGACCCTTCCAGAATGAAAAGTTATTAAAATCTTGTGGCTGCGTCACACGGTGTGGGCGTGGCATGGCGGCCATTTTGAACAAAAATCTTAACGGCGCCCTCTGGAACATGTGCTGCCCAGGCATTGGAATTTAACAAACTCCTCCCAGGATTTTTGTCCCATCTTCACCAAATTGACTGTGTGTCATCTGGACCACTTCAGGATGAAAAGTTATTAAAACCTCATGGCTGCGTCACATGGTGTGGGCGTGGCATGACGGTCATTTTAAACAAATTCGCCATGTGGAACGAAATGGATTTTGGAGGTGAAGGGATCCATGTAAAATCACCAAATCCAGAAAAATGCTCATTAATCTCAAAACCTAACGTTCAATATACAATTCAGGAATGGACGTGTTCAAACGGCTCCACAGCGCCCCCTACAAATATTCAAATACTCATATAAAATCACTGCTTTATCCTACAAACATGAAATTTGGTGCATACATATAGTATCCCAAGACCAACAGATTTGCACGGTCAAAATTCCGATTGGCTCTACGGCGCCCCCTAGACAAGGTCGTGTGTAGAGCAGTGCGGTGAGTAGCGAGGGCCCGTCCGACGCTGCTTGCAGCTTTAATTTACTTTATTGTAGACTGGTTTCGGTGCTGGAATTTAGATTATCAATGAAAGACAGATAAATCTGTGGACAGTGGCAACACTAGCACACAATCACCTACAGACGGTAACAAACAGGAAGTAGTACGTCACCTGTGCTGCACAGTCTCAGTCAGACACCTGTGTATGTTAAGAATTATTCTTATTAGGTAATCACTGAGTGACTGTCAGGACTTTAAAGTCTACATGTCACCAACCATGAATCACCATAAAACATTCCAAGCTGTATGTACTCACAGTAAAGAACACAGAGAACAGACCCAATAAGATTGTGTATGTGACCCTTATCTTATACTGACACTCTTGTACTGATTGTTTACCAAATAAAAGAACCAAGCACAGAACAACTGGCAGAGAGCTGGAACGCTGTAGCGATGCATACTGCAGAGCTGCAGTGTCCGTTCTCTCCTTGTGCGCAAGTAAAAGACCTGAGCTTGTGAGTGCTGTCTTCCTTCCTGTGCTGTGTGTATTTTCAGGTTTTAAACCTAACAGTTTCTTTGGCGGTTTCTTTATGAGGGCCCGAGCACAAAAAGGCAAGGGCCAGCGGTCAGTGTGAAACACTGAACGCTGCCTTTGCCTTGCAGTGCAAAGGCCCTATTGTTCCTGCTCTGTTTGTTTGGCGGTTTCTTTCTTTCTTTATTAGGGCCCGAGCACGAAAAGGCAAGGGCCAGCGGTCAGTGTGAAACACTGAACGTTGCCTTTGCCTTGCAGTGCAAAGGCCCTATTGTTCCTGCTCGGTTTCTTTCTTTCTTTCTTTCTTTCTTTCTTTCTTTTTCTTACGCCAATTTGAACCCCAATTTGACCACCTAAACATGATCAAAAACTCCCCAAATTTTGCACACACATGAGGACTGGCGAAAAATTTGATATTTGGGGGGAATTATACATATGAATGGCAAAATGACACAATAGCGCCACCTTGAAAATTGGGCTTTAGTGGAGTTAATACGGCTAGTTTGACGTACAGCTATGAAATTTGGTACACAGGTACAGTAGCCCGAGACAAAAACATTCCTCCTTTTGAAATTTCAAAAAAGCTCAACGGCGCCCCCTTGAAAACGTGTTGCGCAGGCATTGGAATTTAACGAACTCCTCCTAGGATTTTTAGCCGATCTTCACCAAATTCGCCGTGTGGCATCTAAACCCATCCAGGATGAAAAGTTATTAAAATCTCGTGGCTATGTCACACGGTGTGGGCGTGGCATGGCGGCCATTTTCAGCAATTTTGCCATATGGAATGAAATGAGTTTTGGAAGTGAAAGGATCCACGTAAAATCACCAAATCCACACAAATCCTCACAAATCTCAAAAACTAATGTTTGATATACAATTCAGGAAGTGGCGTGTTCAAACGGCTCCACAGCGCCCCCTACAAATATTCAAATATTCATATAAAATCACTGTTTTAACCTACAAACATGAAATTTGGTACACATGTACAGTCTATCCAGACAAACAGATCTGTACACTTGAAATTCCAATCAGCTCCACAGCGCCCCCTAGACAATGTGGTGCAGAGACATTGGAATTTAACGAACTCCTCCCAGGATTTTTATCCCATCTCCACCAAATTGGCTGTGTGGCATCTCGACCCCTTCAGGATGAAAAGTTATTAAAATCTTGTGCCTCCATCACACAGTGTGGGCGTGGCAGGACGGCCATTTTGAGCCTGTGGCCATGAAGTGTGAAATGCTCATAACTTGACTGCACATGGTCGAATATGAATGAAACTTGATATGCTTTGATGACAGGCTATCCCTCAACACTGTGACGCACTCAAACAGCTCCACAGCGCCCCCTACAAAGTTTTAAAATTTCATATAAAATCACTGGTTTTTCATACAGACACGAAATTTGGTACATGTGCAGAGGAGTATGAGACGAACACGACCGCGTGCTGTAGACATTCTGATCGTCTCCACAGCGGCGGTGCGGGGGGGAGCGAGGGCCCGTCCGACGCTGCTTGCAGCTTTAATTAGGGCCCGAAGCACTACAGTGCGTAGGACCCTATTGTTCCTCTAGTGTTTCTTTGGCGGTTTGGCGGTTTCTTTGGCGGTTTCTTTTTCTTACGCCACTTTGAACCCCAATTTGACCCCCTAAACATGCTCAAAAACTCCCCAGATTTGGCACACACATCAGGACTGGTGAAAATTTTGATATTTTGGGGGAATTACACATATGAATGGCAAAATGACTCAATAGCGCCACCTAGACAATTGGGCTTTAGTGGAGTTAATACGGCTAGTTTTACGTTAACTCATGAAATTTGGTACACATGTACAGTAGCCCAAGACAAAAATATTCCTTCTTTTAAAATTTCAAAAAAGCTCAACGGCGCCCCCTAGAGCACGTGGTGTGCAGGCATTGGAAATTAACGAACTCCTCCCAGGATTTTTGTTCGATCTTCATCAAATTCGCTGTGTGGCATCTGAACCCCTCCAGGATGAAAAGTTATTAAAATCTTGTGGCTACGTCACACGGTGTGGGCGTGGCATGCCGGCAATTTTGAACAAAATCGCCATGTGGAACGAAATGGGTTTTGGAGGTGAAGGGATACATGTAAAATCACCAAATCCACACAAAACCTCATTAATCTCAAGACCTAATATTTAATATACAATTCAGAAATGGGCGTGGTCAAACGGCTCCACAGCGCCCCCTACAAATATTGAAATACTCATATAAAATCATTGCTTTATCCTACAAACATGCAATTTGGTACACACATATAGTATCCCAAGACCAAAAGATTTGCACAGTCAAAATTCTAATCGGCTCTACGGCGCCCCCTAGACAAGGTCGTGTGGAGAGGAGTATGATCAGGAGCGAGGGCCCGTTCGACGCTGCTTGCAGCTTTAATTAGGGCCCGAGCACGACAGTACGTAGGACCCTATTGTTCCTCTAGTGTTTCTTTGGGGGGCGGTTTGTTTGTTTGGCGGTTTCTTTTTCTTACGCCACTTTGAACCCTAATTTGACCCCCTAAACATCCTCAAAAACTCACCAAATTTGGCACACACATCAGGACTGGTTAAAAATTTGATATTTTGGGGGAATTACACATATGAATGGCAAAATGACTCAATAGCGCCACCTAGAAAATTGGGCTTTAGTGGAGTTAATACGGCTACTTTCACGTAAACTCATGAAATTTTGTACACAGGTACAGTAGCACGAGACAAAAACATTCCTGCTTTTAAAATTTCAAAAAAGGCTCAACGGCGCCCCCTAGAGCATGTAGTGTGCAGGCATTGGAATTTAACGAACTCCTTCTAGGATTTTTGTCCGATTTTCATTCAGAAATGGGCGTGGTCAAACGGCTCCACAGCGCCCCCTACAAATATTGAAATACTCATATAAAATCATTGCTTTATCCTACAAACATGCAATTTGGTACACACATATAGTATCCCAAGACGAACAGATTTGCACGGTCAAAATTCCAATCTGCTCTACAGCGCCCCCTAGACAAGGTCATGTGGAGAGCAGTGCGGTGAGGAGCGAGGGCCCGTCCGACGCTGCTTGCAGCTTTAATTAGGGCCCGAAGCACTACAGTGCGTAGGACCCTATTGTTCTTTTTCTTACGCCAAATTGAACCCCAATTTGACCCCCTAAACATGTTCAAAAACTCCCCAAATTTGGCACACACATCAGGACCGGCGAAAAATTTGATATTTTGGGGGAATTACACATATGAATGGCAAAATGACTCAATAGCGCCACCTTGAAAATTGTGCTTTAGTGGAGTTAATACGGCTAGTTTTATGTACAGCTACGAAATTTGGTACACATGTACAGTAAACCGAGACAAAAACATTCCTGCTTTTCAAATTTCAAATAAACTCCACGGCGCCCCCTTGAAAATGTTGTGCGCAGGCATTGGAATTTAACGAACTCCTCCTAGGATTTTTATCCCATCTTCACCAAATTCGTTGTGTGGCATCTGGACCCATCCAGGATGAAAAGTTATTAAAATCTTGTGGCTACGTCACACGGTGTGGGCGTGGCAGGGGGGCAGTTTTGATCAATTTCACCAAGTGCAAAACAATGCATTTTGGAGGTGAAGGGATTCACATAATATCACCAAATCTACACAAATCCTCACAAATCTCAAAAACTAACGTTTAATATACAATTCAGGAATGGACGTGTTCAAACAGCTCCACAGCGCTCCTTACAAATATTAAAATTCTCATAAAAATTACTGCTTTATCCTACAATCTTGAAATTTGTTACACATGTATAGTCTATCGAGACAAACAGATGCGTAGACTTGAAATTCCAATCGGATCCACAGCGCCCCCTAGACAACATCGTGTGGAGACATTGGAATTTAATGAACTCCTCCCTGGATTTTTGTCCCATTTTCACCAAATTCACTGTGTGGAATCTAGACCCCTCCAGGATGAAAAGTTATTAAAATCTTGTGGTTGCGTCGCACGGTGTGGGCGTGGCATGGCAGCCATTTTTAACAAATTCGCCATTTGGGACGAAATGAGTTTTGGAGGTGAAGGGATCCACGTAAAATCACCAAATCCAAACAAATCCTCACAAATCTCAAAAACTAATGTTTGATATACAATTCAAGAATGGACGTGTTCAAACGGCTCCACAGCGCCCCCTACAAATATTCAAATACTCATATAAAATCACTGCTTTATCGCACACACATGAAATTTGGTAAACACATATAGTATCCCAAGGACAACAGATCTGCACAGTTGACATTCCAATCGGCTCTCCGGCACCCCCTAGACAAGGTCGTGTGGAGACATCTGAATTTCACAAATTCCTCCCAGTATTTTTATGCCATCTTGATGAAATTGGCTGTGTGGCATCTTGACCCCTTCAGGATGAAAAGTTATTAAAATCTCGTGGATGCGTCGCACGGTGTGGGAGTGACAGGGCAGCCATTTTGAGCTTGTGACCATGAAGTGTGAAATGCTCATAACTTCACTGTGCATGATAAGATGTGAATGAAACTTGATATGCTTGATGACAGGCTATCCCTCAACACTTGGGTGTGGCTCAAAAGCTCCACAGCGCCCCCTAGAAATTTCAAAAATTCATATGCAATCACCGCTTTGTCCTACAGACATGAAATTTGGTACATGTGCAGAGCAGGATGAGACAAATACTATTGCGTGCTTTAGAAATTCCGATCGTCTCCAAAGCGGTGCTCTGTTTGTTTCTTTCTTTCTTTGGCGGTTTCTTTTTCTTACGCCACTTTGAACCCTAGACATGCTCAAAAACTCTCCAAATTTTGCACACACATCTGGACCGGCGAAAAATTTTATATTTTGGGGGAATTACACATGTGAATGGCAAAATGACTCCATAGCGCCACCTTGAAAATTGGGTTTTAATGGAGTTAATACGGCTAGTTCTACGTACAGCTATGAAATTTGGTACACACGTACAGTAGCCCGAAACAAAAACATTCCTGCATTTGAAATTTCAAAAAAGCTAAACAGCACCCCCTAGAAAATGTGGTGCACAGGCATTGGAATTTAATGAACTCCTCCCAGGATTTTTATCCGATCTTCACCAAAGTCACTGTGTAGCATCTCGACCCCTCCAGGATGAAAAGTTATTAAAATCTTGCGGCTGCGTCACACCGTGTGGGCGTGGCAGGGCGGCCATTTTGAGCAATTTTGAAATATGGAACGAAATGAGTTTTGGAGGTGAAGGGTTCCACCTAATATAACCAAATCTACACAAATCCTCACAAATCTCAAAAACTAACGTTTAATATACAATTCTGGAACGGCCGTGGTCAAATGGCTCAGCAGCGCCCCCTACAAATATTCAAATACTCATATAAAATCATTGTTTTATTGTACAAACATGAAATTTGGTTCACATATATAGTCTATCCAGACAAACTTATCTGTACACTTCAAAATCCATAAATGCTCATAACTTCACTGTACGTGATAAGATGTGAATGAAGCTTGATATGCTTGATGACAGGCTATCCCTGAACACTTGGGCGCACCAAAACAGCTCCACAGTGCCCCCTACATATTTCAAACATTCATTTCAAATCACTGCTTCGTCCTACAGACTTAAAATTTGGTACATGTGCAGAGCAGGATGAGACAAATACTATTGCGTGCTTCCGACATTCCAATCGTCTCCACAGAGGTGGTGGAGAGGGGAGCGAGGGCCCGTCCGATGCTGCTTGCAGCTTTAATTGTTTTTTTTTTCGCACTTCACAGAGCAAAAGCGGAAAAAAAACCATAGAGGCCACTAAAGAAAAAAGGGGAGTGTTCAGGGCCTGGCAAGGCATCCAGTCCACCCTCACTGTGGAGCCCACAGCAGTCCAACTTCATACTGGCTCACTTTCTACTCATACTCCAGGATTGGAGGTGAGTGGGTAGAGGAGCAGGAGGATGTGACTGGAGAGGCACTCTTCTCTTCCAAAGAGAATGACCTGTCCTGTGGGCAGCAATTTCAAGGAGGTTATTGACAGGGCAACCAATGAATGTGGTTTCTGGAACTTGGTATTTAAACAGTTTATTGCACCAACAGCTCCATTCTGGGCACAGCCACCACCTGCCTTAGCAGGAATTGCAGGGTTATGAAAGGCCTGCCTGCATAGCGAAATAGAGCTACGGCTATGCAGGTCCAATTGGCTAACACTGGAGCCCATTGTGTCCCTCCACCTTCATCGCCTCTGTCATCAGGTACTGGAAGGTTCTGGGAGTTCAAGTAGAGTCATGAGCTTTGCATGGCCCTTTATGTACCTCCTCTATTATTAAAGTGCAGGCAGAGCTTTAGCATATTATTGGTTGCTAGACACTGCCTTTGGCTATCCTATCCCAGGAGACTGGGACCGCTTACTGAAGCTGCTGCAGCTAAATTGCTGCAGTAGGCACAGGAACGTTGCCACTCTCACTGTCATGTGGCTATCCTCTTGGAACATTTGCAATCCTCGGGGCAGCGGCTTGTTATTATATAGTTGGTCTATGGCAAGCATCAGGCATAAACATTTCTGAGCTTGGTTCTGGACTTTAGGAGGGCAACTGGTTTCCTAGTTCCAGAAAAGGGACAGACCTTCTAATTCTGCCTTAGTCCTTAGCCAACTGGGGCCTCTGTCTTTACTCAATGGCTTAATGGCAGCCATGATGCCAAACAGCTCTCTCCCCCCTTCTGTGTCTGCAGCTTGACCAGAGATGTCTGCTGAACTTACAGACTTTGTTACAGAGGCCTCTCTAGACCACAGGTGGCTCTGGGATTTCCTACTCCTCCGCTAATGGAGGGATCCGGTAACACAAAGCTAAGGGAAGTTCTCTAGGACCTGTGGTCCACTGCCGACTGGTCTTTACGGATGCATTTACAGTCGGCTGAACCATGGGCTATGCTGTCTGTGGGATCAACAGGTTCTGGACTCGCTGCCCATTGACCCAGTGTGTGACATCTTGCAGCGAAGAGCTTCTTCCTCTATGGCTGATTACTACCAAGGTTGTAAGGTTACCGCATCATTACCAGTACAGCCAGCATAGCGACTGCAGCGCCTACCAATATGCAGGTTGGCAACCACACTGTGGCAGAGCGTTCACCCCTCTTCTGCTTACTCAATCAATCAGATGCGATTGTCTCAATGTGACAGAAACTCTGAACACAACAGCAGAAGTCATGGCAAGACGAACTCCACTCCTAAGGGAGTAGTGACTCTGTCCTCAGGGGGGTTAAGGATACTTGACATCACTCTGTCAGGGCAAAGGTTAAACCTATTCACTTCCGGAGAGTCAGAACATTGTCGACTCTTCTTCCCTCATGGGATGATGATCCATGGGTCGCCCTGGTACACATGTGGCCCTGTAATCTGCTTTGAGCCTTCTCTCCTCTCATGCTTCTCCAGCCCCTTCTCCAGGGATCCAGGCAGAATGAGTGGATTCATTATGTCCTGTGGTGAAAACCCGTATGGTTGGCAGGGTGTTTACCACCTGGTTTGGTGTTCACTAGATGGACCTCTCCTCAGCAGCTCAAGGACTCCTGCTGTTCGTACTGTATTAACCGAAGACAGGAAGGCCTGTCCGCTACCCGGTAAGGTATACACCTTACCGTACCGGTGACACAGGACTAGATTCTGGTCTCTCAATGGGTCTTGGGCATAGTCTGTAATGTGTTTCAGCATCCATTTCAGTATTTCTGATCTGAAACGAGTTATCTTCAGAACCGCATTTCTGTTGACCTCAACCTCTGCTGGGCCAATGGTGACTGCTGTGGGGGTTTTTTTCTGAGGGGTCAGTTGCAGTCCTTCACTCTAACTTGGTGTGAAGGCCTGAAGGCTTGATGTGGATTCCACCTGTCTCAGTAGGTTGACCTGCAGTTACTTGCCTCTTCTGGAGAGGAGGACCGCCACCAGTTTTAGCCGTGCTCTGTCCGTTGGCGGAGCACATACAATGCAGACAGTCTGTCATGAAAACTGACCAGCCTTTGTCTGCTTTGGCTTCAGCAAACTGGGTAGTCCAATTCCCATTTGAAGTCTTGGCTATCCTGCTGGATTGTGGAAACCGTTCAGGAGATGCGTGTTTCCCAGGTGGGCCAGTCACATCCTGGGTATTTATGACACTCACCTTGTGGTGTGGCCGTCACATGGGCTCTGTGGTAAGGAGCCTCTCTTGCTGCCATATGTGCAGCAGCCACGTGGTCAGCTCGATCCACTTTTGTCTCATTGAGCTCATCCATTACAAAATAGCAGCGAGTCCCTCCTTGGGATTTAGGTGCTGGGTCTGACTTACCAATGGATGACTGTGCTTGGCCTCTGTCCACTTTTATTATCTCCCCTGGTCAGCTTAGCAGCTTGCTAGTTGATCTAAGTAGCCACTCTGTGGGAAGCTTGGCGGTTTCATTTCATTCATTTGTCATATACTTTGTTTGGGCTGCACCGTCCCCTCACGGTGTGTCTTAAGGAGTTACCCCACACAGATGAAATATGTAACTGGGTAGAGAGATAGTCTCGAGATGATAGAGAACGTACGGTTACATTGTAACTTTGGTTCTCTGAGTGAGAGACTATCTCTCCAGCTCTTTTGGCCGCTCGGAGACACGTTTCGATCAAAACTATCACTGATTGCACGCCAGCAACAGGTGCTTTATAGCTAACCTGTGGGGCGTGGCTGGGCAAGTCGGCGTGTCTTAAAGAATTATCCACGTACCCTGACGAGCATGGTCATTCCCCATATATATAAAAATATGTTACTGGGTGGAGAGATAGTCTCTCACTCAGAAAACCAAGGTTACAATGTAACCGTACGTTATATAAATCACCATTACATATGACTAACCTATGTCCCCCCCGCCCCCAAGGTTCTGTGTCCTGCTTGTTCTCTCCATGGATGTGTCTGGATCTGTAGCTCAAGATCCCTGATCTGGAGGTCAACGTCCCTGCTCAATTATTTAAGTAAAATCCCATAAAAATGTTACGAGAAATATCTACTTATTCTAGTTAGACAAATCAAGCATTCTGTTTATGTAATTCCATATGGGGCGCCGTTTATAAAAATTCAATCACTGTTAAATAGGTGACATTTTGTGAACATTTAGTTCACTTTTCTCACATTTAGCTCATTTTTCCTTCATTTGCGACAGAAATTCATACAAAACAGATTGTTCTATATATTTGTTAAAAATGTGTACACATGAAAAATAAATCTAAATCTAAATGCTAAATCTAAATCTGCAAGCTTTTTGAATGCTGCATTACCTGCCGACCTGACACTTGAAAGCGTGCAGATGGTAAGAACCCTGCTTTTTCCATATTGCTCTTCAATATGACAGTTATTAACTAAATTATCGAAATTTATAGTTTTCAACTGTAAAAATGAAGCGACATTAGGATGTAGGTTGCAGATAGGCAACTAAATATACCACTGAAAAAGAATATTTCCTCCACCTTGGCAATCACCTCAGGAGTCATGAAACTGTAGAGTGTGTTTTTGTTGGCTGTACTTTCAAGACAAATGTATATGGAACATTTATTACACACAAAAGCAGAAAGCATAACCCTCATTGTCTTGATGACTTCAAGCTAGATGTCATTTGTGACCACCACCCTTTGTCAAATGTGACAGATCACTTATTCCCTTTTGTTGAACCAGTGGAGTACATCCTTAATTTGCAGGGGAGTTTCCAATACGTGCCTCTTCTTCAAAACCTTGCAGCATATATTGACCAATAAGAATATTGCACAAGAGCTTTTGAAAAAAAAAAAAAACAGCTAATTGACTCAGTACAAGTCATTTCAAGACGGGAAATATTTTAAACAAAATCCATTTTTTTCTGTAGAAGAACCAAGAATAGCGTCAATTCTTTTGAAGGCATTGTTCTTTTGGAATTGGCATCCTGTCTGAATGTGTTTATCAATAACAAATACTTCACATTGTTAGAACTTAATACCTTAATCATTCCGTTTCATTTTAAGTTTACTGATAAAACTAACCGGCCCCAGTCCATGCCAGTAAATTTGGCTAGTCGTTGTAGTACAGGAGGAAATGCTCACAAGACCTGGGAACTAATAAGATTGATACCATTAATCATCGGATCAAGAATACCCTCTGATGAGCCAGCATGGCAAATTCTTATGACACTTAAGGACATTGTAGAGCTCTCTGTGGCCCCTTTCTACTCCCATGTTGTTGCTTATCGTGACCTGAAAATATCAGAGCACCGTCATAGGTTACAAGAAGTTTTCCCCCAGCTGAAACTGACACCCAAACACCATTTTCTGGATCCTGCACTGATTGAAGCTTATGGTCCTCTCGTTGAACTGTGGACTATGCGCTTTGAGGCCAAACATAGGTTCTTTAAGCGTGTTGTGAGATTCTCAAGCAATTTCAAGAATGTCTTGTTCTCACTTTCAACAAAACATCAGCTGATGTTGGCTTACAATTGGCAAAGAAATATGTCCAAAGTTGCCCTCGTGGTCAGTAAGGTGTCATCTTTGCCTTTGGAAGTACATGCTGAAATACAGGAGTCCATTAAGAAACTGCCCCCTCAAGCTAACAAGTGTACAGTTGACAAACACTGTGAACAAGGATGGAAAAATGATGGAATCCACCATGGAACAAGGTATTCGGCTGGGATGATATTGTCGTATGGTTCTACAGGAGGGCTTCCAGACTTTGTTGAGATCATACAGATGCAGATTTTAGAAAGCAATCTTTTGTTCATTCTTAAGAAACTCAATGCTTGGTATCAGGAGCACCTCAGATCGTTTCTGTTGGAAAGCTGTAGGGAAGTGGATCTTGTTCCTCACCACAATCTTCAAGATGTATATCCACTTGAATAGTCCCTGCAGCTTAAAATTTTGCAGGGAAGCGCATGGGTACACTGTGATAATGAGGGAGATATTATCTATGGGCAATAGATGTAATGTTTCAAAGTGTTTGGTATTTTGTGAATTAGCCTATTACGTTTTGATGCATAATAAAAGATTAAACCTTCTCTTCGTGGCAGGATTGTGGAAGATTATTTTCTCCACAGACCACCTGGCATGGATTCAGCAGTGCTCAGGGTGATCTTTGGTCACACAATAGAGAAACTGACTCTTCCATGTGGAATACCAGAGACTATGGAGGCACTTCACTTTGCTGTCAGAGAGGCATTGAAGATCACTGATGAATTCAGCCTGCAGTACTTGGATGCAGATTTTGAGGACTTTTACTCTCCACTACACCATCAAGGTTGTGACCATTGACCCAGTTATTTTTAGTTTGTACAATAGCACACAAGGAGAGCTACACTGAAAATGTCACCTCTGAGCAATCCTTTGAAACAGTTTCCACATGTGCCACTGCACAGGACTCAACTGACTCTGGTAGTCCTCGTGTCATCATGCAGCAACCTGGAAAAGAAGCCATGGCCAACTAAATTCATCCTTCCACGATTCTCTGTTGAAACTGAAATGGTTCAGAAAAGGGACAATGAACTTTCCAAAAAAGATGGCACGCTGCTGACTACCCCCATTATCAAGTCAGACATACTTGAAAGGCTAGCTCATTCCATTTACACATACACTGCCTATCCATCAGCCCAACAAGTTCTTTCTGTCGCTGAAGCACTTATCGAGACACACCCATATCTGAAGGATCGGGGAAGCCTCAGTGGATGGCAAGCTAGCATTAAATACAACATGGCCAACTGCAGAACAAAACTAAGAGGCTTTTGTTGGAATAATTGTATATAGAAGTTATCTTACATTTGCTTATACTGTTTGAGAACGATATATATGTGTGTGCAGGATGTTTGCAAGCTGTTTTTCAGGCTCACATGCAGACTGAAGGACAAGGAACACAGTGAAGCGGCATTGAAGAGATATGGAGAAGTGTGCAGCCTTGGACTGAATGAAGACACCTGGTGCAGACCAGGACATTCGCACAACCTTGCTTAGATAGAGATAATCTCAAGGATGTAGCCTGCGTGTTCCCCAACCTTTAGAAGGCTGCATCTGTTTTGTAACTAGGGACCACCCTAAGGAAATAAAAGAAGAGGGTTCGGCAGAGCGTTTTCAGAGCGGGTTGGAGAGTGTAACTGAACACGTCTCTGTCCGTTCTCCTCGCGAGTAAAAAGAACTCTAACTCTGTGTCTTCTCTCTTTGTGTCTGTGTGTTTTAATAGTGTTTTAGGTTGTTTGAACCTGACATTAACTTGGTCCTTCGAGCCGGATCCCAACAGACCTAAGGATTCCAGCAGGCGGGGCGGACACCAGGAAAAAAAACGTGGCCACGGTGGACTCCATAGAGTGAGTTTCATAAAGACCCTTTCCGGGACTGGGAGATCTACCCGCCGGCTGGAATCCAACGGTTGACGGGAATCCGAGAGGGAAAAGACACAATTTGGTGAGTTAAAGTTTTCTTAAAAAGGGCAAAGAGGTCCTGAAAATGACTGAGTGTCGTTGTGTGTTTTAAACCCTGAATATCCTAGGCACTGGCAGGTAAAAGTAAAGGGCAAAGAGGTCCTGAGATGCAGTTAAATTCCGCTGGGGTGGCGGAGCCCCCTGTCTTAAACAGTTAAATTCCGTAGGGCAAGCGGAGCCCTCTGCGGCCTTGAAAAGGCTTTAAAGTTGCAACAAGAAAAACGTGAAACAAAAAGAGTGACTGTGAGTGTGAATGGAGGAAAAATACCACTAGGTACCTCATACTAAAAAGCAGGAGTTAAACAGTGGACTTTTGTGGATGCAAAGGCAAGAAGTTTCCACTCGAAAGAGTTGAAGTGAGACTTACCACAAAAGGGAAGTTTGAATCACTGTCCTGCTTTAATTTCCCAGTGTTTAGAACACCCTAGGTGTTGTCTCACTGGACCAAAACACATATAAAAGAAGAATAAAATGAATGGATGAACATAAATTAGTGAAGAAAACAGATGAAGTAAAAGTTGAAGAATATAGGTGGAATCAAAGAGTAGTAATCAAATTAGGAGAACTAAAACTAGTTTTGGGAAAAAAAGTTGTCCCTGCATGGGACATTTAAGAGTGAACTGTCCACAAAAAGACTGCAAAGAAAGTGTATCTCTAAAATAAATTAAAATGGGCAACAGAAACGGCAAAGGACAGCCCAGAGACAATTTACAGTGTAAAGACTGGAAATATATCGAAAAGAAAGACCCGCAAAAAGTAAAATACCTTGAAAAATGGATGAAAAAATACAACAATGATGGTAAATTAAATACCCAGAAATTAACCGAGTTACAAGAAGCAATTGCAAAAGCTAACAAAAGTAATCCAAAGAAAATGTGCAAAGATGGATACGAGGATGTTAAATACTGGCTAGAAGCAGCACAAAAAAGAGAAGAAGGTGACAGGAAGAAAAAAGAAAGTGCAAAGAAGGAAAAAGAAGGTGCAGATAAATGTGGTAAGGCAGAGAGAAACAAGCAGTTAATGTTTCACAGAAAGGAGGATGAGAGTTTTGAAGCATACAGAATCAGAATGGAAAAAGCGTTCAGAGCTCATAGTGGAATCACTGATGACGGAGAGCAGAATGGCGTGTATCAACAGCAGTTAAAAAATGTCCTACACGCTGGTTCTAGAGACGGGCTGCGTCACTGGGTGGAGAAGCATTATGTGGAACTTGCAAATGGAACGCTGGATGAGTACATAAGTCATGCCATCCACGCTGAAAAAGTGATGAAAGAAAAGAAAACAAATAAAACCAAACCCGTACATACTTTCTTTAGCGAAGAAAGTGAGGTGTATTACCAAAGTGCCAAAGGCAGAGGGAACTCTAGAGGCAGAGGCCAAAGAGGTAGAGGATTCAGAGGTAGAAGGTCAGGCAGAGACTTCTACCGCCCAGGCACCAAAGGCTGTTGGTCCTGTGGCAAGGCAGGACACATGGCTAGAGATTGTCCTGACAAAAAACACCACGCATGACTAGACCAGGGTAACCCACAAAAACAACCTCAAAAACTAATATACCAAGAGCCTGAGCCTGAACAAGAAGAAATTTTAAATCTACAAGAACTTATGTCTGTAGACACCCCAAGACCAGAAATAACCTTATTAGTAAATGGAAAATCAATAACCTTTCTATGTGACACAGGAGCATGTAGAACAACATGCAGGGAGGCAATTCCTGGCGGGAAGCCAGGACCAAATACAGTAACTGTCAGATCTGCAAACGGTGACCTAAAAGAGGTAGCTGAATCAGAACCTATCAGGATCAGAGACCCTGAAGGATGCTCAGGTCAACTTGCAATTTTTATGCTCCCAGGATGCCCAGTTAACCTCCTAGGAAGAGATGGGCTGTTACTGCTGGGATTAGCATTAGTTCCTACTCTTGAGGGGTACATTGTGGTAAAAAGGAGATCCGAGTTGGAAAGATGAGAAGTATTTGTATTACAAGGGACAGGAACTCCGCGTTTTTACTATTCACTTGATGTCCCTAACAAACCCCCACACAGTACAGGAGCAGAACTCATAAATGAAGGAAGGCAAGCCATTTTAACCCCACAGGATGTGATGTCACCTGATGACTTGCATGTCACAATGTGGTACAACAATACTCCAGGACCAGACAAAGATTATGAGAAAAAGCTGAGGCAACTATCCCCAACCAAAGTAACAGTCAACTACATGTACTCTGACGCAAAAAACCATTCCGTAGCCGGACACACACTGAGCCCTGAAATCTAAAAACTTTTCAAAATGTGGATTCCTCCTCATATATCTTTGTATAAAAGCAAAAACCTAGAGTGGAAAGACCTGGGGAAGATGGTATATGATGGGGAAAAAGCAAATGATTGGGTTCCTACATCTGTAAACACATGGGCCAGTGCAGCGACAGGATTAACAAGAAAATCTTTGTTTTGGACAATACAGGTGCATGAGGGAACGCACATGCACACCAAAAGAGATGTGAGATATATTGTTAACTGAGAAAGAGGAAAAACTGTTGCAAGACGTACCAAATGAGCTGTGGTCCAAGGGACCATCTGATGTAGGGTTAGTAAAGAGAGCACTACTAGTGCAGATTAGACCAAAAACTGAATACAGGCCCTGCATTAGACAATATCCTCTCAAAGCTGACGCACAGGAGGGTATTAAACCAGTCATAGAGGACTTAATAAAAGCTGGAGTAATCATTAAGTGTGAAGACTCGCCTTGCAACACTCCCATTTTCCCAGTAAAGAAACAACCACCATCTATAGGATGGCGAATGGTCCAAGACCTACAAGCAGTAAACAATGCGGTCATTCAAAGAGCACAATGTGTTCCTGACCCATATACTTTGTTAAATTCACTGCGACCAGATGCCAAAGTTTTCACTGTCGTTGACATAAGCAATGCCTTTTTCTCTGTTCCAGTAGACAAGAAAAGTCAGTTTTGGTTTGCATTTACCTTTAATGGGCAACGATATACCTATATTAGGTTACCACAAGGTTATTGTGAGAGTCCCACAATATATTCCCAAGTGATGAGTGCTAGTATGTCCAAATTCCAACCTCCAGAAAGCAGTCAAGTACTGCTCTATGTAGATGACGTACTTTTGGCCTCCCCTGATGAAGTTACTTGTAAATTGGATACCATAGCTCTCCTTAAGCATTTGGCAGAGGAGGGTCATAAGGTCAGCAAAAACAAGTTACAAGTATGTAAAACACAAGTAAAATACCTAGGTCATTACCTCAGTGCAGGAGGAAGAACTATTGTGGAAGATAGAAAATCAGCAATTCTACAAGCACCAAAGCCGGTGACAAAAAAGCAAATGATGTCATTTCTTGGGTTGACTAACTGTTGCAGAAATTTGGTTCCAAATTATGCAGAAATAGCAGCCCCACTTAATAAACTTATGTATGACGAAAACATAAATATGTCAACCCCATTAAAATGGACTAAGGAAGCAGAGGAGGCATTTTGTGAACTAAAACAGGTGTTAGTTTCCAGCACAGCATTGGCATTGCCAGACTATAAGAAACCTTTCATACAAATGGTGGATTGCAAAGGTCATTTCATGACTTCTGTACTGGTACAACAGCATGGAGAAAAGATGCAGTCGAAGTTAGTGCAGCGATTGTACTGTTCCATCCGCTGACACTAAAAGTTCCACATGCAGTTTCTGCGCTCCTCCTACAGACGAATATGACATTTTTGGCACCAGGTAGACATCTATCTTGTATGTCAACATTACTATCGCAACCTCACCTAACAATTGAGAGATGTACAACCTTGAACCCAGCCACATTATTGCCACTGCCAGATGATGGCATGAAGCATGACTGTCAGGAGTTAGCTGAAAATATGGCTAAATTAAGAAGTGATCTAAAAGATCAACCTTTGGGAAAAGGGGAAGTTCTTTATGTTGGTGGATCATCAAAAAAGAATGAACAAGGGAAAATCTGTTATGCTGTTGTAACACAAGATAAAGCACTGAAAGCAGGACAGTTATCTTCAAACTACTCAGCGCAAGCAGCAGAACTAGTGGCACTAACAGAAGCATGTAAACTAACGACAAAAAAAATGCAGCGACAATATATACAGATAGCCAATATGCTTATGCTACTGTGCACACATTTGCTGACTGGCAAAATAGAGGAATGGTGACCTCAACAGGGAAACCCGTAACACATGCTCAGTTGTTAACTGAGCTACTAAAAGCAGTAAAACTCCCTGAAGAACTAGCAGTATGCAAATGTGCTGCACACACTGGAAATAAAGACAATGTCTCACTAGGAAATGCATTTGCTGATAAAACAGCCAAAGAGGCAGCAGAAGGCGGAATTCAGGTGTTAACTTTAGAGCAAAGTGGACTCTTAACTACTGACGTGTTAAAAGATATGCAAATCCAAAGCCTACAAACAGAAAAAGATCAGTGGATAAAGAATGGTGCCTAACTGAAAGATGACACCTATGTATGACCAGAGAACAAACCTATCCTACCAAAAAACCTATATAAATGGGCAGCAATATTGAGCCATGGTTCTACACATGTCTCAACAGGAGGGATGGTAGGACAGATACATCAACATTATACTACCTATGGATTCAACTCATACTCAAAAAAAATTTTGTAGACTGTGGTTAAAATAGTGGAGAGAGGTACCTGGATACATCTGACACACTGTAAAAGAGTCATCTCAGCTGAAGGTTCCGAAAGGGGAGGTGAGCAAGAGTCTGATAATAGGGCGGTGCCAGACGTGTAGAGACTGGTAAGACCTGAAAGTCAGTGAAGATTTTCCAAGACACCAAACCAAGTAGAGGAAAACCCTTTAGCTGAAATGGCCCCAAGATGGCTGAAACAGTCCATCTGTTGTTGGATAATAACCGTTTTCTTAATCCTGACCTTTTTACTGTTATGGTATCTCTGGGAGCCTCCCAAACAAATTCATACTAGCAATAACACCGATTGTGCTAAGAGAAGTAGTGAAACTTGGATTACTGTTATAGTGCCCCCCAATACAACCACTTCTGTAAATATTCCTATAAAAGCGTTAAAAGGGTTTCGGAACACTGTACAAACCACGGGCAAAGACTGGTCAAATCACTGGTGGTATCTGACTGGACACGTTCTACGACTTGATTGGAGTGCTTTTATTACAACTCAGGAGGGACAATATTGGCCACCAGGCCATAGTGAAGAGGCTAAATTCTTTAAAGATAGAATAACTCTCAGTCATCCAGGAGAATAACTTAGATTGTTGTATGTGTTAATAGTACTATGGGAACCACAGAGCAGCCTAGGATGAACAATTATACACGACAAGCTGGTGTGAGAGCTGTCAGTGTGCCGCTTGATGGTGTTGATGAATGGTTTCGCGTCACAACTGGAGTATCTGGTTATAGCAACAATTGGTTGGATGGTGGAACAAGCGTTGAACGTAACAAAAACAGATTGTGTGATTTGTATGGGTCCAAGGCCCATACTTCAGATAGTACCAGCAGTTATCTCTGATGAGTACAAATTAGCTGATCAAGTTGCGGCAGGGTTCGAATCTTCTATCTGTTGGTGGTGTACGACTAACAAGAACGTTGACGGAATCAATTACATCCACTACAATGTTCAGAAACTAGGAAATTGGACTCAAAGCGGTTTTGACGCCGTTCATGGACAACTGTCGGCAACTTCGCTTATGGCTTTCCAAAACAGAATAGCTCTGGATATGCTGCTCGCTGAAAAGGGAGGCATCTGTGCAATGTTTGGTGAACAATGTCGTTATTTCATACCAAATAACACCGCTACTGATGGCAGCCTGACCAAGGCAATTGAAGGTCTACGCACCCTTAACAGCAAAATGAAAGAGCATTCTGGGGTCGATACCACGATGTGGGATTCGTGGTTGGATGCCTTAGGAAAGTACCGACTATTGGTGTCCTTAGTATTAATGTCGTTGGCCGTGTTTGCGGCAGTACTGACATTGTGTGGTTGTTATTGTATTCCATGTCTGCATGCTCTTCTTAACCGTCTCATCACCACAGCTATTTCGCCCATGGAACAGCACATGGCGCAGATGTATCCCCTTCTAGAAGCAAGCTGTGACTCTGATAATGATGAAAATCCTTATTTCCCCGACCTGTTCCCCGATCCTGGGGATTATGATGGATAAGTATTTTTGTTCCAATATCAAGATTTACCTTTTAAGCAAATATATAATAAACAGGAGGGAATTGTTGGAATAATTGTATATAGAAGTTATCTTACATTTGCTTATACTGTTTGAGAATGATATACAGTTGTGTGCGAAAGTCAGGGCACCCCTTTAAAAACAGCATATTTTATATATTAAAAAATTAATATCCATATTTATAGTCTCTCTGGGATATGGGAAAAAAGACAATATTATCAGGAAACATTAATGCATAGTTACATTTTATTTTATAACTTGAACAAAATTACAAAAACAAAAAACATCATTTTGGCCTGTGCAAAAGTCGGGGCACCCTACAGCGTCAGTACCTTCAGTACTTAGTAAGACCCCCTCTGGCAGATATCACAGCTTCTAAACGCTTTTTATAGCCAACGACAAGTCTCTGGATTCTATCATTTGGGATTTTCCCCCATTCTTCCTTGCAAAAGGCTTCCAGTTCTGCAATATTCTTGGGTCGTCTTGCATGCACAGCTCTTTTAAGATCTACCCACAGATTTTCAATTATGTTTAAGTCTGGAGACTGTGAAGGCCATTCCAAAACCTTCAGCTTGCGTTTCTTGAGGTAGTCCATGGTGGATTTTGAAGTATGTTTTGGATCATTATCCTGTTGTAGAAGCCATCCTCTTTTCAGCTTCAGCTTTTTTACAGATGCTGTGATATTTGCCTCCAGAATTTGCTGGTATTTAATGGAATCCATTCTTCCCTCCACCCGAGCAATGCTTCCTGTCCCACTGGCTGCAACACAACCCCAAAGCATGATGGATCCACCCCCATATTTAACAGTTGGCAAGGTGTTCTTTTCATGAAATGCTGCTCCTTTTTTTCTCCAAACATACCTTTGCTTATTGTGGCCAAAGAGTTCTATTTTAACTTCATCAGTCCACAGCACTTGTTTCCAAAAGTCATCAGGCTTCTGTACATGTTCTGTTGCATATTTTTGACGTTGTATTTTATGATGAGGACGGAGGTAAGGTTTTCTTCTGCAGACTCTTCCATGAAGGTCTTGTTTGTGCAAGTATCGCCGCACAGTGGACGGGTGCACTACCACTCCTGAGTCTGCTAAATCTTCCTGCAGGTCTTTTGACGTCAAATGTGGGTTTTGATTTACCTTTCTGACCAGCCTACGAGCTGTTCTGTCCGAGAGTTTCCTTGGTCTTCCAGATCTCATCTTGACCTCCACAGTTCCCCTCACCTGCCATCTCTTAATTATACCTCGCACTGTGGAAACTGCAAGCTGAAAACGTTTTGCTATCTTCTTGTAGCCCTCCCCGGCATTATGGGCATCAATAACTTTCATTTTTTCTGTCTTACTTAGCTTCTTAGAGGAACCCATGATTGCTGTTGTTTGCACAGGTTTGTGGAGTCGCCATATTTAAGAAACCCTGAAATACACACCAGCTGGTGCTCCCTAATGACAATTGTTGACACATGCTTCAGGACTAATGAGCTGGTAAAGGTCTGAATTTGTTAAAAGAATCTGACACATTGAAACTCTCAGGGTGCCCCGACTTTTGCACAGGCCAAAATGATGTTTTTTATTTTTGTAATTTTGTTCAAGTTATAAAATAAAATGTAACTATGCATTAATGTTTCCTGATAATATTGTCTTTTTTTCCCATATCCCAGAAAGACTATAAATATGGATATTAATTTTTTAATATATAAAATATGCTGTTTTTAAAGGGGTGCCCTGACTTTCGCACACAACTGTATATGTGTGTGCAGGATGTTTGCAAGCTGTTTTTCAGGCTCACATGCAGACTGAAGGACAAGGAACACAGTGAAGCGGCATTGAAGAGATATGGAGAAGTGTGCAGCCTTGGACTGAATGAA